>MU388736.1:575636-945129 GCA_022578815.1 Xylariaceae sp. FL0016
AAACCCGTAACACGTCCCACCGCCCACCCGCTTACCGTTTTTCGCCCCGCCGCGCCCCGCACCCCCCCCACCCCCCCACCCCAAAAACAAAACCCCCCCCCCCCCCCCCCCCCCCCCCAAAGATGTTGCGGCGTGCAGCGGTGTCTCTTCTGATGGCGAGCGATTTGGCGACTTGCCCCGCGGATCGATGATAGTGCGTATGTCTAATTCCATGCGGGCGAGCGCCTCTAGCATCGCAGCATTTGCGCGCGAACGTGGCATTCCCGCACTCGCCACGCCCGATGGGCTATCTACAGCACCGCAGAGAAGGAAATGCGGCCGTGGACGGATCCTGCTATGCGGTCGACGTGTGAGCATGTACGCCACCGCTGACGGAGGCCCCATCCATACCGTCTGCTCAATTTTGTTCAACACAGAGGTCGGCAAGCCCGCCTTGTTGTTGAGCACCGCCTCCAAGATAGAGATGGCGTGCGCCGAGTCCTCTGGCGTATTGCCTGCGCGACACGCGAACTCCATCATATCACCATAAGGCGTCACCCACCCAGCGCCCAACAGTGCCGCCCATGCTTTTAGCGGCTTCTGATCATGACTAAAGTGTGACCAATGATGTCAAAACCAAGTATTGCAGGATCCTTCGCGTTTGGGCTTGAGGCTGAATAGGTTGCGCGCGGGAGGAGAAGAGACAGCGATTGAATCCACGACGAGATCGTGATCATGGTGCTTAAATGCCACCGCAACCATGATCTGTAGAACACGGAGACCGCGAGCGCCGAAATACCAGACAAGGTCGTCATAATAGAATTCAACGACTTGATCTCCGTGATGTGCCCGGTCTAACACGCTGTGAGGAGTGTGAGAAAAGCATTCGGAGGCGGCGACCTCGTACTCTCCTCCTCCTCTTCCACGAGAGCGGCATCTAGCTCTAGCATGGCGATCTTCATTGCCGCCGCAATGATGTCCTTTGTAGCTAGTTCATGGACCTGTTGGTCCGAGATCTTGGGGTCGTTTCCGTGCCGATCCCCGCCCTTCTCTACATGCCGTAACCCGTGCCGCAGATACGTTGCGAAGGCGCCCAGATCTTCGCTATGCTGCTGCCAGGGTGGCAATGGGATTTGCTCGGAAGCACGGCATCTGCGGCCCATTAGCTGACTGCGGGCCTGGCGCCAACTTGCGGTCGACAACCTGCCGTGGGCTCACGTGCGTTTCGCGCAGGAAGTCATGATATAATGACATGGTGTTGAATCAGTGACTAGTGGCTGCTTCTACTCATTTCACAGGCAAGCCTTCCCATTTGCATTGGGGCCGGGGACAGAGTCTTGGATGAGGGCGAAGGGAGCTTTAGGCAGCTTTGATATCGCAACCTGTGCCGAGCGAGTAGTGCCTGCGTAGGTATTCAATGACCGCATGAGCTTCACCCGTCGTATCTTATGTGATCCTCCCGGGAACATGGTCAAAGTTCTATCTTCAACCGCCCTGTTCTTCGGTTGGCTGGTGCCGACCTCCAGCTTCCTTTCAGGAAACGCTATAGGACTCACATCCATGTACTACGCAGAATAGATAGTTAGTTACCTAGGTACCTGAAGTGCGAATTGTTGCATCTTATTTTCGCCCATCACCTCTAGATGTTCAAAAACACGGTCAACTATGCAGACACAGCCTCTAAAGCATCTGAGAACATCGAAAAGCCTTGACGGAATGCTCTGAAGATTCGTGATGCGCCTTCCTATAACCTTAGTGCCGCGGTGTCTACTCGGGCATGTTTGTCAAAAGACACACCTTTAGTGGAGTAACGCATGCCATTGCTGTTCTTATAGCCGTCGTACATTGCATGGAGAAAACTGAGGTTCGCATTCAAAGCGTGACGAAGTCGGTTCCTAACGTGTCCTCTGACGACTTTTAGCTGGCCGATAGCCTTACGAAATCATAGGCTTGTGTGGTCGTCTTTTGGAGGATGAAGTCTCGTGAAGTCCCGACAACCCATCTGCGAACAGTTTTGTCATAGCACCTGGTAAGAAGTATGACTCTACCATCGCGCCTTGACACCTACCGATACTCCACCTTGCCGAATGGACTTCGATACTAGTGGAGTACCCGTTCATGCTCATAATAATAGATCATACTTGCATCGTCAATTGGGAAACCGCATGGTGTTTCTGACAAAGTTGGTGTTCCAGGCATACCCCAAGCTTGCTGCATTCCGGTGTGTACCTTGAGCAATAAACCCCTTGTCAGATATGCCCTTTGAACGGGTACTGATTGTCACCGGGGGCTCGATATTGTGGGATGCTTTGAAGAAGCTATACTTCGTCAAACCGTGTGCCAAGAGTACCTACATAGTAATTCCATACAAATAAAGAGCCAATATAGCTATGGAAATCTTGTTTTTTCTTACAAAAGTAGTGCGGCCCAATGGTATTCATTGGGAGACCTTGGAGGTGAGTCTTGCAACATGTTCCACACTTCCCGCGAAGCCTCTTCAAAGTCCATATGAAACCGTCTCAGGCACCACATGGTTCCAGCAGATCATGCTCGCTCCCTCTTCCTCCGTGTGTAAGTTTGTATTTGGAAAGTTGCTGGAGATATGAGTTCGAGTAACACTACAGCCAACTGACATCGATTCTTTTCCCTTTGAGTGATACAACAAACTAAAATTGAGGCAGAAAAATGATAACACCTGGTTGAGGCTAGCTGAAATATGCCGTTACCGCTTCCCAGGCTAGTTTACGGTCGCAAATACGGAACAAAGCGTAGTGGACTGGGAGGCAAAAAATAAAAACATACAACACCGGGGATTCGCTGGTCGTCACCGACCCAACTACTGATCCGGCGGTACCAGGACTGTCCAGTTGGATAGAGAGGCTAAACTTACAGGAGCATCGAAGTCAGAAACAGTTGCTTCGTGTCTTGTCATCGTGACAACTTTTTGGTATCGAGGTTCAGGAATCTGACTAATAGTTGGAGAGCGGACAAGGCTGTTGAAGTCAGGTTACTGGAACCTGTTGGAGTAAGGCTGGTGTGGGGTTAGGTACCTCTAGTTCAGTTCAAGACGGAATAGCATTGAAATGGAGACCTTCGCTTACGGTAGTGACGGTAACTTTGAACGTTTGGCTCGGTTTTGCCAATGTACTATCCCTAAACATCGCACTGCCTGCGTGCTATCTACCCCCCTAAGGCCAATGGTTGCTGAGACTTGTGAAGTGGCTGCAGCTGAAGGTCATTCAAGGTAGTCGGTGTGACTATAGCCCAAGCGTGTCCTTGCCAAGTGGAAATTCCTCTAAGCGCTGAGATATGCGCTAAGGATCTAGTGCGACATCGCCAAGAAAGACCAGATGATGCCTCTGCCAGTTGATTGATGGACACTTGCATGCATGACAAGCTAGCGCCTTGGCAGATTGTGTGAATTAATCATGACCGTCACTATGACTGAGCGTGAATGAGACTCCCAGTTGGAGGATGGAGGGTTTGCATCAATAGATACTCTTGCTGACCAACGGTCCCTGCTGTTGTGGCTGGTACAGCAAGCACTGTAGCCACCGCCAGGAAGTCTGACGAAGGGGAATAAAAGTGAGTTCTATTTGTCTGCGCAAGATCTCGTCCGCTAGAAACCTCAGTCAAAAAGATCGTGTCTCTTTCTCGTTGTCACCGCCTTCAGCAAGTTCCTCCTGACCACCGTTTTCAGCAAGTATCTGAGAGGATGGAAACTGTATTCGCGAGGTAGATGCCCAATGGCTTCTCCCACTTACGAATGGCGCGGAGGGCTTGCCTCATTGAGAGCATCTAAAAGGATGGAGACTGCATTTGTTGTGATTATGGTGGAATGCTTATTGTATTAGATACTTCATCTAGTCTCTGACATATGGGGCAATGGATGTATATGTACAGTTCTGATGTAGGTCGTTCAGCCACCTGCTTTTCCTCACAGCCACATGGCTTTAGCCACATCAGCCACAGCACAGCCACGGCAGTCCTTTGGCTTCAACAGCATTCGCGAGGTAGATGCCCAATGGCTTCTCCCAATTACAAATGGCGCGGAGGCTTATATCGAAAGAAGTATCTAAAAGGATAGCGACTGCATTCGTGAGAGAATACTCCAGTGCCTGATTAAGGGTATCTGGCGACTGTATTCGTGAGGTAGATGCCCGAGAGCATCTGGAAAGATGGAAACTGCATTCGTGAGAGAGTCCTGGTTTAGAGTATCTGGAAGAATGGCGACTATATGCATGAGGTAGATGTCTAATGGTTTCTCCTCATCACGAATGGCGCGGAGGCTTAGATCGAAAGAACCCTCCAGTCCGTGAGGTAGATCTCCAATGGCGAGTTCTCTAGTGCTGGCGCGGAGGCCTAGACTCACAAGCCTTAATGCAGCGTAGTGAAGCTGATTTTACTAAGTTAATGTTTCTTGAGATGCGGCATCATGGCTTCATACCTATATTAGTAAATGTAGGATGGGCAAAGCTTTGCTGAGCAAAACTGGCATCTGCGTTCTGAGAGGATGGCAAGCCAGGTGGTATGTTCTTTCCTTTTAGTTGAACAGGCTTGATTCCTTCCTGCTGATTTTGATAAGTTTGTAATTGGCTCCCTCTATAAGGATTGCTAGATTGATCTCCTTTAGGCAATGGTATTTGGGGCCTCAAGGCATCCCGATTGCCGAACTCTCGGTTATTGGCGCCCCAGCCATAACCGCCTCTGGAGCCTCCTCCTTTACTCCGAGGCGCATTAGTGGGTGGCCTTTGAAAACCCTGTGAGGGGGTCTTGCCACGATGTCTGAGGGGAATTCTTTCATGGAGGGGGAGCGGTCTGCAACGGCGTCGAAGGTGTGGGATGGGGAGGAGGTAGTTCCTGATGTTATAAGGACCCAGGCTGTCCAGGTTGTCCAAGCTGGTCCCATGGTGTCGCCATGTTGGAGGGAAGAGAAGCGTCCCGAGGGGCTCCTGAGAGTCCGAACTGGGGGTAGGCTGTATCGAGGGCTTGGTCAGGGGACAATCCTGTCTTGTCTTGCACTCTACCTACCATTAGCTCCCTTTGGCAGGCCCGGAGCTACATGCACCTTTCCATGCTCAGTGGGCTCATTGCGAATCATTTTTTTTCGGTGACAGCTTCCGTCTCTTGATTGCCGGTGGATCAGTTGTGTCAAAACCTCCATCAACCTGGGAATAACGCCTCTTTCTTGTATGCTTGGATGCGCTCGGTGCATTGCTATCCTTGTGTTCGGTAGATGGTGAACTCTGCGATATTGGCGACAGTGGAGCTGGTGTATTTCCGATTGATGCGCAATTGCTTGGTGGAAGAGGGCCAACTAGCTCTGTGGTCGGAGCATTGATATGTAACCGATGCATCTTGCGCTTTCGATCCTCTTGGATCTTTATCCTTATCTTGTCCAGATTTTTGCGTTCGTCACAAATATAGCCATTGAAAAAGGCTATTAGTAGGTCGAATGACATAGACCTTGCCATATCAACGAAAGGTTCCCAGAAGCTTCTGTTTTCTTCCGATTTGCAGCTACATTCTAGCACGCTTGGAGTAGAGATTACTAAATTAGTAATCTCTTCCCATGCTTTATCTAGTTCTTTCATGCGTTGAATCCGCCGTTCGTCAAGTGCGTGGTAGAATTCTTCACGAGTAGCTGATTGGGATGCGACATGCTGGACGTCGTGTAGGAAGGCTTTGGGTTCTTGAATAGAGACCGTTGTTGTATTGAAGCGTTTATGCAGTGTCTCGAAGAGTGCGTTCGGTGGCAATGAGAATTTTGCCCATGGCCAGCGCCAATCTGGCTCAGTAGTAAAGTCGGGCACCGGAAGGTTTTGTTGCATTTCGCTAAGTTCTGTGTTTGAAAGATGGCGATGGCGATGGCGATGGCGATGGCGATGGCGATGGCGATGGTAATGGTGATGGTGATGGCGATAGTATTGGCGTCGGTAGTAATGGCTGTTGTGAGTGCCCGAAGACATCGATCGGAAGATGCGGGGACAGCACAGCCACTAAGGTTGTCGGAAGCCTTAGGTCCTTGGGACGCGCCTGAGGGGTAGGCACTTAAAGATGGAGATGTTGCCGCTCCAATGATCGCCCTCTGTTAGTACCTCTCTACGCGCCATGAACCAGTGATTGGATCAGGTGTGTTATTTATGTTCTATTTTTGAAGCCATGGTCGCTGTAAAGAAATGGAGGGCGTTCTGCTTGCACGCAAGTATAAGCAGAAATGATCTCCTGGTAATAACGGTCGTAGGTTCGAGTCCTCATGCCGATACACCAGCGCGCTACTACCGGTACCAGCCCGCAAACCATGAATAAACAATGTAGTCTTAGTTCGTCTTCTGCGGACACTGTCGAATTTACAGAAAGCGAACTTGAAGCAGGCCTTCGAAGGGTAAACGCGCATTTGGAACCTAGCATTGCTTATCCTGGTAGTGTGAGGATCCTCTTGATCCCATCTGCAAACCCGATCTCTTTCGACGTCGTTCCGCACGGAATTACAAGCAAAAGGCACAGCTTTATCTTGGACACGAACGGCAGTCACTCGAGCAATACCGTCAAGTACTTTGCTATCACCCAGTCCTCTCACGACATCGGCTGTGTAGTCGAGGCTTTTACTTTAAAGCCAGAAAGGAAGAAAGTGCTCGCTTGCCAGATCTACTTCGACCCTCGACAAGATCGCATGATTGCCGTCAATCTGCTCACCGAAAATGTAGTCATGCGCAGCTCGACAACTGAGATCTCAGTCGAATCGTATCATCCAACGCCCTTAGATCCAGGTGTCTATTATGTATTTCTAAGCAACGGTTTACACACGTTCAACCTTCAGCTCTTCCATCGGCAAAGACATGAGTCTCAGGAAGCACGCATTCAGAGCAAAGCGGAAGTCGATCAGGTATCTACGCGCAAGAGGCATTTCCAATCGTCTCAGGGTGACCCAAATAAAGGCAAACAGCGGGTTATAGGTGGTAGCATCGGCTCAGTGTTTGTCCTTTCCACCGCTGCACGAATTGCCAGCTGTCCTGAATCAGGGGTAGATTACACCCTCACCAGGGGCAAGGACATTGCAGCAAATGGCGCATCCAGTGTTTATACGGCAAGTCACTCTATGTTTCCTGGCAAGACAATCGTGGTCAAAGTTATCAAAACGGCAAAAAATTCGTCGGATGCCGTTGACCCTGAGAAAGTAATCTCAGCTGCGGAGCTATGGCTCAGGGAGGTCAAAATCCACTCTCAACTATCTCATGTAAGGTTATTCACGCTTTCGCTTTACCTTATTCTAATCATATGGTGTACAGCCTGCCGTTTTGCGTCTGTTTGAGGCCGATGCCCGCTTCTTAACACTCTACTTGGAGCACATCGATGCTCCCGACCTAGGTGCATGCCGAGATGCCCCGAGTGATTATTGCAATCTGAACGAAAGTGACGCCAAGCGTATTTTCATCGACACATCCACTGCACTTCTTTACATCCACAGCCAGGGTTTCGTTCATAATGATATGAAAGCTGCGAACATTCTGTACACTCCACACCGCGGTGCTCTGGTAATCGATTTCGGGCTTGCGGTAAGTGCTGCAGACGCGAAAGCAACAGGTGGAACGCCTGGTTACCTACCTCCCGAGTATTTAAGTAATCGCTTACAAGGAAGGGCTGGCGATGTATGGGCATTAGGTATCGTAATGCTATATGTCCTAGGACGAGTACCACTGCCTGAACGAAGCACATACTGGGTAATTCCTCACCTTGGCAGCCGCAAGGACAAGGAACGCGAAAAGGCCCGAAGTTCCATGAAGTCATGGCTTCAACGTGTTAGTAAGACAAGAAGTCAACTCGGGAACGAGAGCTCGACGCTGACTGGGCTTGTATGGGAGATGTTGGAACCTGATCTGTCACACAGAATAGGGCTCAGCCAGTTGGTGGAAGATCTCAATTTGCTTTAGCATGAACTAGATATTTCGTACATTATCTTACTAATCACGCCATTTCTATTCCTTCCCCAACGTTATGTCTGCCCCATCGCTTTTTAATTCGCTTTGGCAAGGTGTCCGCCACCTTAAAATCTTCCGTAGAAAATGAAGGACGATACTCAACCTCAACGAATTCCATGAGCGCCTTGCGAACAACTTCCCCACGGACCTGGCCTGTAAACGAAGGTTCACCACAGCCTGTGCGCAGTGTCAATCGTGAAACCTCATAAAGGATTAATGATAACGTACAGACAACAATACTCCTCCCGGGAGAGTCCTCACTTGCACTTAATTCCTTAATTACACCATTTTGGTAAAAGTCAGAGTCAGGTCGAGGATAAAAGCAGCGCCAGTACCGATTGGCTTTAAATGGAGGATCACGTCGTTTTGGCGATGGGAAGATGCACCAAATGCATAAAAGTACCTGTATTACAAGTAAGCAAATCAAATGGAACATGTGTAAAATGTCTTACGTTTCGAGGGTCGAGCTTTTGCAGTGAGCGAAACTCCTCCCGAAGCCATTTTTGCTGAGAGTTATCCTCCAACACCCAAAAGAGATCGACTTTTCGAGTCTTATCCCGGAAGCGTGCGGACCTCTCTCTTTGCTCGTCTATGTCATACTTCATATCGTGCATGCGCCTTCCAGCAAGATGTAAAGCATGTGGAAGAACGCCAGCGATTCCCGGTCCTTTGGCTACCAACATCACGTTCTCGTAGTCATGTAGTCTGAGATCCTGTCCGTATGGGCCATCCAAGATCACTCTCTGGAAGCTTCCTTCTCTTCTTGTGAGCGCCGACAGAGTCCCTTGTCTGTACATAAGGAATACAAGATCAGATGAGTAGCCAGACCCCTGAAAGTCAGCCACATCCCACCAAGCCAAGTTCATCGGATGTCCTTTGATCTTTAGCCGAAAGGGTGCTGCTGGGAAATACAAGTAGAAGTAACTCCCAGGATAAATCTTGATTGGCCTTCTTACCCGGATCTGAGCTCGGACAATTTGTCCGTCTTTCCAGATGTCCGTAGTGGCTACCCCGCGATGCAGTGCCCTGAGGAACCTGAATAAAGTAGTGACGAGCCAAAGACCGCACGCGCTCACGATGACGACCTTGGAGAAAACTTGATCAACAAGGAAAATGTGCCAAAGCAGCGCACCGAGAACAAGCATCGAGAGGAAAGTGTGCATTTTCGTAAACAGATCGTATCGGAACCTCCGTATAAAACAGAGGGACCAGAGTGTAATGCATAAGAGCCCAAATGCGGTCTACGAAAGTCAGCGTTGCAGATGAAACAGGGGACAGAATACGCACCGTATATCCAGAGGCGGATATACCATTGATTGAGAAGCTCTGGAGCCTCCTCAGCGAAACGAATAGATGGATGAAAGCCTCGACAAATGCTACCCGACCGAGCCAGTGGTGCGCAAAATAGTACTTCGACAAAGGAAGGCCGACGAAGCTCATTAACGGGTTCGTTTTTCCACCGAAAGACAAGGGCACAAGGTTAATCAGCGAGGCAAGAGCAGCTCGCTTCGAGATGTCGTCCTTGCTTGGCCAGCCAAGCAAGATGCCGTTAGCTCCCAAAAAGCTCATAAGGAATAATAGGTCCAGCCGTGTGACGCTACTCGTGTGCCTCCGTCGCACAATCACAAGAGGGTAGAGTAGATACCTCCTAAAGTGCGTTCGGCCTCTCTCAGCAATAACAAGAGCGATCCTGCGGAATGTGAAAAAAACAATGCAAGCCGTAAGCCCTGCGCCGTACAACAACGCTGCGTCTATGTCCATTTTGCCTTGCTTGGTCAATGAGCTTGGACAGATGGATGTTCTCAACCTTGGGATATTAAGCCACGGCGTGCCACGGCGTGTGTCCGAGACTCCCGACTACATCGCGCTTGTTTTCTGTTTTCAGGTTCTGATACCTGAGTTAGGAGACAGGAAGCGCGCGGCAGCAGACAGATTCCTGTACCTGCTTTAGTGGTACGTATTGTTACATTTTTAGATCTCGTTGAGGCGCCTGCGCTAAGAGAAGCGGGGCCTTACGCTGGCGTCTAGCTGATGCTTCGTCAGGCAGGCGCCGAGGTATAAGACCAGCTGCAGCAATCACCATGTGCTCTCCAGCAGTGCTCAATATACCACTACCTCATCTACCTACCTCAATTCTGCATCTTGTGTTACCACCGAAACCTTTCACCACAAAAATGACACGCGAAAGAGACGCAAAAACCCGGCGATTTGGTCTTGCCAAAAAGGCAGACACTTACAGTCGTCTCTTTGCCGCAAACGCTGTTGTAATCATCCAAGATGAAGGCCAGCTCTACCTTTACACTTCATCACCTAAATTCCTTCCCGAATTGATTAGCGAGCTCAAAGTCCTTCCTGAGAACACATTTGAGCCTGATGTGTTCGAGTCTGTGCATCAAAGAAAGCGGCGGAGCCCCTCGCCAACTTCGTCATCAAGCTCGAAAGAAATACTCAGCAGACCCCAGACACCAGAAAGGTCCCATTCTAGGCCCGTCGCATCATACACGCAATTGCGCCGGCCGGAGCGTGAGCCAAGTTCCCCGCCACCATTACCGGGTCTTGGCGCCTCGGCCAAAGATGATACAAGAGACTGGCTACAAACCCCAACCAAATTCCGGGCCGCGACCCCTCAATTGACAACCCCATCAAAACCACCAACATCACCTTTATTACTCTTGAAAAATTCACGAGAAAGCATTGGAGATAAATCAGTCAAACGATTATTGCATTCCGCCTATTTTAAATAGCTATTCAAAAGTCGTGTACTAGGCCTGGCGCCCGGCGACTTGACGGTTCATGATTATTATTTGGCGCAGTGGTACTGATCTGGCGTTCTGTGTAATTCTAAACCAAGTAGCAATACCCCAGACATATTCCGAAATGCGTTAACGGTACAACTCGCTTTGGTTACTGTCGAGCCAATCAATCTGCCAACTGTCTATTTTTCTCGACGATAACATACTCATCGTCGCCTGAACCACTGTCATCTTCAGACCTATCGCTCCAGTCGCTAGGACTCGGCAGGCGAGGCGTATGAAACTGCCGAGGAGGGGCCGTCCCATTATTGTGGCAGAAGTATCCCCTATGACAGACACTTCCCGGAGTGAAGATTTTGGTGCATGCCCATATTGCTCCGCAATATGTGTGACACGTGCGTCGTTGTTCGCAACAGGGGAAATGAAGTGGCCCTGTTGTCTATAAGTTCTTGTCCAGCTCTGCTGCGCAATATTCTAAGTCGTACGGAGGGGCCGGAGGCTTCTCCCCGCGTCGTAACTGCCCCAAGGTTACTACTGTAAGGATGAAAGGGAAAACTTCCTCGGTGCGGCTAGGACAGTCCAGCTCGTATGATCGATTAAGTTTGGCGGATGCGTGGTAAACCGCTGGCACAGTGGCCGCAATGCGGAGGTCTAGAGTCTTTTTTCTTGGTGGGACGGCGGTTTCTCGAAATCCGGCCCAAAGAGTGTTGAGTCGGCATTGAATAGCTTCGTAGGTTGGATCCGAATGCGATTTGGTGATCTATCGCATCCAGCCTGAAGTGGATATCGTAAAGAGTAACTGGAATGACCTGAAACTGCGGACCCTTTCGTTCCATAAAGACAATCTTCGAGCCCATGTATAATTGTTCCTGTGGGTGGACATTGATTTTGTCGAAGTTAAGTCGTTGGATATCGAGCGCCATGTTGAGCCTGGGAAGGAAAGGGGATGCTAGGAGCGACTGTGGGTTTTAGAGGCTTTCTTATACCTCCTTGTGCTTAACTCCGCAGCCACTTCCACTAAGGAGATGGGCGTGTTCGTGCATTTGTGAACAGGCGGTGGTGGCATAGGCCATGCCCACCGAAAGACACTTTGCATCTCAGTTTGGGGAAAGACCCACCTCATCCCGAAATAGCGGGCTTCCCTTCGGATCTTTGCGCCTAGTCCGCGACCTCTAGCGCCCTTGGGTCCGACCTCTAGCGCATACGGGTCCGACCTCTAGCGCATTTGGATCCGACCCCTAGCGCACTCGATCGCGACCCTTAGCGTATTTCAACGATTACCCCGGATCGACCCGAAAACCCACGCACCTGTTATGCAAAACACAACGACTACGTATTATCTGCATTCCGTACAATTTCCTTGGTCACTATTAACATAAGTTAGGTAAGGCACGAGGCTTAAATGTAAACGAAAGAAAGTATAGAAACTGCCAAGTATTTATTTCAGGAGAGCAGTTGATTACTGATAGTGCTTGTTATTACACCATAATCAACTACAGGTATCGCCACAAAATTTCTAGTGGCCATGCGCCTATCTGCACGTTGCTACCCACCGATCCTCATGTAATCTGGTATATGTAGTCATAGCCAATAAGAAACCATCCAGGATACGGTAAATGGCGTCCTTATGACCCCGGGCTTCAGCCAAGGATTCAAACGGCAACGATGTGATACATCACCCTCCATCCCGGGACTTGAGCTAGATATGTTGCGCCGGGAGCAAGGAAATTGGATGGCAGCTCCTAGCACGATGGTCTTCGACTCTACGCGATAGTGCTCACTACTAAGTACTTTTGGTCGAATAAGGATTAGCAAACGGAGCAAACCAACTTACCAGCCCTACCCCTTAGCATGGACAGACGCATACATAACTCTGTTCCATCCTTTGACATATTTCTAATGCGTCTCCGTAGTCACTCTCTCAGCTTCCATTCTAACTCCTGGTCTCGAGCAGTGTACTTAAGACATGGAGTACTGGCCACACAACAGCGCATCGGAGCATACGCTCTGCTACATGACAACGTACACCCCAATGGCACCATCGTGTCAGTCGAACCTAGACCCATCAATGTATATCGCCTCACCAGGCCATCATCCAATGGCACCGCCAGGTCAGGCGTATATTGCCTCACCGCCCGGCCAGCCGAACCAAGACCCATCGATGTATATCGCCTCACCGGGCCATCATCCAATGGCACCGCCAGGTCAGACGTATGTCGCCTCACTGGGTGATTATGCAACGGCACCGCCAGGCCAGCCGAACCAAGAACCATCGACGCATATCGCTTCACTAGGTGATTTTGCAACGGCACCGCCAGGCCAGCCGAACCAAGAACCATCGAAGCATGTCGCCTCTGTACCAGCCCGATCGCCTCTTGACAAGAAGCGGAGACGTTCCTCCCCGGAGCCACCCATCTCAAGAGACTCCAAAACGCATCCCAATGAGGGTATCATGGCCCCTCCGCCCCATCCTTCTAAAAAGAAAAAGTTCATTCCTTCCGAGCCATGCAGCGAATCCTTGATCGATCTTTGCGAAGTCTCATCTCGCCCTGATGGAGATCCGCTTGAAGTGGCATGGATCACCAATTTTGACGACACCACAATCAAATTCCAGCGCAACGGTCGTACACATAGTGCTAATGTGCTCGATTTCTTGCCCGGAGGGAAATGGGAGTGTCACAGACCCCGAGATGAGGCGATATTGTACAGGCCTCTGGAACTCACACAGTTTTATGCGAGTTATTGGGGTTGTTTGTGGTACATGGCAGACAATATGAAGCAAGAGGCCCGTAAGAACCCTGACCACCGGTCGTTCGAAGTTGCCGCATCCCTATCTAAATACTTTTATATTCGGTTTCACGAACAACAGATGGCTGCATTGAAGCTACACTATACGTTGGGACAGGTGGGAGACTTAAGAGACCCATTCTATGTGTATAGAACAGAACATGTTTGGCCACTGTACCAGAAATGGACTAAAAGGAACAAGAAGCAAAGTCTATGGGATCGCATTTGGCGAAAGGAAATTTGTCGTCTGCCTCTCGAGAAGGAAAATGCCTATGTTCAAACTACATAGACGTAGTTAGTATCCTTATTACCTGTACTACTCATATCCAATTTGTTTTGCTATGTGGGAGATCCAGCCCTTCACCTAAATGCCAAATGCCCGTGTCTTCAGCCCAGTCGGTAAGGTCGAATTTAGTACTTCTATGTTGCGGAGGTCGATATCCAGTGTGCCAGCAGTTGTCAATACCCTGGTCGTCAACCAGTTGCTGTACCTTGTAAGGACACCGACCAACTATAAAGGAATCTGGGCCTTTGTTAATCACTACATCAAGGACAGATTCATGTGATGTGACATCCACTGCTAAGTCTGTTGGCGGCAGCTGCGCATCATCCATTGATCCAGTACGCAAACGGCGCATCCTGTAAGGATTGTTATCACTGCGATAAAGCACTTCGGCTCCTTCGAGCCTCTGTCGAAGACTGGCACAACCCGGGCCTGAAGGGACGGCGCACATGAGTCGCAAGCAACATCTCCCTGGCGTCGTGAAAAGCTGAGGGCTCTCAAGTAGCTCAATGAAAAACATGGAGCCAATCAATTGGTTAGTAGTTGCTCGCAAGAGAGCCTTTTCGTATATGCCGCCTCCATAATGAATAACGACTTCGTTTCTTGCCCTTTTTCTGTGTCAGTCTTGTTCAAGTGGCTTACCAGGTCCGACTTACGACGAGGAGCTTTCCCTTGCGACCGAATTCGAATAACATTTGCCTTGATGCTGGAAGCTGATGGATGTACCAGAATGCGACCGAATTTCTTTCACAGGCCAGGATTCATCGACGCCCCCGAAATCAATACATTTCGATCGTTTGAGGTAATTTCGCCTTAGATGCAAGTATCCAAGATCATTCGAGCCCTCAATACACTGGGAAATGCTCCACTTCCGCAAGTACATGCCGAGCATATAATACACCCCTGTACCCCCTGCTCGGACAGTATCGAAATGATCTCGAATAGGTATAGATGTCAGGGCCATGTGATACTGCAAGTCCTTGAAGAAATGCCCAAGCAACCGTTTGCTATGTGGCGGACCATCGAGCAATAGGATTCGATTGGCGGCTGTCGAAGGTCGAAGGGAGATGATCCGCGTGTTGAGTATCTGGCATAAAGGGCATCGCGATACTTCGAAAAGACAGGACTCATACCGTTGAGGTGACCCGATCACTCGTATGCACCGCTCACACAACATGTGCCCGCATGTTAGAGCCGCACATGGCGACTTAGCTATGCACAAAAAGCACGATGCGCTGCTTAGCTTGCCTTGGAAAAAGTAGCTGAGAGTTTTGGCGAAGGTAAGATGTTGCCGAAAGGCAGATCCTTTGTTGCTTTGACCGCAATGTGATATGCGGTAGAAAGCCTGCTCGATATCGTGACACAGAACCTTAAGATTAAGGTCCTGAAGTACTAATTCGAGCTGCTTTTGATAAGCGGACTTGTATAGGATGTCTGCAAAAAAGCGATGGCCATGTTTCGGGTATGCGTCAGCATAAAGAGCTGAGGCAATGTACCTGCTCAGTTCGGCGTATTGGCACCGTTTGGTCGCCTTTGCTAACTCGGCCACGTGTTTGCCGAAATCTTTATCGGGATCACAGCTTCTGAGTGCAGAGATAACCTCGAATCGCTTCGCTGGCCAACTGGACATTTGACAGACCGCTAGCCGGGTAATGCGTCTTAAGTGTTGAGACTCAAAGGCCCACCCAAGCTGTTTCCTTCGGCTCAGCACAACTTCGGTGTTCTCGAAAATGATATCCAATAAGTCTTTGCATTCCGGAACTAGTTCCATGCTTTCGAAACAGCTCCAGCACATTGCCTCAGACTCGTCTTTGGTGTGAACCTGAGTAGGGTCTGCTGTATGCTGTACCCTGGTAATGTATCGCAACAACCTTTCCAAGAACCTGGTACGGGTGTCTGACTTGTGGTTGAATGCTCTGCTTATCAGAAGGAGACGAGGTCGGCTCCTGAAATCGAGCTGCGAGGCTCGAATCCAGCATGAAAGAAGCTCGATAACACTTGAGAGGTCCGTGAAATCATCCACGAACAGAATGATCGTGTGGCTGAGGTTGCTGGCTACCTGCGCGAAGACCTTCACCGCCGTATGGAAGCGTGTCGGAACAAGGTGGTCGCTATCTAATAAACGCGCATCCCAGCCTTCTAGCCTAGAATCTGCTTGCTCTGAAAACAGCGGGCTTGGAGGCCAAGGCGAATCGATAACAAGGCCTTTTTGTTTTTTATATTCAAAAAGGTGAACGTCTGTCGTGATGTTTTTATTCGGTTTGCGTTTTAGCAAAACCTGTAGCGCTTGTTGTTTTTGATGACCACCGATCATATGAAGCACCCTCGGGGTTTGGTCTGGAATCCTGTCAAATAGCTGATAAACTGATCGGGACTCGTGCAAACGAATCTGGCGTGGAATGCACGATGTAATTCCAAGATGAAGCCAAGGGGTCATTGTGCTGAGTGCTGGTAAGTTGCCAGCTTACGTTATTCATGAATTCCTTGCCCATCGTGGGCCATCCCAGAATTAAGACATTGTTCTTATTTTCATTCATTCCCCTCTGCACAGATAACAGAAACTTGGATGTTGCTCTGTTGTTTGCGATTCAGAGACAGAAATCAGTTTTTAGCCCGCCCATGCATATATATGAACCTTTTGTAGGCGCTCGCTGCCGAGAATTAGCCCTTAGCATGGTACCTAGCAATGAGTTCGAGACGCACACGCAGTCAGGCTGCTGCTATCCAAGCAGAGAGCGGCGATGCTGGCATCGCCGCTGCCTCAACCAAAAGCTCTTCCGAATTTATGGACTGGTCGGTTAAGGAAATTAAAAAGAAAAAAATACCACAACAGGTCTTTAACATCTACTTCACTGGAAAAATCGAGAGCAATAGAGGCGTCATTACTGAAGAGATCCTTAAGGACGCAAAAGAATGGATTTCGTCCTATGAACCTGTGGTAGCAGAGTTGGCGGCTGCCCCAGCACCCAGGCCTCCTCCTCCAGCACCCCCAGCGCCCAGGCCCCCTCCTCCAGCACCTCCAGCGCCTAGGCCTCCTCCTCCAGCACCCCCAGCACCTAAGCCCGCTGCCCCAGCTGTTACTCCAGCCTTGAAGACCGTTGTTACAGGTGTTCCAACTCTAAACGCCGCTGCCACAACCGTCCCCGCCGCTGCCACCGTCCCTGCCGCTGCCACAATCGTCCCTGCCGCTGCCACCGTCCCTACTGCTCCCACAACCGTCCCTACTGCTCCCACAACCGTCCCTGCCGCTCCCACAACCGTCCCTACTGCTCCCACAACCGTTTATACCGCAACTGTCCCTGCCGTAGATGTTTCGACTGTAACTGAGCTATACAGACGCATTTTCGGAGGCAACAACAATGTAGCAGAACCAACAAACCTTGAGCAATCATTCAAAGATCGAGCTGCTCAAAAGAACCTGCAACTAGCACTTGAGGACCAACAAGCAAGACAAGATCGTATGGCACGAAAGGCGCGCCGAAAAGAGCAGCAAGGTCAAGATGGGAAGATACAAAGAATAAAGCGTGTTACATTTGCAGATCCCGGCCCGAGAAGGGATTCAAGGCTTCATTCTTCGAGGACACCCCGACAGCCTATGGTCAACGAAAACATACTGAACTCAGGACTTCAATATACACTGGTAGACAAAGATGGCCGCCGTATCTCACTTAACGATCAAATGGACCATGACTTTCACGACACAAATGTATATGACGAAAACGGAATCGATTTGATAATGGGCAATGCTCCAGTGGCTCCAGTGGCCCCCGTGGCTCCAGTGGCCCCCGAGGCTCCAGTGGCCCCCGAGGCTCCAGTGGCCCCCGAGGCTTCAGTGGCTCCAGTGGCTCCAGTGGCTCCAGTGGCTCCAGTGGCCCCCGAGGCTCCAGCTCTGCAGAGTCAACCACGCACTATAGTCCGCGCCGCGACTGAGATACTGGGTCCACCGAAAGACTTTGATACGGCGGCAATGCTTCAAAAGTTTCCTTTGAAGATGAAGGAACACCAGGTTCTCACTGCGACGCCATTTCAACTTCGGTACCGCGACCCAGTCCAAGGGAAAAAGAGCATTGATGCCGTGATTCACTGGGTGACCGGCCGTGGCCAGCTCTTTGTTAGCTTCGCCGGGAGAAACGAGGAGTACCCAAACATCCGCGCAGGAGCAATTGTTCCTGTTCCTAAATGTAGGCGAGCAAAGAAAGACTTCTTAGCCAGCGGGGGACGAGTCGCAGCGCCTCGCGAAGCAAGCAGCTTCGAGGATTACGACCTTGAAGACTTCGAGATTCTGGTCATCGGAAGTGCACCTCAAAAGAAAGGCTCAGACAGATACCCAGAGACTCAGATTTTGGGCCGGTTTAAAGGTGAAGATCATTCATCGGTTTTCCTCAGGTCTACTTTCAATTCAGTGTATGGAGCGGACGATACCGAAGAAATCTTTGCAAAGCAGCGGGACTGTGATGGATCGCCGCATCCTACTAAAGCTATTGAGATGGGATGGGTATTAGAGGAGGAGGAAGATATTGTTTAGGAGATGTTTCACTGTCGCGTCTGCTCGTGGCTGGCCCATGAAGTCATTCCCAAGTTCTCTATTGCAGAGTTGTCATAGTCAATATCAGATTGCCTCTCCCCTTAAGTCCCGGCCTGCCCACCAATAGCGCATGATGTTGAATGCAACTATGATTAGTTAGTCCATGATCGTCTGTCTTCCAAGATCGATTTTATCAAACCGCAAGCTAAGCCTTTGACTTACCCTTGATGCCACTTCTTTCCCGTTGTCAGGGATCATATCAATTTCTGTTGCGATGCGACGTACATGCGTTATTAGGCCAATTAAAACCTAATGTCTCCAACAGCTTTAGCTTCTAGCCTATCAGCAATAGTCACGGCGCTTATAAAGTGAACCAAACTGTCGGGTACGTGTGAGTAATATCATTGGTTCTATGGTGTTGCCATCCTTGAATACGCCCCCCACCCTACACCCCCCCGGTCAAGCCAGCTGACCTCTGAATGTCCCCCATCGATTGATCGCTTATCGTGTTACCCCCGGTTCCGATTCGAGTGACGCCTTCTTCGTGGTTTGCGAGCCGCGCGAGCCTTCTTTTTTGGATTGGTTCCATAACTAGCGCCACGGCTGCTAGCATCGGAGTCCTCTAACTGGTCTAGGCGTCTTTTCCGTGCCTGGCCTTTCAATCCAAGATCCCGGTGATGGTATTCTACGCCCTTCATCGGGCTGGGAACGGGCGATGCGACCAAGCGCTTCTGAATCATGATTCGCGGCAAACTCGGGGCTGGGCCGTAGTCCCAAGTGACAAGGCTGTAGCTGCGTGAATCACAACGCAGTAGAACGAAATGGGCAAGGTGTGTCTTAAGATTGATGTCGACGTTGATCACAGACCATGGGACAGGCTTAGGAGCGAAGTATTCTGCAACAGCGAATGAGAAGCAACATTTCGTGGAGTCTTGATCGGGCGTTTCGAAACTCGGTTGCATGAGGTTCTGAGTCCAGGAGCCGATAACGCCTGTAGCGTTCGAAACACCTTCGAACGCGTGGGGGCAGTCAGATGTTGCGTACGCAACCCTCATGCCATTAATAGGGAAGCCGTCATTGGAAAGAACTTGGCAAGTGAATTGCAGCATGACCAGAAATAATCAAATTGAATGTCTGTTCCCTGTTATCCCACCGCGAGCCAGCTCATCGTATAATATAGCAAGTACGAGTACAGACACAAAAATTGGAACACCATAGACCAGGAAACCGAAAACCGTTACCCCACTTTCGGTTCCGAATTGCAGAGATCAGAGATCTGATTCGGAATCCCGACTAAAATAGCTGCGGCCACCATGCATTTCCAATTCGGGGTTATCTGAATATAAGCTGGTTGGTGATTCAGGCGCTTCCAGTTCTTGCCCTAGGTGCTCTTCGAAAACTGCTCTAATAGTTTGCGCTAGTCGGGTCATTAACTGGTTCTGGCTTGAGATGTGTTGATCGTAACGCTTAGTCTGCTGGCGGAGGAGCGAAATGATCTCGTCTTTCTCGCGAGAGTCACGAGTCTCAGCGATCTTCAATCGATGCATTAGGGTCGTGTTTTGTATGCTTATCCTTGACAAGCGGCGCTCCAAGAGGATCTCTCGTGGAGTTTTTCGGAAAGTGAGGTCCCGTAGAGAAGCTGCCGGGAGCTGCTTTGCATTCTGACTCTCGTCGCCACTGTCGCTGGAGATTTCTTGCTCATTGTTTTCAGCTGGAGCAGGGAAGTACTGCGCAAGTTGTTCCCTAATCCTTGCAGTCGATTCGTCCGAGGAACTGCCGCTCTCACTGCTGCTTGGATCGCGCTTAGATGGGCCTGGGGTAGCGGGGCTTTTCTGGCTTTTCCCTATCTGCATCCAGCGGCGCCGGGCTGGAGGCGGCTGAGGTAGCGCTTTGTTGGCCTGGGTTGGTGGCATGCTTGCGGGATCTAAGCTCAAAACAGAAAGTCTCTACTAATGATGGCTTGGCTTTGGCTTTGAAATTGCGAGGGAATGAGGTGAAGAGGCAGAGTTGAGACACACAGTTTAAAAGAGAGATGTGAAGTAGGATAACGATCGAATAAGTAATCATGCTACTACTGCCAGGAGCCGTAAACGGTTTTCAGAATCATAAGCGCTAGTTCTATAACAGCATTTGCCTTCGAAATCCTGTTCGATGCAGGCTAAATCTCCCATCCATCTCAAAGTTGACCCAATTCCTCATCGCCCCGGGGACTCCGGTCTCCAGGAAGGAGACCGCATCCTCGCAGGAACCCGATCATGTCCGCGGCGAACTTTTGAAGATCGATCTTCATCGATTCCATGGAGGAGCTCACTATGGACATAGACTGGAGGACTCTATCCAAAGCACTGTCCGTTTTGTTCGCGATCCGCTCGAGAGTGTCAAGACGGGACAGAATGAGGAGCAGTAACCTCGCCATCGTTAGTAAGCGAGCCAGAAACAGTTCACCTAGATATCTTACATCCTCGTCTCATTGGAACTAGCTTCGTGAGAAACCGATGGAAACGCCACCATTGGGTCAGGGAGGGCCGGAAACGGGCTCGGTTCCTTTTGAAAGTCGGGCAGGGCAGAATCATTCGGAACTTCAAGCTCCCCGTGCGTAAACCAGTTACTGAGGGAGAAGTCGGAACTGTTGTCGGTGTTCGCAAAGTCGACCATGATGCTAGTGGTGGGTTGACAAGGAAGGCAGGCAAGTGTTGCTTCCATTGAACCTGGGTGCTTCCTCACTAAAGTGTACGAAACAGTCGGGCATATATAGGGCATCTATGCTCATTGGTCCCCCTTGGTTGGCAGGATACGGTTTCGAGCAGAATTCTGTTTCCAGAATCGTGTAGCTGGTCGACCGATGTGCTGGAGGCCGAGTGGTGGTATATATGGGTCTTTGACGTCCTTAGATCCCAAGCGTCCGCACCAATGAAAGCCATCTTTTCGACTACATACAAATGTTTGCAACGATGAATATCCTTAGCTTTCTATCTCTCATGGCTGTCGGTGCTTTGGCGGTTGACCATTGCCCTGCCGTGTGCGTATCTGATCCACCCCTCCTTCTCGATGCAGGTGTTACGAATGTGTCTGCGAGGTTAGTGCCAACAGTAGACTTCGTCTTCCCACCTTACTAACCATAATAGCATCGATGCCGATTATAACACACAGTGCCAAGCGACACTTCAGTTCTCGAACACGGACTTCTTGCCCGTGTCCTACCGATTTCACTTTGATGACAGCCCTTGCAATGGTCTGATGGTGGCAAGTTTTACGGTCCCTAATGAAGCACCTAACGGGATGGGCTGCGTTATGTGGTAAGTCCCCTCTTACTGTTATCGATCCTGGAGCTCACCATTAGGAGGCAGTGTACAGGTCTCGGCATGCAGTCATGCAACACCTTCACCATCTCTGGAGGGTTAGCAGAAGAAAATCTAACGGCCACCGGCATTGGGTACATTGGCTGCGTCCAAGAGAACACGAAGACGAGCACCACACTCCGTACGGTAACTTCCGCTTCACGCACTCTGACTGAGACGTCTACCTCAACCTTGATCTCCCTCACCACCTCGCTCTTCCAGGACAAATCAGATGCTACGAACCTGGAGTCCGGACAGGGATCGGGCCTTTCATTTGGAGATGCGTCTACAAGAGCTTCTACCACCAATAGTTCGGTTGATACAACAGCATCTACTAGTGTATCTACAGGCATCTCGGAGGCAAACGCAACCGCCACTAGCCAGCAGACGGCGGATGTGATAAAGGGAGGGGAAACCTCTATCACAACCGCCGATGTTGCCACCGCATCCTCGGGAGTTGAATCGGTAGCAGCGACGTCGTTAATGACTGTAGTAATCAGCTCAGTCATGTCGAGCTTTACTGTCCTGCAGACCGTCACTAGTGTCATGACGGCGTGCTCTGAAGAGACCAACGTCTAGTATATAGCATGAAGGAAGGTGCGAATGGATGGGATGGCTCTATTTGCTGGCTCAAAGTACTATATAACCCTGGTGGTTGTCACTGCGTGGTTGGATCTTGATCTCTGTCTCTCAAACATCTTCATATATCATAAATACACCAGAATGTCTTCTGTTACCCCCCCAACAAGCTTCGACCCCCGCAACAACATGCGTGGATCCTATGTCCTTAGTCATCCTATCAATAAATCCTCTCACTGCTGTCCTGGCTATCGACAAGCCCGCCGGGAGCTTGCACAGGTCGTCTTTGAACTACGCCTCGTACAATTCAAGATCGATGACTTGAAGTCACTGCTTCGGGAGGATCAGGACCAGCGAGAAGCAGTAGTGGTAAGCTCTAATCATATTGAATTTGCGAGCATTGGTTAAATACATCTAGTTCACTCCTCCAAGCACATCGAACGGCCCGCCTACCCAAGCCCATACACCACCATCGACCCACGAATCCCCATCGACTCCGCGAGCGATGAACTTTATCTGATGTCTGGATATTCAGGATGGATTCGAAAGACAGCTTAGGTAGTCCTTTCTCCATTCTTGAGGTTCGAAAAATCAATACAGTCGGTTTTTGTCGAAGCTTCCCGTGATTCTCTAGTTCTTCCGACCTTCGTGACGGGTGGGGTTGGTTTCATACACACTGGCAATGGGTAGTGTTTGGCCTGCACTAGATCAGCACGTCGCATTCGATGGTTCGTTTGGAAGTAACTTGCCACATCGCTCCTCGCAGGGGGCCAATTGGGATGATCTGTAGACGAATACTCGTAGAAACGACCGTTTACGTAGATGACGCTATAGACTTCGGCTTTGGATAAATAATAATACTCATCAAGCTTCCGAAATAGCGTATTCCGACGCCTTCGGAGCAATTCCATTTTCACTTTGCGCCGTGCTTCTACAGTAGGTGTCATGCTGAAAAAGCTTGGAGGTAAAATTCGGGTCAGTCTGCTAATCAATGAGTGAATTAGCTACGAATCAATACCTTACTTGCGATGGGTGTGAGCCAGTTGTATTAAAACCATGTGAGTACAGAATTCTGTTTTTCGTGCGTGTAAGCGCGGAAAAGTGCAAATGCGGTACTGCGCATTCCCGTTTCTTGCTCCCCGGCGACGCTTATCAAAATCATGCCGTCGCGCTGATGCATCGAAGGAAAGTTCATTGATACCGGCATTAACACAATTACACGACCTATGCATCGCATAATGTCCTCCCTGATTCTTAATAAGTTACCAGTCGAGGTAGTTGGAGCTGTCGCGTCGGAGTTATACGGGCCACGCGATCTCGGTCACTTCCGGCTGACATGTCGCGCATTTTCCGCCATTGCTCTCCCCATACAGTCGCGCGGGATCGCGGTGCTGGACTCGTTAGATTCTCTGGAAAGACTCGTCAAGTTTCTTGAGACGGGGTCTGCCTATACGACATACGCGACCCGTCTCACGATTTACCACGCATCATGGTTCATCTGTTCAGTAGAAGTATGGGATATGAGACTGAGGACTGAACAGGAAGATACCGACTGGGACGGAGCTGGCTTCATGCTAGACGATGGATTTGAGAATCAACGTCTTTTTATCAAGCAAGAGGCCCAGAGATGCACTTCCTCAGATAGTCAGTTGATGGTCAGGATTCTTCGCATGTTACCTCGAGTCCGCAGGATTGCAGTATCTCCGATTCAGAAATGGAGATCAGGTCAACTGGGCAGACCGCGGCTCCATCCGTTCGAGAGGGACTCCGCTGGGATGACTTGCAGTCGACTTCTTCCGATTTTACCATATTTTCCATCAATTCGGGATGTCGAGCTTAATGGTCGTATAGACCCATGGGATTTAGACTGGGTTCCCTTACAAAACATCAAACGACTTCGAATTCGGTCTTTAGTGGTTTCTCCATCTGGGAGAAACTCGGTCTCTAGCTGTCTCGACCGATTTCCGAATCTGGAGGAGCTACATCTCCAGGTGATTGCAAGGGGACAACATACTGAACTGGAATTCCATGGCCTTCGTGGCCCTCACATTCGGACCATAGCTCTCGAGAACATCTGGACTACTGCCAATGCACTTAAACAGATTGCTAGACGAAATGCTTCATTGAAGAGTTTTGATCTTACGAACATCACCTTGACTGCTGGCAACTGGGCAGACGTATCGGAGTATGTCCGAAACCTCCGCCCAGACTTTACCATCACCACGAAATGGTGCGGCTTGACACCTGGACGTCGTCTCGGTCGTCTATTTTTGGCGGACGCCTTTTACATAGAGTAGAGAGGGTATCTAGAGTTTGCGTATCACTGCCGAAATACATCTAAGCGGATTGGATATTCACATAGTCAATATGTCGTCGTTCATCTTTGCAATCGCCGTGATGTAAAGTGGGCACAAGCGCCCGTACGTCAAAAAACTAATACTCGGTAGACGGTTTTCAGATTCTTGTTGACAGAAAACTGATCTCGGATTGGCGTCCAGGTAATATATAGCACTACTACTCCCATCAGGCGAGGATCCCTGACAGTGAAAGTAGCTCAGCCAATACAACATGTCACCTGTTCAACACGAACTTATAGATCCAGCACTCCTCTCACTAGTGCCTGGTCTTCCAGATAAGATACAGGTCACCGCAAGATCTCTTGTCACCAGGGCGCCACTCGAAAGCTTCTTAGATCAGTACGCCATCATCCTCGAGAAATGGGTCCGCCTGAACAGAGCTGCTACCCTACCGACGAACATCTCCAGCTCGGATCCCAGGGTCAAAGAAGCTTTTGGCATCGTTGGACAAGCCATGAGTGGAGCTGATGTCTTCGCAAGAATGGCTCATGTTCAGTTGCTCAAGCTCTTCGACTCTTTGGAAAGCCTCATCCAATCGGAGCGCAAACGAGGTCTTCATGGGAAGGAGAGAAACTCTACGATTGCCATTACCAAGGCCATCAGTTTCGCGGAAGGCCGAACCTTATCAAGATGTGAAGTACTAGAGCTGAGGCGCAGAGCCAGACGATGGGCTCGCCTTGCTGGGCCATCAGTATTCCTCCTGATGGTCTACTCCGAAGCTGCGGAAGCTATCGTGTATGCGCAGATGAACCCAATGAATATGAACGGGCTGACATGTTGACAGCAAGAATTTCTCGAAGACGAGCGATGCTATATTAGGGTCTGTGGCGCAGTTGGTCTTTAGCAACATCGGCCCCAACGTGCTATGGATATGTCGCGGTCTTGATTTGGCTGTGGATGGTGCAGTAGCATATGGAAAACCATACGACATAAAGGTTATGGGGGAGCAAATTAGGGCTGTTCTGTGATACTGTGTAACATTGTAATAGTATCACGCTGTGCTTACCACACTGCTGCCGCTACTCCTATCACAAGGATGTCCCGCAATTTTGTCATGATGAGCCATCACAATGTCGCACTCACTGTAACAGCCCATAACATTGTTATTGCCCTCTGACAGTAGTACATTCCACAACAGTGTCTCACAACATTGTGAGCCTCGGGGTACGATAGTGCTTCACATCCACTCCCTCCATCCGCCGCCTGTGTCTATCCCAAAGCAATAGCTGTCGTCATCGCCGGCGCAAGTTAGTTAAAATAAAGGTTACGTTACAAACAACTATAGCAGTCACAAATTTCGCGCCCTTAACTACACTCCCAACTGAGTCCCGCGAGTTATCGTTATAACTTGAGCATACGTCAGTGACGCTAAGGCTTCGGTCGCTCTCTCTTATTGCGTCGTTGGTGATGCCCAGTTGGTGTTCTTCTGCGGTAGGTTCGCCGTCGGCATTGTTTGAAGACATGACGGGAATGTATGAGATTTTACGTAACCTTTGATTATTCGATCGGTATGTAATCGATATTCTGGACGTTTGGTGTTTCTGAAGAAGACAAGTTCCAGAGGCTTGATCCGGGGGGCTCGGGGGGCTTTTATGCGCTGGCTGTTGCCTACCACTTAACTATAGGCGAGTGGCTCGAGATGGGTTAGGTGTGGCTTAGGTATACAATAGTCACGGCGGTTACGGCAACAAGGCATGATGTAACTGTGCGCTATCGTTCGTATTTCCTGGCTCTGGCCTAAGGCGGAGAGGGCCACTGGTTAAATCAAGAAGCCAAACTGACTCGTATACCCACGCCGTTACGCCTACATTACTTGGCTCAACCCCTTGGTGTGTCAACTGGCCTCCGCGGCTACACAAGGACTAGCACCGCAATCTAAGTACAGGAATGGAAAGGAACTCATACTAGGTCCTTTGCAGACGCAGTACAATCCGAATCATGGTCTTCCTCTCTATCTAGCACTCTGAGCTCAACACCACTGGTCCTATTGCTTGGGGCTGTGGCGACGTAGTTCCTATGAAACACGATTGTAACCACTATCAAGTTCAGCATGATTGGGATCTAAAAATTAGCACATTGTTTTGAACTCCAGTAAGACAACTTACAAGGAATGTTTCAAGCCATATGAAAAACACAAGGCCACATTCAATAATAGCATCTAAGCCAAGCATGAAAACAAGGCTTCGGCGCAGTCGCATATCTAATCGTAAGAAAAGACACAGTATGTGTATTGCAGCCATTCCTAGGCGATGTATAGAACTGGCGCCAAATAATAGCCAGTTTCGTGTAGAAAGAGTTTCGAAAGCCATTGCTAGAAGTAAGAGGCCAATGCTAATTACAGGCAGGATCATAAGGATTAGGTGCTTAGGCGATGTTTGAAGGAAAGCTTGTGCGATCGAGATTGCCTTTTCGTCGTTAGCAGTAAGTAGTTGTTACTTTCAAGACACTGACCTCAGCCCACTGCAAAATGCATAACTGAATATGTAGGGGTAGCTCTAAAAGTCGACTGTGCTGTCGAGCAAGCCCTAATGCGAATATGACCAAAGACAAAACGGGAAGAACAATTTGGATGGAAAAAGCGGTGTAGAAAATCTTGCGCTTGATCTTTCCTTTGGAATGGAACCACAAGAACAAGCAGGTTAGGACTGCAACGACCAGGCCGAAGGTCACGGCAAAAGAGGCGGCTACTACTTCTGGGACTGTGTACATTCTGGGATCAAATGGGGCGCGAATGAGTGCTTAGGCGAAGTGCAAGAATGTAAGGCAGCTGGAGTCTGCATGATCCTGATCCTCCTTCTTATTATAAATCGTTGCATTTTACATTGATGCGTTATAGTGACGATGTTGGCACCAAGTGGCTTGACCTAAAGCAGATCAGCCTAGGGATCGACTCGGGAAGGGGGGCCGGCTCGAGTGGATCGACCCGGGAAAGAGGATCGATTCAAAGTGGATCGACCCGGATTCAAAGTGGATCGACCCAGGAAAGGGGGGTGGACCGGGCAGAGGTTAAGACAACCAGAAAGCGAATCAACCCTAAAAGCTATAAGATGTCCAATCGGACACAGAACAATGGATGGTCAGCTTTGTTCTTCCATTCGTCTCAAGCATGAAGGCCCATTTCGTTGTGGTACCCTCGCAGCTTCCTACTTTTCCACTGGATGTCGGCAATGAAACGTCTATACACACGATTCTTCGCGTGGAAACATGTTGGATAGCATATTCAATCACGACTAAATTTCGCCAGCTATTAGATACTCCGTCTAAAAAGTATGCGATTTGCAAGCAAATCATAAGATGCTGTTGCTCGAAGGTGACGCCTACCAATAAGCATCTCTGGTCATTCGCCAAGGATCGTCTCGCTGACGGCGGCTGGGTCCAACTCGAGTAGTGCACCCTTCCTCTGATCTCTGCACCAGCGATAGCACTAACTATTGCAGGACTGAAAGCATGACTTTCAATAACTATTGCCATGTGCCGCTTGCGGCAGTACCGTCCCTTTTATTTTCTCCCGATACTTCCATTGTTGATGCACGAGCATTCAAGATATCTCACCTTGCGATCAAGAACTTCGAAACCGGCATTCAAACGTTATTTAGGAGTTCGAAGGCATATAAAACTCGAATTCACACAGTGTTCAACGAGTTACTTGGTGTTCGTGACTGCCCGAAACCGATATTAGAGGCAATGGGCGTAAGAAAGAACCAGTTGGACAAGCAGTTGCTTTGGATGTGGGATCATCTAATCGGCTGCCTGTGCTTGGTTCGAAAGGGAAGAGGACAGCCAACAACATTGCTAGAAGACTTCGCGGCTCGCCGTGTTCAACGTTGTCATGCAGTAGTCGAGCTTCTCTACCAAAAGTTCGGACTGAAAGCTTTATTGATTTTTACGTCTTTCGACGGTAAGTCAAAGTTTATTCGAACTTTCTCAGTTTTAAGCTGATAAAAAACAGAAACACGATTTCACTGGCACGACATCTCTACTGTGTCATGCATTGATGCTGTAGATCTTGTTCATGATTTTGCCGCAGAGGCAGGCCAACGGCTTCGGAGACTCCCGTACCCCACCGTCTTCTTCGAACCTGCATCTATGATCTCCAGGGTCCTGCCTGAACAGTAAGTCTTCGCATTCTCAATCGTAGAAAGCAGTACTGACATATTAGGTAAAGGTATCCCCAAATATGTCAGTATTTAGGGCTACCCAGCATGGGTAAAGACGATCATTTGATTACGGCTAGGCCAGACACCTTGCCTCCAGGGTTGCCTGAGGTATTGTCCCAGGGGATGTTCTGAAAGATTGGTAATTTTTTGTGTTTCGCTGCTCTTCTCATGGATGGTGCAGGTCACATATCGGTAACCTTGGAGTTGATGCAGTAGTTCTTGAAGCTAGAGGACTGCTGTGGCTGTGCTGTAGCTGATGTGGCTGATGCGGCTGATGTGGCTAAGCCAGGTGGCTGGGATAAAAGCTATCAAACACTCGATATGTACCTATGCTCCGTAGAAACGTAATGTCAGGCACCGAGGGGTAGATGGGGCAGATCACGAGGCTGCCTAACCCCACCATGTGCGAAATTACTTAGCGTGCGTGACATCGTGACGGACATTAAAAGCTACAAGCTTGACCATCAGAAAAGTCTTTTGGCGATCATACAAGAACACACATAACTGCCCTTTTGAATCTTGGTTTGAAAGGATCATAGTACCATGGTAAGTCCTGCAGCCTGTTTTGCCTGCATGCCTGCATACCATCTCACATTGCTATGTTTTAGCCTATCAACGAACAGCATCTCGATGTACAAGAAATCAACGAAGAGGCATGGAACAAAGCCGAAGCGACGTTTATTGGTGTTTATGAAGGCAAAAATCAAATAATACTCTGGAGAAACTGTAGTGTTTGGTACAAGACACCGACATCAGCAAGAGACGTATGGATTCCTACAGAGAATACCGGACAAGTTGAGCTCAAATACGGCTGGAAACTATACCTGACCCGGGGAGACGTCAGGAAGGCGGCTATTAGCTGATGCGCTATCTTGATGCGGTACCGTCGGGCTCGACTCACGCCCGGCTGCCGCAGCTGCAGCTGGTTCGTGATCAGCTGTGAATACCGCTGGCGTATTTAGATCGTATAATGCATTCCCAATAGGATATAATGAGTCGAGTTCTCCCAGCAAGCATATGCGGCTGCCGTGGCTCGTATTTGCATAGATAGTCATGGACACGCAGCGTGTGACATTCTCGCCCTGATAAACCTCTATGGCAAATAATGCGTGCTTTCGACAGGCATCTTGCAGCTGAGCACCAAAGACCTTGCCGAGACTGGCGTAAGTTGCCCGGCGCAAAACAATTCTGTCGATAATCTCCGCTTCGCTGCCATTCGGGTACATCATGTAGCGTTTTCCTGACACCTCATGGACACGAACATCGAATAAGTTGCGGGCCACTAGTAACACGTGCTGTGAATCGATCCATAGCTCGAGCAAGCATTTCCGCGGATCAGCATACTTCAATGTGACAGCAGCCGAATATCCTATCTTTGTAATCATCTGGCAGAGATCGGGCGGGAATACGGCGGGGAGGTTGTGAGCAGGTGGCCAGCAGTTGCGGTAAAGCTTGGGTTCCAACTCTCCCAGAGATTGAGTGAAAGCTGCCGAGTCGCTTGTGGAGCCTAGGGGGGGTAAGATTCCCGTGCCTGCTTCAACGGCCGACAAGAAGGGTGGAAACTCGGGTGGTGGTGATACTGGTGGCACGCTGCTGGCTCTGCTGGGCGCCACTCCTGTCGCCGTAGGGCCAGAGCCTGGTATCAAAGAACTGGACGCTGTCGGACTAGGTGTGACCGCAGCAGAATCGGGTGTGATTACAGAGAGACTGGGCGTAAAGCCAAGTGTACGCTGACGTTTCACTGCTCGAGATGATGAGGCAAACAGGTGCCTTGATAACTGTGTAACGTCTTTTGATGGTGGTAATTTGGCTAACTCAGAGGCCAAATATTGATTCTCCGTCGAACTGAGAGCGTCGAGCTGAGAGCGTAATGTTGTCTCGTACGCGAGGTTCCATGCAAACCACGGGGCAAAGCCAGCATTCATCATGGTCCTAGAAGCTTCATTCTCCGCAACTACCCTCAATCGCATGTCGATTCTGTCTGGTGCTTTGCCTTTCCACTCATAACCTTCAGCCATCATATAGAGGGCGCTAAGGAGGGAACTGACATTAGACTTATCCATGCCTAAGGTGGTAATATTCAGGGGAGTGCAGTCGGTGTCGACAGGTTTGTTGAAGGGGCGATTGAGTATGCCTTTTATCATTTAGCGTGGCAGGTCGCGACCTCTAGCGCACTTGGGTCCGACCCCTAGCGCACTTGGTCGCAGTTGGCCTCGGTTCGCAGGCCGCGTTCACGGAACCCTTGTAAAAGTCCTTCGCAGATCATCCCCGAGCAGGCTTCTTATACGGGGGACTAAGATGTATAGCAGAAGCAAATCAAGTATTTCATGCCAAAGAGTATCAATCAAGAATAGCTGTAACGGGAAAGTAAGGCGAGAAGTGCCCCCAATGTGGCGTGCCCCCTAAGCGCCGTGATATGTACTTCCTAGGAGTGGGCCTGATGTCAACTCTCGGTGTTCGTTCTAATTCGCTTGAATTAGAAACGCTGTCGCTGAACTGATCGCTTCCGAGGGACCTGGAACAGTCTGCCTTGTTAAGGATCTCCTGCTGTTCTTCGACACACTCCTGCGAGCTTTCAACCTTCCTGACGTGTACGACGAGTTAGGTGAACGGCTTCTTCGAGGCACTCGAGAATGCTAGCAGGGCAGGAAGCTTTGTATGCAGATGGTCAGGCTTGCAGAGAGCGCTATGGCAGATGAAGCGAGCCAAGGCCTGGCTTTCGCAATCAGGCCATACGGAACAGGCAAGTTGGGTTCTACATTCGTCCATTGCAAGAGAAAAGAGCTGCGATAGATTACTTCAAGTAGATTCTAGCAATGGCACTAGTCCGTGGCCCAGGCATTTTGCTCGTCAAATCCCAAAATCTGAGGATCAATGGAACTCCAATCTAGTCGAGGGCTGCGTAAGATTCTTCCGCTACCTTCAAATTCCGATCGATATCCATGTTTGCTGGTCGATAGATGTGCTTCTGCACAGTCTGCGTAGGGATGGGTTGTTACCCCTTCTCCAGGCCCCTCGAGCCCGTCGTCGGCTGTAGAAGTCTCTAATGGTGGACATACCGAATCGCCAATAGAAAGAAGTCCTTCCGGCCCGTCAGCACAAGTAACCCCTTCATCAGTAAATTCAAGTCCATCGTCGGCAGTGGCGATTGAAAGCCTCGTCCTCATCGGAGCCCGGGCAGGATCTTTGGTGTCTAGATTGCAGCCTGTCTTGCGCCTCTTGTTGCTTGGCTCTTCGACTCGATTCGTTTTCACCTGGCAGGACTTTCTCTTTGGTTCGCGCAGTGAATGAAGCGCGCCGTACGGGCCTCCGCCTCCATGCACATTAGCCAGATGCATCTGCCAGTCAGGCTCGTTTTTCACACGTATGTGCTTAGATTTCTGCCGCAAACATTCAGGACAGTCGAAGGGAGCTTCAAACAGCTGTTGCTTCTGGACATGATTAATCTTAAAGTGACGCATGAAAGCGCCAGCGTTCTTGAATAGACTACCACACACGAGACAAGGCCCCCTATCGCAAGAAGAGAGATCATCCATCCGAGGAGCATATCTCCTCAAACGAAGGGTTTTCGGCAGGTTTGGAGCATGATCCTCGCCGTGAACTGTCTCTACGTGGTTGCTCCATTCGATCGGTCCGCTGATCATATGAGCCTTGTTACCCAATTGCTGACATTCAGGACAAGGGAATGGATGGTCGAAATAGCCTTGGTTGTAATGCCCGGTGTTGTGCTTCGTGAGGTTTCCGCGGTTCGTAAAGCTGCCACATCCAAAGAGGCACCGATGTTTTCCTCCCGAGTGGGATCTCTCTGGAGGCTGAGCATTACCTCCAAGGAGCGCGTGTACCCCGGCAGGGCGTCTCTGTACGTGAGCGACATAGAGATCCAGAAGTCTACTGGACACCTGCTCAGCAGAATCGTCCTCTGTCTGCATGTAGTGCCCTATCGCTGCGGCCGCTCTGGCCCCTTCGGGGTCGAACGTCTTGAACGGGTTCACACCATGATCGGCAGCTTTGAGAGTGAGCTCGCCCATCGCACGGCGTCTGTCAACGTCTTCGAAGTATTCCTTTCGCAACTGTTTTAAAAGAGAGTCCGCCAAAATGTGTCTAACGTAGTGAAGCCGAGCTGCTATTTTTTTGGCCTCTGGGTCCTTTGACGACCCCCGGGCTACTGCATCGCTGTAGGCAGCACGTAGATCGCGCACATCCTGCCGATCTTCGAGGGCATCCATGTCAGATTTTCGAGGATAAATTGGAGCATTAGGATCACGCTGACGGAAGGAGCCGCGCAGCGAATCAAAAAGAGCAGAGTTGTTGCCAGTCCTGCCAACCCCGAATGCTGTCTGAAGTAGGTCTTCCCTGACGTGGCGCGGCTGATAACTAAGGAGGAAGACGTCTTTGGTGTTGCCCATGACATAGTTGCGTACTGGCTCTTCCAAGCTTCCTGTACTTCTTGTTAATAGGTGATTACAGATCTGGCTTGAGAAATCGTACCGGACATCCGCCCCCCGGCACCAACACGGAGTGAATAGGGACGCTGCTCATCATCTCTCAAGCCAGCGACAAGCAATGTACGATGCCAAAGATCAAGGTATGAAGCGTAATTGATTGGCACAATCTCTTTATTTTCCATGCCAGGCTTCCAACGGAGCTGAAGCGAATCTGTATGCTCAAGTCTAGCTCGAGCACAAAGCTCTTCGATAGACGAGAATTCAGTTTGGAAAGCCTGATCGGCGATTGCTCTGGCTACCAGTAGACTGACCAGACAGATAGGCTTACACGGGATTGCCGTAACGGAGAAGGAAAGGCTGTAATAATGTCAGCGCTTGCTTTGTCTAGGATGAGTACAAAAGGCCACGGACACTTTGCTCTGGTTCGATTCGATAACCTTTGTGGCGCCTTTGTTATGTCGGATCGTAATGTTTGCGACGAAACGTAGCTTGGTCGGTTCATTAGGATCACGGACAAGCTCGAAGGCGACCTGCTTGTATTTCAAATTCAAGATCTCCCCCGGACGGAAGCCGCCAATCCCAGCAATAACGATAGCAGTGTGAAAGGCAAGACGAGTTTTCGGGCTACATGTGATATGTTCCGCCTGTTTCCAGAACGTCCCGAGCAATATCATGATGTCCTCTGGCGTCATCTCTTTCTTCTCGAAGGTCTGTTGGCGTGTAAGTCCGAGAACATCCGCCGCTTCAGATTCGATCCACTGTCGGTAGCTGTATTAGCCCAAGATCCGTACCCATTTGCAGTGGAAGTAAAGTACACCAACCTTTGAAATCTTGTAGATAGGCCCAACGGATCTCTGTGTGATACGAGTAGTCCATTGACTCGCTTTACTTGGATCTTCTTTTCGCTTTCTCTGCAGCACACCAGCTTCGGCCATCCCCATCAGGGTCTTCCACATGCCCTTGACGGTGATGGCCGAGTTGATGCCACGCACCGACTCGCTCTCCACATCTTCATCTGCCAGTCTCAGACGTGGCCGCTCACGAATTGAGTTGTTTACGTAAGAAATAAAGAAATCGCGGATGAGCCAGGTGTTATCGACGCCTTCGCAAATCTGGATGAAAATATCGTCGCTGTCAATGCCGTGTGTTTCACGAAAATAGCTTTAGCGCATGTTAGCAAAGCACATCGCTCCAAAGCATAAACAATAAACATACAATGCCCAAGCGTTGCCTAGCCGGACTCGTTCGTCTTCGGTCTTCTTGCATACCTTCCGCGAGTCGCTCAGAGGACTGTCCTTGAAGAGTGTGATGTTCTGAGCGCTTTGTGCTTTCTGCGTTTCTAGATCGCGTAGATAATTGCGGGCGAATCGCGAATTCCTCGCTGAAAGACCCGCTCCAGGCTTATGGATAGCTGCAGACATCGTCAGTTCCATGAAAAACAGGCGTGTCTATTGCATCGAAATGGAAGAAAATAGGCAAAGGACGGAAGCCCCAGCAATGCCGTCGCTGGGAGAGCGGGGGACAAGTTGCCTACACCATTTTAGGTGGCTGATGATCGCGCCGGCGGCATCGCTTGCATGATGAACAATTGGTACCTACCTCGCGAGGGTAAAACGGTGCTCGCAACGGTGGTGAAGTTTTGCGCAACAGTGAGGCCGAGACGAAATGCAGTTTCCAGAGAACTGTCAAGTACCTGTGCACTAGGGTAGTAAGCGCTGACGGCTCGGCACCCCTGTCAGGCCCCATAAAAACACCACAGCCAACGACCGTTGTCCAAAACCCAACAGAGAATCATCCTCAACACCGTTGTCCCAGCCCTTCAACTGACAATAACCCGGTACCCAGCTTATCTAGGGCAGAGCGGACGGGATGCCGAGTATTCTAGGTCCTATGGTCGTATGTACTGGGCTAAACATTATGTATTATTATATAGTATAATCCAGACGAGACATATCAAGAGGCCAATCCCCGCGACGGCCTAGCCATCTTAATACCTAACCTTGGGTCAGCAATTACGTTTCCGGAATATCAGAATCGATATGGTGTCTACATTGATAGCCACAAGGCTACGACATAGACCTAAGCAGAGAAAAACAAACTGATGCTTTGGACGAAAACTCCACGCAAGCCAAAGGACAGGCACGGGTTCGTGATATGCTACTCCCTCATCTACTAGGTGCGCGCTAGATCTGATTGAATTCTATGAGCTACAGACTCGTGAGCGATTACTATAATCAACGCAATGGCTTCTGTTTAAAGTAGGTTGGCACAAACACGAGAGTCTTGCCTGGGGTCTCAGGAGCATTCGTGAAAATGTGCAGCCATCATCTAAATCACAAATTTGCTGAAATCTCCAACCACGAAATTTTTGGTGTCCTCCGCAAGTAAAGCGCTATCCTTCTCGGAGCTGGCTGGCTCGCTATCGTAGACGTCGACAGCAGCTCCTGAAATACTCTTCTCTCGCAAAGCTTGGATAAGAGCCGATGAATTCATAACGGCCCCTCGTGACATATTGGTAATAACGACCTCGGGGCGCATGAGGCGGATTTCGGGCGCGTCAATCAGATTGTGCGTCTCGTCGCGGAGAGGGCAAGTAATAAAGAGGGCGGTGGTGGACTGGATGACCTTGTCGAAAGGCACTCGGTGTGAGGTGGACGCCTCTGCATTAATAGACGCACCTTTCGTCCTTCGATCGGCAATCATGACTTCCATGCCCAATCCTTTGCATAGCGTCTCAATCCTCTTCCCTACAAGGAAGTTGAGCGAAGCCTGGGAGTAAGGGTCCTACGGGGCTTACCAATTATGCCGTATCCAATGATGCCGACCACCTCCTCGCCAATGGCCACAGGGGCACGTCCGTTAGCTGTCTGCATCTTATACGCGATGCTCCCCTCTTTCTTCCATGAGTTTTTGCCGTCATCGCTTGTGAGCCGAACTTCGTTGTGAAGACGCACTGTGTGGCGTCTTGTAGCGAAATACTTGCAGGCGGTCAGAGGCAAGGATTGAAATAGACTTGGAAATGGCCTCGCGTTGAACTGACCAAACTAATGGCATGCTCAGCAGCTCCCAGGGAAGTTGGACCTGGACAATTCGCCACCCTGATACCTCGACGACGACATTCATTCAGATCAACGTGGTTTGTGCCGCTTGTTGGCACGATGACACACTTGCTGGGGCACACATGATCACTCAGGTTTCTCATCAAGTGGTCTGGATCGGGTAGGCTTACAGATAAGGCGCGTCACCGAGACTTTCCGCCGTGATATGGGACTGTACCGAAACTACGATACTCGCACATTGGATGCGCTCGCGTATGGAGCTTGGTTCTGTGACGCGGTGGTATGAGAGGACCTCATGGGAATAAGGTGCAGTGTCAAGATCGTCTAATGTCATATGAACCCCATCGAGAAGAACAACTACATGGTGTGTGGATGATGGTAGCTGTTGCGGCTGTGTGGGACTATCTCCAGCCATTGTCAAGTTCCACTCAGGGGGCAGCCTGTGGTCACGAGGCTGCGATTTCGCAGATGACGATGCTGTTTACTTCGGTGTTCGAGGCACCGTTGGGACTGGTAGACGGGTAGGTGTTGGATGTTAGGTGGTGGAACTTCTGAAACCACGTAATTTTCTGATGACAGGCGAGAGCATGACCTTTTCGCTAATGATGGCGTTATTCCCGTTTGCTGTGCCTCTCATCATACCCTTGTCATAACGTTGCAAGGGCGAGCTCTATGACCAAACGCACTCCGGAGCAAAGTCGAGGATTGCACATCCAACACTGGGCCCAATAGCTGCTGGCATTGTCTTGCATCGCTCTCATTACATGCCCAACTCTTATGGGTGGTTTCATTCATGTCGGATTCGGTGGTAAAAACATTATCGTACAATACCTAAGCTAACATCAAAGCCGCACTCCCCCAAATTTACGCTCATCACCTATGTAACAATGGCTGGCACCCCAGAGGTTCACTTGATGATCATGAAGCTGTATCGCGGATCAGGCGGCGAAGACTTTCAAATGGCGCAGAGATAGGGGGGCTACATAATATGGTAATGTCAGAGGCATTGTCTCTTGAACTGCATTATGCTAATGATTGACAACTTCTGGCGAGCGTCTTCTGGTCTCGTGCTTTTTGGAAACGGGTCAGCAACTCTGCTAGGATCAATTAGCAAAGGCAAAAGGGGGCATACGGGGGCCTGGCGCGGGGCCGAGAAGGCCCCTCTGAATCTTCAACGGGGCACCTAATTCTAGGAGTCCAGACAAGACACCAGCGCAGGTGTTCCACTGGACCCAGGTAAGTAGGGACAATCTTGGTGACTCTGATTTCTGTAAGGTCTGCTCTATGTTATATGCGTACCTACTCCTATCTCCTCTGAAACCCTCCCTTATCTACAGCAACATTCCTCAAAGTTATTTAGATTAAAGGTATACATATCTTCAAAGAAGATCGTGTAGATGCGGATAAGCTTGGTTCACACGGTAGGTACCCCATTATAATGAGCCTCTAGGTACTTACCTATGTAAGAAGTAGGTAAGTACTTAGGTAGGTGCGCCAGACAGGCGACAGGTACCGGCACCAAGACGTCCGTCGGCGGGGCTACGACACCTCCAGATCAGCTGCCAATCTTCTAGGAGGCATCCTCCCTAATTGATACTTCCCAAGTCGTGACCATAGATACTGGGCTACCTAAGTATGCACTTGCCGACATGCACATAGGGCACCTGTCTACCCAAACACAAGCAGTCATAACACTGGAGTGCATGGAAGCCACACACCACTGACAGAGCACTGATTCTGTTGTGATTAGCGGGTTGGGGCCCGGGTGGGGGCTTTTCCATCGTGACTTCAGCACGGTCAGGCAAGCTACAGAATAGGCCAGCCGCGACCAATCACAGTGCTCCGATGATCGGGAACCATTGAAGGCTTTTCTCCCGCCACAAACAACCTCTCGACTCTCCTCCACTCCACCTCCAACCTCATCATCGTGAGACCGTCTCTGGTCTGCATTCTTCCTCCCTTCATGCCCGACATCTTAGCCTGAGGTATCCCATTCCGCTACCATTTTAACCTGCGAACCCACGCTCTCTTGTTCAGAGTCTGCTCGGGTACACACAGTCTCGTGTGCATGGGGACAACTGCTGGAGTCGCAGCAGTGTCATAGGGCCGTTTTCATGGATATCTAGAGGTTCCTCATTTTGGCTTAGAATCTGTCTCTTTGTCTCTTCCCATCGGCCTCGTCTTACTCTATAACTTTAAGTTGTTTGACCGTCCGGCCGCAACATGGCGAATACTCCTACTTCTCCGAGCTTGCTGCCGGAAAACCTGTTGTCAGAAAATGCAGGCACGGGCCAGCCGAGTCACGATGCCCAGATCATATCAGGTCATCTTCCCGAAGGCTACACTGCTGCCTTTGATGGCGCCGCTGCCCAGAGTTCCGGGCCCGCCCCTGCGTCATCCTCAGCTCCAGATATCTCCGAGCAGTCCTTGGAGAACTCGTCGCTGAAGTTACAAGGCGGTGACATGCATCGGGATATCTTCAAGACAGCCAACCGGGCAAAGATGCACAAGCGAGCTGCCACTTTCCATCACCCCCATGACATTTCCCGGGATGATGAAGTGGAGGGTCTGGCTGTCAGTGAACAGATGGCCCCGGGAGGCTTCCGCCGTGCTTTCATTCGCCAGAGGCAGCGAGATGAGATTTGGGCTGCCAAGAATCCTATCACCAAGAATTTTGCCGAGTTCCTGGATTTGTATGGAAGCTTTGCGGGAGAGGACCTGGCCGACTCTGATGACGAAGCCATCGACGACAGCGAAAGGGAGGAGGATGATCAACCAGAGCGACGCCCACTGCTCGGCCGGCGTAAGAGCTCACGGGCGCCACGCTCCGCTACTGCCACTACGCGACAGACATTCTTCACCCTATTAAAGGCCTTCATCGGAACCGGAATCATGTTCTTGCCCAAAGCTTTCAATAACGGTGGGCTTCTATTTTCTTGCCTGACCATGGCGGTAACCTCGACTGTCACCATGCTTGCGTTCCATCTCCTGCTAGCATGTAAGGCAAGGTATGGCGGGGGTTACGGCGAAATCGGTCAAGCTGTCGCCGGAGATCGTATGCGCACTCTGATTCTTTCCTCCATCACTCTGTCACAGCTTGGCTTCGTATGTGCCGGTATCGTTTTTGTCGCCGAAAACATGACATCGTTCTTCGAAGCCGTGACACATGGGAACAGCCCTATGTCTCCTACGACCCTTATTTTGGTACAGCTTGTGGTCCTCATTCCACTGTCGTTCATACGAAACATGGCAAAACTTAGTCCGGTTGCTATCGTCGCCGATGTGTGCATTTTGCTGGGCGTCGGGTACATCTACTACTTTGATATTGCATACCTCGCTAACCACGGACTCAATGAGACGGTTGTTTTGTTTAACCCGGCCAAATACACTTTGACCATTGGTGCTGCCATATTCACTTTCGAAGGAATTGGGCTCATTCTTCCGATACAGTCGTCGATGGCCAAACCGGAACGATTTGAATGGCTTCTTGCCACAATCATGGTCATCATTACAATTGTCTTCACTGCAGTCGGCGCTCTCTGTTATGCGACTTTCGGATCGGCGACTCAGATCGAAATTATCAACAATTTTCCGCAGACCAGCAAATTGGTCAACGCTGTGCAATTTCTGTACTCGCTGGCTGTGCTTGTTGGCAATCCGGTTCAATTGTTTCCCGCGCTTAGGATACTTGAGGGTAGAATCTTTGGATCCCATTCGGGAAAGAAGAGTCTGCGTATGAAGTGGGCCAAAAACGCCTTCAGAGCGCTCATGGTCATCGTATGTGGTGTCATTTCTATCCTGGGGGCCGGCAATTTGGACCGATTCGTTGCGCTGATCGGGTCATTCGCGTGTGTTCCGCTGGTCTATATTTATCCGGCTTTTCTGCATTACAAAGGCGTCGCGAGTTCATTACCGGCAAAAATTGGGGATCTTGTGTTCATGGTGATTGGAATCATTGCTATGGTGTATACGACAATTATCACGATTATCAACAGCTTTATGTGATTGTTAACATTTTCAAGACTCTGTATCATACCGGAAGAGAGCAGAGAAGAACCAGCGAATGCAAGGTCGAACAGTGGAATTTGAAGATAATAATAGAGTCGGTCACAGCGGTCTCGTATCTATATTTGTTGAATTGTATGACGGTCAATCTCATCCAGCCACTACATGCCACGTACAGAATTGCCAGACTCCCACTTACTGAGCCGTGCGGGAGGGCAACGCCGGGCAGCTGATGCGCTGTAGCCACAAAGGGATTCCGATATCTAGCCCGAACACTCTAAGTGTGTAGAGATGTAATCATTACGATACCAGGCCGCAAACAGTACCATCGCAGTACCTCCAAACCCACTGTTGTTGCTGCCAGCAATCAACGGACTCTCCAAGGACTGGTCAATGTGTCCCCCTTGATCGTTCAGAAAGGCACACTCAACGTTTCGTGATAAGACAAAGGCTGTTTATAGCTAACTTCAGTAACCCGACAAAGGAACAATCAACTGTCAAGTGGCAAGTTCGAGTATAATATAACCCAGAACACAGGCACGAACCCGCGCACCGGGTTTGCAGGCCCCAGATACGCTTTTCAGGTACAACTAACTCCGAGGTTAAGGTTCTTGCGCAATGGCCATAGAACCGGATATAACAGGCTCAGCACGACTAACACCGGATCTTCGTCCGAACCATCTGCTTCCGGTACACGGGTTAACAGATGGTGATGCATTGATTTGACCGGATGAGAGCAGATACAGTGAAGCGATGTTGCGGACTCTTCAGTATAAATGACGGCTTCCTCGTTGCTGTTGTTTCTACTTCAGTGCGATATAACTTACACCCAGCTTCTTTCGCATTGACATAGGTACCGTTTAGGCAACAGAAGAGGAAACACATAAAGTACGACAACTACTTCTACAGCGAAAACCTCTTCCACATCGTACACCCATACGCAAAGCCCTCCACGCATCATGGCGGCCTCCAAACAACGCCTTTTCATGACCGGCGGTAGTGGCTACATCGGCTCCCGCATCGTCACCTTCGCCCTCGCCGAGGGCTACGAGGTGCGCTCCCTCTCGCGATCTGCCGCCAACGACGCCAAGATCCGCGCCCTCGGCGGCGTCCCCGTCCGCGGGGACCTGCACGCCGTCGACGTGCTGCGGGCGGAAGCCGCGGCCGCGGACGTCGTCATCAACCTCGCCGACGCGTGGATGCAGCACCGCGACGACTACGGCAAGGTCGTCGAGATCGATCGGGCGGCCGTCCAGGCGATGGCCGCGGGGCTCCGGGGCACGGAGAAGCCGCTGATTATCACGAGCGGGACCGCGCTTGCGAAACCGGATCCCGAGGGCGGAGAGACGGATGAGAACGCGGAGGAGGTCGAGAACCCGCTGAATGGGCGGTGGAGGTGCGAGGGGAATGGACTTGCGCTTGCGGAGCAGGGGGTACGGGTCTGCGCGGTCAGGCTGGCACCGTATGTTTACGGACGCGGCGGTAGCGGCGTGCGACTATTCAGTGAGTCATTCTGTGGAATACCTCACGCATTTCCCGGCGAGCCTCAAGAGTCGAGCACTTTGCCTGTGGGAGAGCATACCCTTGGCATACAACTTGGGATATCCAACTATCCACCTGCGTATTTATGTGAAGAAGTTGCTGACCAGCACTGTTCTAGTGGGCATGTTTGCCAAGATGGGTGAGGTGTGCTATATTGGTGACGGCGCCGTTCAGACATCTGTTGTGCACGTGGACGACGCAGCGAGGCTCTACCTGCTGGTTGCGAAGCATGGTAAGAAGGGCGAAATCTACAATGGCGTGAGCAACACAGAGGTCAGCGTCAAAGAGATGAGTGCGGCAGAGGCGGAGGTCCTGGGGGTACCGCTCGTTTCAAGAACGAAGGAGGAGGTTGAGGCACGCGGTGGGCCTATCCTGGCCGCATTTCTGGGGAGCGGGAACCGCGCTTCGGGAGCAAAGGCGAGGAGACAGCTGAGTTGGGTACCCCGGGAGGCGGGTATCCTGGAGGACATTAGCACCGGGTCGTATGCCGAAGTTGCTAAAGATTTTCGTCAGGGTGCTATTGATTCGCACTCGGGTTATGAGAATCACTTCACTATGAAATGAAGTAAGCAGCAGATAGCCTATAGATTTAACCAAGCGCTGAATCACGTGCGGAATATTGTATCTGTTGAATGGTACGTTTAGTATATTACGATCTCAAGCCAGGTTAATCGTCAGAAGCCCTTGAGTAGTGTCATGCTGAAAGATTTTGATATCAGAATATATCCATCCTGTCCAGGTACAATGAGGCTCGAAGAATATTCCCCAGTCGGTACTTCGGAACCGCATACGTCCTTCGACAGATGTGATTATAATGGGCGTACCAAGTCCGGTTATCAGCAGCAGGCTACGGTAACCAGTACCCTTTTCCCACGTACGTCGGCAGGCTTCCTGCCATTCGATCCAGTGGCAGCAGGCAGAAATCTCGTAACATCTATCAACGGTGATTGATCTGCCAACGCAATATTTAATTCAAACAGCAGTGCGTCTGTCTGTCTGTCTGCTGTTCGGAGCCTGCCGTCGGCATCGCCTGGAGCTGAGTATTCAATTCAGAAGTATGCACTTCGTACCGGGTGGGTTCGAGGAGTGTCAGCTTCAGATAATGCTTAGCACAATAAAGCAGGATGACCATTGGTGATCCTAGATGAACGCAGTTGTCTGGTGGAGGATGCCACCAATGATAATACGTCTGGAGCTGGTAGCTTTTTGGATGGAGGTCACGTCTGGCTAGCATTTGCGGCGCGTGACCTAGTAAGAAGTATACCGCCGACTCCAGCTTATAACTCAGTGCCTGCCGGAAGAACGTAGACGGTGTGCGATGGAGGGCTTGCCACAGGATCTGGGAGTCGTAGCGCTTGAGGAAGATCTAGGAAGCCTTCTTCGCAACGTGTTTGGGGCCGACAAATCAAGAAATGTATTCGCAGGGGTTCACGGACACGCCCTCTTCGGATTTGTTTACTTGAAACAGTCGATACGGGCGCCGCTCTTGACCGGCGAATGCAGCCACGTGGAATGGTGTGACAGGACGGTTCATACAATCAGACAATTAATTCGGATGCCTTTCAATCGTACAAGCCAGTCATGACCGTCAGTAGCTCTCCTTTCAACTCGAAAACCGCCAGGTGCTGCAACATCGTGAATCGGAAAAGTTTCAGAATACTGGAGACTATCTCTGAATTTCCAGACATCAACGAGAGTCTCCATAGCCGCAGTGAGCATCCCCCACGGACAAATGGTTCTCATAGCTCGAAGGCGATCCAGAACCCATGCTCTTCGTGCAGGCGAGGCTGTCTCAACGCCAGCCAGAAAGATGGGCCAGGTCGTATACTTGAAAAGAGGGCTCTCCTTCGGAATGAACGATAATTGCTGCAAAATCGTAGATGCGAATTCCTCGCTATTGGTAATATCAGATAATATTTCACCAATTTCACTTTCTTGGCGCCTTCGTAGTTCGGCAGGTAGCCCAGGTGCGATTAGGAGGATGTAGAGGCAGACTGATGCCCGATATGTGGCTCCGACATGACCTCGGAATTTTAGTTCGAGATCGTCGGAGACATTCAGTATTCCCGAGTTACGAGCGCAGACGTCCGCCGCCCAAGCATTCACGTCAAACGACTGAACCTCCTTGAGCAGTGCAATACACTGGTCCATTTGCTCCATACTAGCGGTGCCGCCGTTGTTAGACTTAATCGCCCGAGCTAAGTGTGATGTCCGAAGTACGATGTGCATCAAGTACGCAGGGCAGCTATGATAGCTGTTGGCCTCTGTCCGGAGAAGTATGTCGAGAATGTTGTTCATATCCCAATCTGAGGTCTGAATTTCAGACTCTGAGCGTGGCGCTGACGAAGAGAGTGACTCTATTGCACTGTTCCAGATGAAGTAAGCTGTCGTGTCAGAAACGATGAAGTCACAGGCCCGGAGTGGCGACGAAAGGGAGGTACAGCTATTCAGCGGTCGCGTCTCTGGTGATTTGGACTTCGTCCCTGACAGACCTATTTCGCCGAGTCCCGCAATTATCTCATGCTCTGCGCTTGTCACATCATTAGACGAGGATAAGATGGAAAGGGGGTTTACGCCCTGAGCCTGAAGCAGTCGTCCAGCTGCTTTCAAATGACTTTTCCAACCCTCTTTGCCAGAGTCAATGATTGCAAAGTTGATAAAGAAAAGCACAGTGGCGAGTAATGCCTCATTTTCGTCCTGGTTGATATAGGAATCGCCTGCTGGGTGCCGACATTGAAGTACCTCAAGAAGCTGATGTATAGCTTTCTGGCGAGCACGCAAAGCATCCACCAAGGCAATGGTCGCGACTGATGAGCATTGCTTCGTTTCTTCACACGCATATGTCGCGGCTCGGGAACAGTGGACTGCAGAGACAGCAATGATGATATTTTGTAGATAAGGATACCTTTGGGACATGGGCATCAGCTCTCGAAAGGGATTCCCTCCCTGACATGCTGAGTCGTGGACTACCAGATCTTGGCAAAATCGAGATGTATCTGATGATGGTCAGTCAAAAAAATGAGCCGGACATTAGGAAAGCTCTGAGCTTCGTACAATAGTATAAGTATTGGCGAGATGATGGGTTGAGGTCCTGTAGTAGCGGGTCGACCAAAGTGATTGCTGGATCAGGGTGGAAGAGCACTTCGCCTCTGTCATCGCACTTCACTACCTCGTGAGAAACCCTATTGACTGAAGAAACCACCGAATACTGGTGGGCCGTTTGGTTTGACCATTGGCCATGCGAACCGCGGGGATCAGTCCAGCGAAGAAGCTGGCCATAACCAAGACACTTCCGCCCAGCCCTAGTACATTTGAGGCACTCAGGGAGGGATCGGTCACAGCGTAGCCGACGTTTTCGACAGTTATGGCAGGTCTTTGCTACTGTTGTCATAGAGTACAGCTGGTCGGTGCCTTGCTGGGAATCCGACTAGTAGCAGCCGAAGTCTGTAGAGTACAGTCCCTCCTGAAGTCGAGAAATCTAAGAGAGGAACGTCTGCTTGAGATTTGATTACAGTAGGCAGCGAAGAGGTGGAGTAGAAGACCGCAGGCTTTGTGGCATGAGCACTACTTTGGGAAAAAAAACTAGCAAGTCATGCATGAAGTCTTACCAATATAATAAATGAATTCTACGTGGTGTTGTCTGAATTGGCGCCAGAATAGAAGGAGACATAATAGGTAATGACTCTGACCTTTCGCTACAGGCAATGGATAACCGAGCACCTACATTATTAGTGGTCTAAGCGGCGACAAATGCGATGGAGTCAGGCACCTGTCAGGCACTAAACCTATTGTGGCTGCCAAGATACACATTGTGCATTAGCGCTGCGCTGCTCGATCCGACTCGAGGTTTTCTTTGCGCTGGATGCGTGGTCTGTGCTCCGTGATCGGTGCTCTGCCAGTCTCTGGCCAGGCTCTGGCGTGTCTTTCCATACCATCTGTCCAAGAAGAGTCGTCTCCTTGAACTCCCCACAACAGATCCTGCATTCGAAAGACCACTCCGCCAAAAGGTAGGTACTTACTTTAACCTCGCTAGACCGTATGATGTGACGTTATCACACTCACAAGTATGATATTACCTATGTGATTACCAACTTATCCACGGAGGCGACTAAAATGTCAATGTTGACAAAGGCGCCATACCTTATGAGGCTGCCGAGCCTCAAGCCCTGCATGAGCACCTCCTTGTCAAATACCGTAGGTACGTTATCTTGCGATTTCCCTTCACAGGGCATCTGGTGCCCTGGGAGGTACTGCAGGGCGTAGGCAGTCAGGGTAAAACAGGGTTCAGCGGGCTTTTAGGTACGAGGTCGGTATTGTAGATACTGTACCTTCGAGGCACTTGATCGGTTCCACAGAGGCCAACATCCCTCCGTCTGATGACTAAATCGTTATTGGGACTATCCAGCGTATCCAGTGTTATATAAAGATGGAAAACACTCCCTTCAATGCCGATGTTGGTATTTGGTGTTTTCGATTAGTTATCAGTCATCCAGGATAAAGTTGATTTTCACAACCTGGTATGACAGTACTGGGAAACAGCGCAGTCCTCGCCCCCGAGCGAGGACATGATGGCACCGAAACACCAGATCATCCCGACAAATCCGACATCGAGAGGCTCGGCCGCCAGCGTCCTGCCATATTCCAGACAGCACTCGCCGAGGTCGCCTTCGTGTTTGCCGTCGTCATGTCCATGGTCATGAGCGAGTATACCATCTCAGGCTTCAATATCCTACTACCCGAGATCGCCGACGTTCTCAACATCCCAGATGCGCAGCGAACCTGGCCCGCCGCTGTTCCAAACCTGACAACAGCCACACTACTTCTCCCGTTTGCGAGATTATGCGACATGGTGAGTACGAAGATATCTGGTGGTCGGGTTCCTAAGCCCACATTTGGCGGTGGGCTGCGTGCCTCCCGGACTTTCCTCTTGCTTTTTACGATTTTATCAGCTCTTGATACAAGAGACTAACAGACGCGCAGTATGGAGGCCGTGTTGTATTCATAGGAGGTCATTCCTGGCTTCTGGTCTGGTCACTTGTGAGCGGATTCAGCCGAAACCCCGTCATGCTCATTATCTGTCGAGCCATGCAGGGGATCGGTGCTGGTGCCTTTCTACCCGCTAGTCTGGCTCTTCTTGGTCAGATATATCGGCCTGGCCCTAGGAAGAACCTCATTTACAGTATCTATGGTGCCTCGGCTTGCGTTGGATTCTATTTCGGTATCTTCATGGGTGCTGTAACTGGCCAGCTCCTGAACTGGCGTTGGTTCTTCTGGGTCGGTGCGATCATTGTGTTCATCGCGCTCGTTGCGGGTTGTGTTAGCATCCCGCGTCATCTGAACGATAGGAACCCAGGCCTGAGCATGGACTGGTTGGGTGCCGCGACTATCGTGCCGGGCTTGGTACTTGTCGTGTACGCGCTGACCGACGGTGGCTCTGCTCCTGATGGGTGGCGTACGCCATATATCTACGTCACCTTCGTCATTGGCGGACTGCTGCTCTGCACTTCTGTTTATATCGAAGGGTGGGTTGCAGCTCAACCACTTCTGCCAAGCGATGTATTCAGGCCCAAAGGCATGACTCGACTCTTGTTCGGACTTTTTTGCGCTTATGGGGTTATTGGTCTGTTCATGTTCTATGCTAGCTACTAGTAGGTGATATCACACGCGATCGTGTCGGGAATTATGCTAACGATCCACCAGTTCAGAAAACGTGCTACGTACGACGCCCCTTCAGACGGCGGCCTGGTTCTTACCTATGGCTCTGGGTGGCATCATCCTCGCCCTCACAGGCGGCTTTATCTTGCACCTCTTACCAGGCCGGATCCTGTTAGTAATCTCTGGGGTGGGCTTCATACTCTGTGTCTTGCTTTGGGCAGTGATGCCGTCCGAATCCTCCTCTATCACTTTCCTATACTGGGCGTACGTCTTCCCATCCATGGTAGGTGCCACTGTTGGCGTGGACATCGCGTTCAACGTCTCCAACATATTCATCACAACTTCCATGCCGAGCCGTCTGCAAGCCACCGCTGGCGCCGTCATCAACACCCTGCTATATCTTGGAATGGGATTTTGGCTCGGGATCGGAGAACTAGTCGTATCAACGGCGAAGGATATGCATGACAATGAGGACTTAAGCCTAGCTGAGCAGTATCGCATCGGATTTTGGACGGGGGTTGCGGTGGCTGGCTTGGCAGTTTGCTTGTTGGTCACCGTAGATGTTGGGCAAGCGGTCGCAGATATGACGGCAGATGAGAAGGCTCGGGCGGACTCAAATGCTGCCAGATAGCTGATACTGTAATATTGTTATATCTATACCTTCCTCAATATAATGGCCAAGAGCCTTGAGCGATTCAGAGATTCATGGCAGGTAGTACATGACACATGACGAAATGACTGACCCGAAATGTAAGGAGGAAGGCCACACAGTAGTCGAACGCTTTTTCAAGCATGGTGCCTTTGCTAGATCGATCAGACCTTTTTACTATCACCCAAGGTCGTAATCATTCGAGTGGATCCCCCTTTCTCATCGAGTTGTGGAGGGACGCCTGTGCACTTCGGCATCTACAATATCGCGGTAGGTCACTTGCAAGTTTTTCTTCTGCGTTGTAAGGTCGCACCTCAAGGTATCGCAGTGTCCTCATGCCGATAGTCTGCGTCGTCAAATCGGCCAACTTTGCTAACTCATGGCCGCTGGCCGCATCCTGGCCTCGAGTTTAAAGAGGCAAAAGTGAAACCACAAAAAACATCTGGAGATTTTCTTGACCGTATCCAAGTTCCATCAAAGATACGTATAGCTGATCTCAATGAATCACTCGAGAACAAAAAGACAAATTGCATCAGCCGCGAATCGAACGCGGGGCCCATCGATGGCAACGATGGATTTTACCACTAAACCACTGATGCTGGGTATTGCGGGAGAACGAGCCAGTGCGGAACAGATGTAATTCCGTTGACCGATGGAAATTCAAGTCGGTATTGTAACTTAAGAAACAAAGATAAAAGAAAATTTGACACTGTGGGCGCAATCCTCGGTGGTGGGTCCGGTTGCGGAGGTCTGGACTGACCGCGACACTGCGGTCTTTGTGGGTCGCGAGCAGGCTCGGTATGGCAGAGGATCATGAGGATCAGCAGGTTTTTGCATTTGATTGCTGGCTATGTATACTCTGCATAGAGCGCATGGAGAAACGATGGCTTGTCTCATCCACCTGTTCAAGCTCCAACGGCCCTCCTGTACGCGAACCGCAGCCAATTCGCGAATTCCACCGTGATATGTTCCGTCAGACCCTCTTTCACATACGCTGGTGTGCTATCCGGAACGTAGATGCCCTGGAACACCTCCACGCCCGAACCGTCCGGCAGATCGCGGTACGCCGTAAGCGAGTGCGCAAATACGGTCCCGTCCCTCAACGTAAAGGCTAGCGGCGATTGACCCTCAAATTCTTCCAGCGCCGGGATGAAGTCCGGCTTCTCCTCCGCGATCCCCTTGAAATACGTGATAGGGCCCTTGCCCCATCCCTCAATTGTCTCGATCACCGTATTGGCATCTCCCGTCCCACCCGCTGAAAAGCTGAGACTGGAATGTTGGTGGTCAGCACGTGCTTCATTTGAAAAAAACGACGGTGCAGCAGTAACGGCATCCGTTCCTGGCCAAAAAAAAATCGATACGCCTTCACTCGTCGATCTCGCAAGAGCAGTGAAACGGTGCTCGTGTTACTCACTAATGCGTCGGACTGGTCTCAAGAAAGTCATTCGGCCACCCGGTGCCTCCAGCTACGAACCATGCACCGACGGATGCGGCGTTGAAGACCGATGGGTCCGCAAGACCCTGGATACGTGCTGTGCCGCCGACCCAACCACCGGTGGTATTCGACAAGATGGCGTGCCAAAAGACGTCGGCCGCGTCGATGTCGGAGGACACGATGCCGCTGGTGCCTTCTTGGCCCAGGCGCGTATGGTAGAGGGCGAGTACAGCGGTGGCTTCGGTGAGGGCTAAGGCTTCAGGTTCGGGGGAAGTGCCTTCGATTACAACAATCGGGAGCTGAATCTCTTGCCGGGGCTTTACGGGAATGGCGTATGCCAGGCTAACAAGCACAGCAATAAGGAAAATTAAAGTCTTGGGCGCCATATCGTATCCCCGGGTGTTGTCTGCCACACGCGCGTTCCCGATGAGCTCTCCAGCTAATAAGCTGCCGGCCGCCATCACTTCATTTATACAACAACTCGATATAAAGCAGCCAAGGCCGGGAAGCTTCTGCGTCAGTATCAGCCAGCACAACTCCGTGTTTGAGCGCGGGAAAAATAGTAATAGTTCTCGATGATAGCCTCTGTATTACTGGCTGCATTATATTGGACTTCCCAAATGAGTAAAGGTCGAACCGATCGCTTCGACTGAACCGAGAATCAAAAGCCAGTTAGCAATCTTACATGTTAGAATTACAACATCGCAGCATACTGGAGCCCGAATTGTGTAATTGGACTTCAAATATCCTGACATTCATTTCCTGCCAATTCCATAATTTAACGCTGTAACGGGCAGCTGAGAATGATCCGGGTCAATGGTGTGCCTTGGCCCAACCACTCGATCACGAACATGACAAATCATCTCCCGATTACTGTACATCTGAAATAATGCCCTGCAAGTCCGAGCCCAAGCTTTTCACATCGATCACAACCTGTATCGAAATTCACGCCGTAAGTGATAGACTCAGAACCGAGTTGAGCAGCGCATGCCTCTGTGCGACCCAGGACAGTGATTGTGCCGAGCAAACCTCCTAACCTACAATCATGGGATCGGGGACGTCGCGCAAGATTACATATTCGAAGCGTTTTAACGAAGTCGCTCCATGTTTCGAAGGCTGCTGGACCAGCAGAGACTTTTGGTCAAGAACAGCTGATAATGCCAGTCAAGGTCAATCGAGTGTGTCCAAAATCCGGTCCGAGTTGGGGATAGCCCCACCACCTGCTGCTGTTCACTTTCAATCTACCGCGCTTCTGCTGATCATGCCGAAACCTACTTTTGGTGTCAGTTAATGGGCGGTTCAGATGCGGGCATAAGGTGAAATAATTCCTTGCGACTTCGCTGTTGTCCCCTTGCGATCTTGACTAGTGAGTTTTTTAAGCGTCACTAGCGAAGAGGTAGACGACGAGATCCATCGTAGACAGATAATAGAAGCGCAATAGATAGCCGGTTATGGACCAGCTCTGCGACCCTGGGGGCGATAATATAGCCGTTAATGGGGTCCATGTTTGTATACAGTCATTATTGGATAGAAATGAGCCGAGATTCTCCTCAGATGCTGAACTCACTGTCGGGCCACCCATATGAACTAAATAAGTTTGTTTGGTCCGTTGGCCACAGAGAAAAGTCGATGCTGTCCAAATCAACTTGGTCTTTGCCGATAAATGTGAAATCTTGCTGGTGTAATGGCAAGATATGATCTAGAATATTCGCACAGCGAGCAGCCATTGGATCTTTGGTCAAGACGTTTCGGAAGATGTTTCGCACCACGTTGATGTCTTCTTGCCATAGTGATAAGTCATGAGATTCCGTATCGCTGCGGATCGCCAATGCTACAACAAGAGAAGCATGAAAAAGGTAGTACCTTTCGATGCTCAGCATTGGTTTCTTGTCGGTCTTTGGGATATACTAACATTGAATACCAGCTGACGAGCCTATTTTGTCCCACGTGAACGAGAAATCGATTGATGGAGGCTATAGTAGAACGCGCTGCATTTACACCAATGGCACTGCATTTGTGTTTGAAGCTGTCGGTACCCGATGAAGCAGCTCCCCTACCTTTGTCTATCGCAAGACCAAGAAGGATTTGGCGAAAGAGAATTAACTTCATATTCCAGAAACGCCACCATAAGCGCTCCCTGGCAAAGAGATACCAATGGTCTTGGGACACAGGCTCGTTATTAAGCAGAAAATATGGTGCGACCGTGTTCGACCACGCGTCCAGGGCCTTGTTCATGGATAGAATTTCCTCGATAGGAGTACCAGAAGCCGAGAGTAAGCGATTCGAGATGTGGTTTGATTGTATGTGGAAGTTGCACTGAGTTCTCATGCTTGAATAGATTGTAGGCCCTGACAGCTCAGGTGGTGGAGTGATGGACCTTGGTGTTAAGCACTATGACTGTTAAGTAATGGCATTCCAGCAGTGTGAGTATACAACTCACATCGTCATCTACATTCTGGACAAATTTAACATCCATGGCCTCGAGATTGGGCAAAAGAACGGGCCTGCCAAATGTTGTTCCAGCGCCACTGTCAAACAAGTACAGTCCCCACCAAGCTCTTCGGCGCATCTCCCGCTGGAACAGGCTGATGTTCCAATTAGGTAGTTCTCGATGCAGACCGAGGCTGAGCGCCATACGCACGGCTAGGCCAAGGAAATTTGATCCAGTGTTTGGCTTGTCACGCTTCTGGCTGAGATTGCTGAGGAGAACGAGAGCTTGTACGAAGGTCAGATTTGCGGTTTCAAATAAGGATTCGTCCTCTCCGAGCGATAGTGCTTGATGATAAAGCTCGTCATCAAGGTCTGGGATGCCTTCGTCCAGACACCAGGCGCCGAGGGCGAGGACCGTATATAATAGCATTTGCCAAGACCGCTGCTCAGGGCGTGGTATGATCTCATGAAACTGCGCTTGGAAAGTTGCCTCATGTATGAAAGGGTATGTCACATGATAAATAGAGAAGTATCCATCAATGAGTCTACTCGTTACCTGACGCGAAGTCATAGAATGCATGAGGTGAGGCGAAATCCTTGTTGGATCAGAATGTCCCGGGGAACTGACCCCTGGTATTGAGCGATCGAATACAGAACGGGGATTCCCCATCCAGAAAAGCAGGGAGCGAAGAAAGAAGACACCAGCGGTGGTTCCTTTTGCAAAGTATCAGTAGAGATGACAAGAGAGCAGCGCTTGTATCTAACCTAGGTATCCTGTCCCCCTTGGCTCGACAGACAAAGCCGCCATGCCGTCAGCCAATTCATTGACATCTTCTTGCCAATCGAAGCCATCGGCCTCATCCGGTACAGCTTCCGCAATGGGGTTGCTAGCACTCAAATGTCTCAGCTCAGTATCCGATACAGAGGATTCACTCCTCTCGAGGGACTTCACTCTCGAGATCTGGGAAATTTGCGACAATCCGTCTTGCGGGGACCATCTTTCAGAAGCTAAAGCCTCGTCAATGTTCAGATCTGGCAGGTGCTGGGCGATTAGCCTTTCAAGGCCTTGCAACCGTCTCTCTACGCTTGTCAAGTATCTGGTAGTAGATATTAGCGGCGTTGCTATTGCCTCCCCTTCTAAAATGGTCTTACACTCGAGTGAGCGGTGACCTGACGACTCTCCCGCTGTATCGACATGGTCGGTGGGCGTGCGCACACGTAGTGCACGTAGGCCGGTCTTTGGAGCACTGGGATATTGATCAGAGCGTTCTATGACACTGTAAACACGCTGTATGCATACTTTCAACTTCTTGGCTCGGCACGTATCACACTGCAATGCAGTTAACTACAAACTCAATGCGAAGAATGGAGGTACCTAGGTGGACCAACCGCCAACGAGCTAGATCGTGGACTCGAAGGCTCCATACGGCTGTATCGTCTCGGAACTTTGGAAACGTGTGAATATTCCCTTCGCTTCAAAGAGGAAAATTAGCTTGTTACGAAGATTGCAGGACTCCCAAGGTTGATAATATCTCATAAGGTCTTGATCGGGCCAAAGTCAATTCCAGGTGCGACACGTGATCGAATCATGCTTAAAGTGATTGAGATGCTATATTGCATATTCCATCCTGTCACCTCCTTCACAGCATAACGTTCCGTCAATCGGCAGCGGTTTTCAGAGCATGAGACTGGCTGGTAGGGATTGTCGGTTGATTTACACACAATTGCGTGATGAATGGCAACGTACAAGATTACGATGAGTCCAGCAACTGACGGCTATTATGACCTTGGTTCGTACAAGCGACTTGTGAGCACTACTAATGAGACTGCTCGTCGGTGGTTTAATCGAGGACTCGTCTGGAGTTATGCATTCAACCACGAAGAGTCAGCCAGATGCTTCCAGCAAGCGATCGAAAGCGACCGGGAATTTGGCCTCGCCTATTGGGGCCTAGCATACTCTCTCGGCCCCAACTATAACAAGCCGTGGGACTTCTTCGATGCCGTAGAGCTCGAAGCAGTTGTGCAGCGAACACATCACGCAGTCAAGCAAGCCAGTTCATGCTTGTCCGGGGCCCTCCCCATCGAGAGAGCCCTTGTGAATGCCCTACAGTTTCGATACCTGCACGAGCATGTGGATGTGGATGAAGACTGCTCAAATTGGAATCAGAAATATGCGGATGCGATGACAGAAGTCTACCATGAATTCGGAAACGATCTTGACGTGGCGGCGCTTTACGCGGACGCGTTGATGAATCTAAGCCCCTGGCAGCTGTGGGATCTTGAAAGCGGTGAACCAGCATCTGGCGCACGCACACTCGAGATAACGAGCATACTCGAGCGTGCTATGGCCCAAGAGGGCGGTTCTCGCCACCCGGGAATTCTACACCTTTATATTCACTTGATGGAGATGTCACCCACTCCGGGGAGAGCATTAGATGCCGCAAATACCTTACGAGACCTGGTGCCCGACGCGGGTCATCTTCGACACATGCCGACGCATATCGATATACTCATCGGTGATTACCAGAATGCTATGGAATCAAATCAGAAGGCCATCCTTGCCGACGAGGTGTATTTCCAGCGCGAGGATCCTTTGAAGTTTTACACTCTTTACCGGTGTCACAATTTCCACTTCCGCATCTACGCTGCGATGTTCGCAGCACAGTCAGAAGCATGCATGGAGACTGTGGCCCAGCTTGAGGGAGTGCTGCCGGAACAGCTTCTGCGTGTCTCGTCACCGCCTATGGCCGACTGGCTTGAAGCATTCTTGGCCATCCGTATGCATGCGCTCATTCGCTTTGGGCGATGGCAGGAGATCATGGATCTACAATTTCCATCCGATGAAGCTCTTTATTGCACCACCACAGCAATGACAGTGTACGCTAAGGGCGTCGCTCTCGCTGCGATAGGTGATGTTACGGGCGCAATGGAACAACGTAGGAGATTCGCCGTGGCTTCTAAAGCCGTTCCGCCATCACGCATGATTTTCAATAATAAGTCCATCGATCTCTTGCAAGTGGCGGAAGCAATGTTAGATGGCGAGCTCCAATATCGAAGGGGGGAATACGACTTGGCGTTCGCCCATCTGCGTGAGGCAAACAAACGATCCTATGCTCTTCCATACGATGAGCCATGGGGATGGATGCAGCCTCCGAGTCATGCTCTAGGTGCATTACTCACGGAAAGGGGTCGGTTCAGCGAGGCTGCCGACGTATATGCCGAAGATCTCGGGCTTGGAGGCAGTCTTCCCAGGGCGCTCCAGCATCCGAGGAATGTGTGGGCTTTGCACGGTTATTATGAATGCTTGGTGAAGCTTGGTCGCAAAGAAGAAGCTCTCGCCATTAAGCCCCAGCTTGATACGGCTGCCGCAGGGGCGGATGTTCCAGTAGAGTCGTCATGCTTTTGTCGTAGTAACTCACAATAAAGAATAGATGAGGCGCGATCTCAGAGACTCGGAAGTCTACCGATCATCCGCTTGTGCGACTATTTTGCCCCTGTCATCGTAACTCAATATTATGGACCATCAATATATACATCCATGAGGGAGCAAAGAGAGAAGGTCATCACATTATCAGATGTACACATGGTTCGCCAAGCCTTACAGAATGGTATCAAACGTGCATCATGACAAGCATCCAAGCCTTCGAGATCAGTATAGTTATCATGCTTCCCGTGACCTTTCTTGGAGGCTGCGTCGTGCATAGCTGCCGTTAACATCGTCGAAAATCCTCGAACCGCGTTTCTTATTGTGAAATGGGTCAACACGAAGCTTCGAGATGGAGGTAGACTGCAGCGAGTGAGAAGGTAGTGCGGTCAATACGACAATATATACACCTACCTTTGCTGATCCTGCGCGGCCATTTTTGTCCAGCGCAGATAGATAGAGTACGGTTTAAGGTCAGCCAATAAAAAAATCTCTCTGTCGTAATTCTCTGTTGTGTAACTATCGTCGGTCGCTGATGTTTACGGATATGGCATCGGTACGTAGGTCAAGCAGGGGCTATGTCTTCTCGGACATGGTCCTGTGCGGACATGAGTGATTTCTAGTCTAGGATCTGCCATCTCTAGTACGAGATCGGTGACAATTACGGTCTTGGGGGGTTCTTAGACCCAACGACGACATACGACATCAACACAATGACAACGACGTGGGGCGGCTATTTCATGAGGAATTACGCTTTATCGATCTTTGCCGAGGAACAGGATTCAACAATGCCTCCTTTTGGCAAGGTTGCGTAAGGGAACCCGACACACCGAGCGTTGTACTGTAGATAGCCGTCGTATAAGCTCGAAGTGCCATAACCCATAAGAAGCCATGGAGTCGTCGACGGAAAGCCGTATTGCACTTCTTCATAAACGCATTAAGAATTTCTTGCTGAGCTTTGCTTGCGTACGGCTGTCCCCAGGCTTCAGCCATTTAGGCACGACAACACCACAAAAAGAAAATGTTCGACACCTACCAGTATCTGCAAGTAGGATGCACAATATCTCATTTCTAGGCCTAATAGACCTCTTCCTCGGCGAGTCTTTTGCTCTTCGTATGCGACACGACTGCAACCTGTCTTCCATCCAAAAAGGTCCCTTGCTCCTCGGTGCTCCCGACATCTACATCAACACCACCGTCGGTCTGATCCTCGGCGGTGTGAGTCGTGGCGTGATAGTCCTGATGGCCACAAGCATCGACGGCAGTGTGTTCAACCTCACCTACGATGCCGCAACGCGACGACTACACACTGCCGTAGATCGTTGGTCGGACCAGGCGTACCTCGATGACGTACTTACGTTCGACGCGCTCCCTGGGACGGATGATGGGATGCTAATGCAAAAGACCGGAGAGGGGTGCTTCGACGGCCGCCAGACGGGCATGTTCATCGTTGTCGACGATGGTAGCTCGGATCATGGTGACCTGGCTGGCTGGTCCATGTGCGGTTTGCGCTCCGGACTGACCTGGTCCGGGACCGAAGCACCTATGGGCACGAACGGTACCAAGGTCTGGATGTAGATTTGGAACCTTCGCGATGCCTGATCAGGCCTTTCGCTTGGTGATTGTGGCACTGTGTTGTCGGAAAAGAAATGCGTTCCCCACGTGATAGATGGTTGTACACCTATACAACGTGAACTCATTTGAATACACAACACTTCTCCATTCATTCCCATTCCAACGCCCCGACATCATAAGATAGACTCACTCCTATAACCTGGCGCCAATGACCGTCCAAGACGGCCAAGGAGTCGTCCAGTCTCAACGCCCCGATCTGAAGAGACATGTCCATCAGAGCTCCCTCCTCTTCGAAAACGAATTTGAACAGCACGTCGCAACTACTTTACAACACTTGCAGACAGCCTACTATATGTAATGCCAAGAAAATTCGACTGTTCAAGGAATTGAAGAGCGAGAGACGGAGATTCGGCCTGCACGTCCTAGACACTAGACACCGCCACTTCTGGTACCAGATGGTCACCTTGACGCGCTTCGCAGTGTGCTATGTGACTATTGATGAGTATAGCAATCACTCAAGTATAGCTGGCTCAGGATGCGACGCTCCTCGAGCTTGAAGTTCCATCTTAGGCGTGTCCCTTACAAGACCAGCACCTGCCACGCTCTCAGCTCGTACTTCACACCCCCCCCACTCCAATGGACTCTTGCGCGCCGCCGCCATCACTCGTGTGTGTGATGTGGCTGTGGTCTCGTCCGATCTCCTTCCCGAGCGACGTAAGGAAAAACGGCGAGTAGGAGCATATGCGCCATGCCGCACATCACTCAATCGAAGAGGTGCAGCCCAGGCCATTCCCCGAATTCAGCCGGTGGGATACCTAGATGAGACATCCCCGGCGCGCCAGCCAGCCAGCCAGCCAGCCATCTGCACTGCGAGTCGAAGCGGCCCTATCACAGACAGTGTGGGAGTGCAGGTCTCGTCTCGTGAGATGCCGATACGCTGCTCGAGATGCGGGGTTGGCCATTTGGGCCCTGCACTGGCGGCCGTGATCAATCTCAGCTGGTCGATGGATGGGCCGAATGACAGAAAATGCCACGGGAGTGGTCGGTATAACGGGTTTGAGCATACCGTCAGAACGCCGTCGATCCTTTCGGGTGCGCCCGAACGTGCTTCGTGTGAGGCTCGGCAGGTCAAGAGCACAATAGGAATTCAAGTGCGGGCACGCATAGACCGCAGCAGTGCAGCTGACGACGCTTTATTCCATTCGGACTCCGTTCGGACGTATGCACGTATCATAGCTTGTATGTTGTGGGCGTCCACTGCTGCCGCTGTCAATACTCACCTAGGCATAGCTCTGCAAGAACGTATCGCAACCCCGATCCGGCCAATCCAGACCCTGGAGGTGTGGCCGGCAGCTCGGATTTCGTCCTGTATACCTATTGGTTGGAAATCCTCTACATACAGAGCCTATAGAATCCCATTGCCGTGACATGGCCACATCGACCGCCCTGCCCTGCATACCAACGCAGGAACCATTCACTGTGATCGAGCATTGGTTCCAGAGCACTGCTGCGCAATCTACTTGGCATCATGAGCATAGTTGTAGGCACCAGATGCAAGCCTGGCCTCGCCCCAAAACCAACACAGCATACTCTGATGACTCTTCAATGAACCGCCGACTTCACGATACAAGCCCTTGGTCGCAGCCGCAACAATGACTTCAATTTCTAACTGTGACTGGCAAGGGTACAGCTATGCCTACTCATCCTACCCGGACTGTACTCCACGCTTTTTTCGGTGGTTTGTGCCAACCTAGCAATATCAACTCGGAATGCTGTGCCCTTTGTCAGTTCCAATCTGAGAAGAGGCCAACATCATCGCCGTGCCTAACCGAGAAGTCCGCAAAAGTCCGTACCTTCGCACCCAGCTTCCCACGAACGGGAGGCTTAGGGAGGACGACGTTGCCTCTTCGGCAAGTATCTGGCTTTCTCAACGGTACCTGAAATACCAGATCTATGGTTCGGCAGGTGGGTTGCAGCGGCCCGGCCCTGGTGTGAGCCTCGACCTCATATAGACAGATAGATCATCATAGGACTTTTCTAATAGCATCACACCGGCACAGCATGGTCGCATCCTGTACTGCAAGACTGAAGCTTTTCGTATTCCCGCCAAGCCCATGAAGTGATGGTCTCGTGTGCTTCTGTAGCAACCAAGAGTCACTAATGACTGGGGCGGTCCTTGAAAATCCAGTCATTGAGTACACAGTATACTGTGAAAATTTGATTGTAAACTTGGGTCAATAGGCTCACGGCACCTGGCCTCATTTGTTGTAGAGAATCTCGAAACCAAGCTATCCAGGGGCTCGGAGCATTGGGCTTTGGGGTCAAAGTGCATCTGGACTTCGCGTGAGCTGTATCAACGCAGTCTGAAGTGTTGGATATGGCTTGGGCACGAGCGTAGCCAGCGTAGTCTTTAGTGGCCTCGTTCGTCTAATTTCTTAGTGCGTAAAAGACCCCGAGGCGGTGAGATCTGCTCGAAGGAGCACCCATGCTTGACATATGTAGCGCTTAAAACCGAGTGGTAGACTCTTGAACCAATGGTAGACCGGAACAAGTACCTGGTCAAATCATTATTCGTCCCATCGATGTCGATGTTGAAGCTTGCGCTGGATCAGTATCTGAGTTGCCATTGGTACCCAACGAGAATTCCAAGTCTTGATCCGGAATCCTGACTGATGTGGATTTCCTGACCATAGCAAAGGGAAGCCATGCGACTGGGATGTAAAGCACCTAACTGTAGGAACACGGGTCTATCAACATATGCGGAAGATCGACCTTGCGGATGCGAACTGACATCGGCGGATAGATCTGCGGACGCGTTAGATACTAGCAGTGGCTCATCTTACGACCTCGTATCATCAACGGCACACCAAGCTAGATGTTAGCGAGACCCTAGATGCAGGTAGATGAGATGGCTGATAGATGTCGAGACTTTCATCGCCGCATGCTTTCTTCATCACGTGGTTGCAGACGAACGTCATCGCAGCGTAATGTCCCGTCAAACATTGGGGCTGCCTCATTCGATCCGATCGGCCACAGTGTTGCGTACGAGCATGGATGAGCGCTTGAACCGAGCCTTGGGTTTTGTAGGTAAGGTCAGATGCCCGTATTCGGTGTGAGTGTGTACTGCCGATGTGTATAGACCGCCGTCAGGTGGCTGGAAAATAAGGCATGAATCCCGTATTGTGGAGATGGCGAGCCGGGAACTCAGTGAGCCCCAATCGGGAAACGAGATAGCCTTCTTCCATCCCACGGCCGCATCGGTAACTTGAAAGGGAACGTAAGGCTATCTGCCCCAAGCCTCCCGACACTACCATTGGACCAGGATCATCCTTATTGGCCATAACAGTTGGCACATGAGCACAAGATAGTTCGGCTAACGTCCAACGTCCTCGTCGACTATACCTGCTGCTTGGAGGTTAGCATCCATTCTAGGCGCCAGCTCCGGGCGTATGGAATCCAAGTTGGGCCGAAGCCTCCCTAGAGGGAAACCGTTAAAGACAGACTCTGTTAGCCTTACTAGCGGTACGCCATGGGTGACTTGCCTTGGTTGCTAGCGCCCATCCCATCGGTAAGTTTAGGGCATCTAGGGTGCTTGAACAGCTGGCTTGGTCTGTTCGCGAGCCATGGATCAACACTGCTCGATCGGTCCATTGCCATAAGGGAAACGATGGAAGCTAGGGAGAAGCCGAATGAAGCGGTCAGGCCAGGATACATACGGGATCCCATATGTCAGATTACCACGATCTGAACTCTATTCCAGCGGTGAACAGAACAACGTTGAGCTTTTTGGCAAGGCTGAATCCAGGAATAGGCAACATAACTGCCATTCCGGGGCATATCGCAATTGCGTCATCAAGTGCATCGCTCCGAAGACGCGATCCTCGAGCGCAAGGACTGCTGTACATAAGTACTTACGACAAGGAAGCTAGCAGGCGCATGCCAAGGCCTTGGTAGCAGACGACGCTCACCTGCTCGAAGCCACAATATTATGGGGTGAAGGAGTTTGCCAGCCAGCCGCGACTGTCACGAGAGTGTCCAGATGATTCGGACCTTGCAGGGTTGTGCCTCTATGTTGATATGCCAGAAGCTTGTTGCAGGGGGAAGATGGAGATGTGGATGAAGACGTCAAAGGGTGCCAATGGACCAAGGCCTGCCTATGCCACAAAAGATAGCCATGTGCCTCGCAATGAGTAGTGGTGGGTGAGAAGTTGGTGGGCAGCAAACTCGTATGCGTTTTCGGTTGCAGTGTTAGGATGAATGGAAGGATCGACGGGACCAAGAGTGTAGGGTCGTAGGCACCATCTTAGATACCTGGGTACATGCATCGCAGGCGCTGCCATGAAAATGTCTTCGTGTGTGAACCGTACTTATTAGGAGGCAGACTACTTACCTATCTATTTTGTAGTGTCTCTACCTCAGGTTTGAGAGGATCCAAGTAGTTCAAGGAGGTAGAATACCTGCCTTAAGTACTTAGTTATGTACCTCACCGCAGTCTGTGTTGCTTTACCTACCGTGCGTGCGGGAGACGAGGATCTGGAGTGAAATGAGAGATGCAACGGTCGAGTTCCCATCTCGACCCAACAACCACACGCTTGGATACTTTGTCTATTGGCTTCTGTTCGTCACACCAATCGGCACTCCACGGAAGTGAAGACTCGGAGCTGTTGGTAGAAGACAGGTCCGGAAGCTGGCGAACTTAGCTGTCAATTCATGAACGTGCTTACAGTTACCCAAGTGTACCCAATACCTGACTGTGGACTCGTGGGGGTCAGCAACCTTGGGGGTGGCCTGCACTCTGGCCTGCACTACTACCAGCTCGATCGAAGGGGAGGACACAACTATGTACTCCAAATACCGCAGTGCGGAGAGAACCCCCTGGGCCCCGGCGGGCCTGTCGCATGGATGCGATTTTCACTGCGGGTACACTGACAGTGAGGTTGATGCCGACGAGTGCTCTCCATGACATTTTTGTGTCGTGGTAGAGATTTCCATTGTGACTTATGTTAGCGTTTTTCTCGCTTGTGTCTTGGGCTACCTGAACCGAGCTTGCACCTTAGGTATCTAATGTGCTCCTACACCTACAGCCTGTGAACTGTAGGTGACTGGGATTGGGATATGGGCGGAGATTTTGGCAGCGGACACTCCCGCCACATAAAGTGGGAGCAACCTTGCCTAGGTAAGTACTTAGGCACACAGACTGATGAGTCAGTCCGAGTCGAACGCCGCTGAAGAAAAAGCTGCTGGGTCATATCAGGAGCCAGCGACGCTGCAATGTGGAAATGCACCTCCTAGCGGACAGGACCGATTGCCTGGTCCCACCATGCACCCGTTCTGTCTGGAAGGTCTCTGCTATTCTCTATAGAAATACGCAGTGCATGGTATGCCACTGTGGCCAGCTGGAACATCGTTACGTGACAAATCCGCCAGGCAAGCCAGGCATACATACATACCAGGTAGGTAGTAGGAAGCAGTAGGTAGGTAGGTCAAGGGGTAATGATGGATGGGGCCGCGAACATTGGGCGCTTAGCTTTCCGCCAACCGCCGTTACAGCCCCAGAGGGTGAAGCATCATATTTAATATGGCTTCCCAAGAGCCGGCAGCGACAGCGCAGCCTCCGTCCCAAGAGAAGGATCCCAGGCCTCCTTTCACGGTCTGCTTTACTATCTATCCCACTAGAGAAGCACGCACACCTGGCCCTCGCGAGCGACAGGAATGGGGGTTGCACAGAGCAAGGGTGGGGATTCGGCATCTTCCATAAGACGGATGATTGCGCGATCTTGTCACGTTGCGGCCTGGGCGATCGAAGATCGAAACACGGACAAGCAGGCGATGCGAGGATCTGCTTTGAAGCACTTTTCCCCAGGCCAGCCCAGGCGTCTGGGGTACAGTACCCAAGATACGTTACCTAAGTATGTAAGTAGGTACATGTCCCTACCAACATTCCTGATAACATTGAACCCAACCTGATACCTGTTTCCTGGGTAGGTTTCGGACCGCAGAGGTCAACAATCTGGGCAATCTGTCCATATGGCGGGCCCCCCTCCTCGATACTTGCCTCCTACCTCAGGGTATCTGCCTAGGTACCTTTACTCAGAATGTACGCAGTACTGCCCAAAGTGCTATGCATACATACATTAGATAGTATGCAACAATAGAAGGCGAATATGCAAACACACATTATTATGAGTTGGCACTGAAGCCGCGTGAGATTTGACCGACCCAACAGATGGCAATACGCTTGCTCGCATAGTAGGTAGATATGTCTCGCAGATGCTCCCGCCCTACACCCTCAAAGGTTGGAACTGATCGCGCACAGCTCGCCAAGAGTTCCTTGCTGCTTTCCTTGCCTTGCTGGGCAGCGGGATGATGGCTGACGATGGTGACCGCCACAATGGACATTCCATCTCTCTGTTAGGTCGACTACCCAAGGTAATAAGATGCAAAGAGCAAGCCACCTTCCACGCCGTCGTCCAAGAGGCAACAAATATGCTGTCCTGTTCTCGACAAGTCCTGCGAATGGCGCTGCGGCGAAGGCACCAACCCCACCTTCCCACCCCTTCTCAGCGCTCTATCGCAACCTGACCCATCCTGATTCCTACCTAGGGTGCTTACCTCATATCTACCTACATACCTCCTACACACCTACATACCCCGGGATGGACGGACATATACCTACCTACGTACATCCTCACATCCAGTAAGGTGGTATATACTTCCTGCCTTGTAGTCGATACGCCATGTACTTGGGCGTGCCGGTATTCCTCGGTATTCCTCCAAGGCTAGTCGTTCGCCCACATCTCGTACATCTCGGCGATGTGGTCTCTTCCAGGGTCCCGCTAATGCTGGCACGGAGCTACGCTAGGACCACAAGGTGGTGTTGGTGGAAGAAGGCAAGGCGAGCCTGGGGGCGATCTTGGGATGCTCGCGATACCTATGTACAGCCATGTAGTCGTAACTACCTGGAGGGAACGCAGTCGACATGGGTTCAAAGAGGCGCCAAGTTTTCAACCCCATCTTGCCTGCATCCACCATTGCGGTTCGCTGTTGCCCATCGCCAGCCAGCCAGTCAGACTGGTCTCTTGCCCTCGTCTTCGTCCCTCTTTCCTTCCTTTTCCCTCGCTCTCACAATCATACTCACACATACCTACCTAAGGTACCTAGCACACACACGCACATATTCTCTCTCTCCCTCTCTCTCTCCCCCTTGGCTCTGTTCCCGCCTTTCTAGAAAGCCGAGCCGGCAGCGGCTACAATGGGAGATGGCCTGACACAGGTTGGCCGACTAAACAATGTATCTACATACCTACTACCTGGCGTACTCCTCCAAGAGGCACCTTACCGGCACCATACCGGTATATTATGTATGCACATGCTATAGCACAGCTTAAGCATACCGGACCTTAGAGTAGTATGTAGTAGATCATATCGATGGTTGGTCTAGTCCAGTGGCTTGAACCAATTGCCAGTCCTCTCTATCCATGTCCAAGTAAGTAGGTAGGTTACCTACATAACGCTTTCGAGTAGTCCCATCCGACCAAGTCCTATCGCCCTCCTCTTCTCTCTGGGTATGTATGTCTCTGCCCCTTACCCTCTCTTTGATACTCGGAACCGCTGCTGCGACTACTACTACTACTACTACTACTACTACTACTACTACTACTACTACTGCTTATATGTGGTATAGCAACTTGTTCCACCTTGGCAGAATCCCGTCTGGGCTGGTGGTGGAGATATTCTCCTTCTGGGTATACCCCTTCTTTCAGCTCCAGCCCTCCGGCCTTCTTCTCAATGCTCATCCCACTGTGCCCTTTGCGGATTGCCTTACCCATCCACACGGTATCGTACCTACCAGGTATGTGTGTAGGGGGTTGCACTAGCCTGTAGCGACTGGTTGGCGCATGTCTTGATGTGCATCTCCCGCCCACAATACCCTCTCCTTTCCGCTAGCGGCCCCACGGGATCACATCGACGGTCCAAATAAGACCTTCACTCTTGCTCCACCTCCGCTGCCCGATCCCGACCCCTCCATCTGCCTCCTCGTTTCTCTTATTGTTACAATCCAGGCGTGACATCCATATCTGCAATTCGGCCGAGCTATCGAGCATTAGAACACCCTCTCGCCAATCTTTGCCAATCTACCATCCGCCATCCTCCAGGTTACTGATTCAGTCCTGGCCGTGTGACGACGAACAAGTCGACGATCGCTTCAGAGTATTACTCGAGCTGTACAGGAGGATCGCATCATCCCGCGTCTGTGTGCGTATGTGTTTGTGCTGTCGGAATCGCATTATCTGGTCACCGGATTTCATTGTCTGCTTTGATGACCTCCGCCTCCTCTGCTCCCTGAACGCACGTTTTCCTTCAATTTTGTGGGAATGATAAACGTGGTCTTCTGGCCATGGACTGTGCGTTGGCTATCGCCCCAGAAGAACGAGATATTCTATGGTCAGACAGTCACAGCATGGCATCTGAGGCGACGTCTTCTATCGCCGTGCCTATGTCTCCGCTCTGGGCTCAACCGGTAACGACCTCACGTATGGACACCGGACAGCTGTCCCCGATTAGCACTGAGCTCGACGTCTCCATAGTTGACAGTATGAGCGGTTCCACCATGCCAGCCATTCACTCGGCCTCTTCGTCGTCCAGTGTCGGGTCATGGAGCAGTGCATTCAACGATCCCGCTGAGATAGAGGGTGCTGTCCACGAGCGCAACTGGGAGAATGACCCGGATGACATCTTGACTGTTGCCAAACTGGAGCCTGTAGAAGACGATTTTCACATGGGTGATGTCAAGGAGGCACCTCGCTCGCTCGTTCCTGCGCCAAAGGCGGCCTCCCCTCCGCAGATCAAGACGAAGAGGCCCAGAGGACGGCCGAGGAAACATCCGCTCATGCCTCAAACTGCGACCAACAAGATAGCTAAGGGTCGGTCCAAGACGGGCTGCATCACTTGTCGCAAGAGAAAGAAGAAATGCGACGAAGCGAAACCACGCTGTAAGTCAGGGGAAGCTTATCATTGCCCGCCTTGAACTTTGCGCTGATTTGTCACAGGCATGAATTGCGAAAAGAATGCAGTTGTCTGTGAAGGGTATCATGAGAAGACAATATGGAAAAGCGGACGAGAAAGGGCAGAAGAAGGTGCGAAGTCTCGCCGTCGCCGTCGTGACGTAAGATGACTTGCTAATAATCGAACTAGAGCGGCAACGAAAGCACAGTCTTCCGACCATTACCCTCCAGCCAATATTTCAGGGCGTCGAGACGCCCGAGGACATGGTCTTCCTCAATCACTATATCACCAATCTGAGTGGTGTCTTGACTGTGGAGGGACAGCACAAGAACGCCTTCAAAGACATGCTATTACAGATGGCAGTCGAGCATAGAGGTCTGATGCACTCCATCCTTTCTCTAGCGAGCCGTCACATCGACTTTGACACCCCGTACGGCGCCAATCTTCTTAGATCGAATGCGAAAACCGACCGTTCGGCTCTGCTGGCTAGGTCTGAATTTCACCATAACGCAGCCATGGAGAAACTATGTGAGCCTCTTGGCGACGAAAACCAGTCGAGCCACAAATTCAACTTGTCACCTCGTTATGGCCAGATGCTTTGCCTTCTTCTCCAGACCCTCGCTGAAGGCAATCCAAACGGCGAGCACCGCCTGCATCTACAGGCATACAAGAATCTAATACAGCAATCTCCACCGGCGGATTCGGCATTCCTAATCTTCATCACCGAATTTTTCCAGTATCGCGTCTTTGCAGATGAACTGATACGCTATCCTGCCGTCGAGAGCCCTCGCTTAGCTACTGAAGACTGGGAGCCATGGGTCGCCATAGAACCTCCAAGATTAATCGGAGTTGCGGATGGTCTATTTCACCACCTGACGCAAATCACTACAATTCGAAATACAATTAGAGCCAACATGTCTGCCGAAGTCGACCCTGTAGTTGACTATACTTCGCTCTACCGGGCTGCCGAGATCAACGCTGCCATCCGCGAGTGGACCCCTCGTTGGCCACCTGGCGACAGCCGCGACCGTGTTGGTCTTCTATACAAGCAAATGATGTGGGTTTATCTATTCAGAACGATATATCCACCATCAGCGTCGTCGTCGCCGCCTCCATTAGTCTCTGCCGCCTCCTCAAAGGCGGCTCTGCCTCTGTCGCCAACATCGCAGCCTCACTCTGCCTCCGATCGACCGAACAGTAGTCACGTGACCCCGACACGTGCTGAATCTCCGGCTCCAATACGGTATCCTCCTCATCACGACAAACGAATAACAATTGCGGTCGACGAATCATTAAACATTCTTGACTCCATCAACCCCAGCGATCCTGTGCAGACATTACTGCTTGTACCTTGTCTTGTTATCGGATGTGCTGCCTTCGCCCCATCCCAAAGAGAGCGTATTCGGACTGCTCTTCGCACCGTGCGTGGCTATACGGGGCTCCGTAACTGTGACAGGGTGGGAGAAGTCCTCGAGGAAGTCTGGAAGCTTATGGAACAGGGTAAATGGGCTCGTGTATGGGACTGGCAAGGCGTTGCCAGGGGCATGGGCCTGGATTTCTCCTGCGCTTAGGGGCGCATCGAGCAATCTATTTCGAAATACCTAGAGGCCGATTCGACTAAGGAGCGCACACATCGACCTTCTCCGGATAGCGAGGGTATACCTGCAGCTATTTCGCGATCATCATTTTCATTCTCATATTTACACCTACTTCGCACACCATATACCCATTCTATTCGGCGACTTTACACCATTTAATATCAAGACGGCGGCTTGATATCCGAGGCAACGACGAGACGAGAGATAGTAGCATAATATGGATTCAGCATGATGGAGCTACCGCATTAAATCCCCTTGATTGGAAGCATTTTATGTGCCCACAAGTTTACCGTTGTGCACGATTGTTTGCGTGGGCGGCGTTACAGACCAGGAAGTGATTTCACCGGTGGCGTTCTACAAAGGGTGGACGCGTTTCTTGGAAGCTTGCACAAGGATTGGTGGGTGTAAATCTACTAGGATGCAAAGAAATATGCCGTCTATCTATATTGTTTCTTTCTTTCTCCGTCTCCCCGCCATGTCGTTTCATTGTGCGGCTGTACGAATTTTGTGGTAGCTGCAATCTCACACCAAACCATCTGAGGTGCCATTGCTTGCATGAAATCTACGAGGGGGCATTGAGGCATCCACAAGCATGGCCCATGAAATCATCGCACTTGTGTACACATGAGTAAATCGGGAAAAAAAAGTTTATTGGGAGGCGCTGTAACAACATGCAGCGTAGCTATCCGTTGCATAGTCCATTGCGAGCCATACCAAAGACCAAAAAGTCTAATATGGACTTGCCGTAAGCACAACCAAGCACACGGACTACCGAGAGGGCTTGTGCGTAATTTTTCTCTTCTTTTTTCGCGTGGCAGAGAATCCATCGATGGCATGGCCTGGCGACTGATCTCCCTTCCCAGCAGCGGAATCATTATAGCAAATTCGAGCTGCCCGATCCTGGATGATGGCTGCGTCTTCTACGGGGTCGAAGTTTCGGTTTTCACAGCCCGACAAGACATGGCAGACAGCGCAGACGGAGGCAAACCATAGTAGAAAGACCCACTCGAAGATGATTCGGGCGGCTGTGCACCAAAGGAGTGATGGACGAGTTATTCAACTCCGAGGCTCCGGCCCAGACTCACTGGATCGACCCAGAAGCTGTCTCTGGCGGTTCTCGTCACCTTCTGGGAAAAAACGACCCAGCCACCTTGGTTGATGAAAGTGTAAGCTTACCACGGCTGGGGCCACTTCGCCACCGAGTGGCGAGGCACTTACCTCTCACGTTCGCAAGAATTTGGGTGACCACGCTACGGAACTCATATACAAGTCTGTTCACGGGCTTTCTAGGTGGATATGCCACTGTGGTACAGGGGCAATTGAAAATTTGAAAGGATGAGGATGCACTAGATGACTACCAGACTTTTTTACGGACAGATGCATTTTTGACGGGCACATATGAGGCTGTAGTCATCTCTAGCCACGTTGAGTGATACTTGAATCTTAATAAGTCATTGAAATATCAGAAGAGCAGTCGGCACTTATCTGTTTCGATGCTGGAGAACTCTGTACTGGACCACATTATTGGACTATCTCACATATCATGCAGAGCCCCTAAACTATTGACTCGATGAGAATCCGGGTCTTGTCCAATCGAACGTATCGAGAAGATCAAAATTGAAATCTGCCTGCGTCGAGAAGTCCCAATCGAAGCCCGCAGTCGGCTCATCATGCATGGTAGATGCATTCAGGGTTTGGTCGAGGACGTGGTTGATGATGGACTTGCACTGCAGGCAGAGGCTGCCATTGGGCGCGTCTGGTCTGATCCAGTCGAGGAAACCAACGAGTAGACTCAGCTTCTGAATGATACCTGACCGTGTGATCGACGCGTTCACGGGAGGATGCCGATGGAGGGTTGGCTTGAGCAATTCGAGACAGAGGATACCCCCGGCCGGGACTCCGTAGGCCATGACCTATGCCCTAAAGTCAGTCAACAGTACAGCACGAAAGGGAGGTGTCTAGACGAAAGGAGGCGATGTACCAGCCACTCGCAGTCAGCTCGCAGGTCAAGGCAGCGTTCTTGGTGTGTCCAGAACGGCAATGTGTATGTCAACATATCATAACTGACTGACAGGATATCACTGCTCTCGTATCCATGGCGATGCAAGAGCCTCTCAGCAAAAAACAGGTTCTGGAGGTGTTCGAGCTGTAGCAGTAGCCTAGTATGGAGTTGCCCTACTGAGACTTTGGGGTCTTCGAGCCCACCCGCTTCATACTTTAGAGGCTTTGGAAAGCTATGGAAGGCCTGGAGCTCTCGTTCTTTGATCTCTCTACTGCAGTCAGTGGTAATTCTTCAATGTTTGGAAAGTGTGTCTCTTACAGAAGTGAATCTATTGAAGCAACGTTCTTGAATGCAAGGGCAATTTGGATCAGTTCCTCACGTATAGAGATTATGCGCGACCTTGCGCGCAGACAAGTGGCTGAATGGATAGTGTTCGACTTGTTCCATCCGTTTTCATCAATATCCTCCATGGCTTTCGCCAGCGCGTCCTTATCGGAGAACAACTGGCCATTCCGGATATCCAGTGGTAACGGTGTCGATGTGAATTTACTACTCAGAAGCGGGGGTCTGCCTGTGAAACCAACGAAGATCACTGTGCAGAGTCGTCAGTGATGAGCATCTTGTCTAGCCTACCCATTAATCTAGGAGTAGTTTAATTCAGGAGTCGTCTAAGCCTCTTAGACAAGTCCTCGTCTACAAGAAATCTCTCGGGAACACGTACTATCGATTATGTAGACATGATGATACAGCCTTCGCTTGATCTCTGTCGTGAATACCGGCTGATATGGCTTGGGGTCATCTAGTGCATGGTACCCAAGGAATGTAAGCGTTCTATAAGTCAAGGAATGAGTACAAGGTTTGAAGGTCCTGAACTGAGGGCGCATTAGGAATATCGTATGATTGCTTACGCTACTGTCTCTGCGTGATAGGTCCACGCCAGTAAGCCTATGGGCTGTCAGCGGCCGGTGTTGACTCCTGCTACGTTTCCATGAGGAGAAATTGACAGATGTTTGAGTAGCGAGTAACTATTCATTGACTTACTTGCATCTCCACTGATCAAGCTCTCATGTAATGATCTTCTGAGGCTCAGGTAGAGGTACAGTGTGTTTCCCACGGAGTAATATTTGCAAAGCTCAACACACAGACCTAAGCACTCTTTCGACAGTAGGCTAGGTCGCCCGTACTCATCTTGCTCGGGGCTTTTGTGTATCGTGGTGCGGTCTGCATTGAAGTCCCAGAATGAGAATAGCAGACCAATGGTTTCCCAACGGATGTTAGGCCCAATGAACTGTTCTAGCCAGTTACGTGAGGAAGACTCTTCATCAGAGAAATGCCGCGTGGTGTTGAGGCATATTATTCGCGCCAATTCGTCGAGTGACTTATCGCTACGGTCATCATTGAAGTAATGACCAAAGCAACTGTAGAGCGAATCGAGCACTTCGCGGACAAAATAGACTAGAATAGCAAGGGTTAACTCAGATGTGCCGGCGAAAAATCGAGTGTCTGTGAGAGACGCTTGAAGTCTTCGTTCCCGTCATTGGGGGGCGTGAAAGAGTCTACATGATAGGTAGAAAGTAACATCGAGGGCCACTCACAGATCCATGCCTCGTTCGGGCGACCACGCAGATGTAATCTCCCTCTCGCCTCATCGGGGACATTGCGCAATATACACAGGCAGGTCTCGCGTGTTCGAGCAGATAAGGCGTTGGTGTGACCCGTGGTCAGAGGACTGTTGTCAAATCCACTCGCGGTTGAAGAACTGGAGCGATGCCCATGTAGGCTTGACAGGCTATCTTGCGTCTCAGCGAGGACGGCGCAGTAGCTAGTGAAGCCGAGATACCCAGGTCGTGTTGCGGTAGGCTGCAGAAACTCGTCCTCTGGTGTGTTAATCAAGTACCGTGGTCTTAAGGTAGCATGCTCTCGGCCTGGAGGCGATTTCGTTGATTGTGGAGATGTTGAGGGCGGGTTCAAGGCCGACGACGAAGCGTGCGATGAGACGTTGTATACACAATCTCGTTGCTGTTTCCTCTTGGTACATCTATTGCAGATGGGATAAGTGTGATCGCAAGCGACCTTGCGCTTTCGACAAGGCTACTTGCCAGTCAGCTCTTTCAGAGGTGAGACAGCAATAACGGCGACGGCTCCAATACCCACCTCACAGGCCTGAGACCGACCATTTCGTCGACGAAGTAGGGGCGTGGCTGAGGTGCTCATCGTAGCATTTACCTTACTCAACCTATGGGTACCGACCGGATACAAAGTAGACCAAGCTTACCTCGCCCATGCTTTCCAACGTGAGAACCTATCGTGCAGAGGCAGATCTGTACTTTCACGAAGATGCAAGACGGGCAAGAGGGTCAATCTCGGCTTCGGCTTCGGCTTCGGCTCGGTGGGGATTGCCTAATAAGATATCCAACGCTGAAGACCTCCTTCTTAGGTATCTACATCGGCATGTGCCTACATGGTGGATACAAAGGATCCTGAGACTTTGCTGCTCATGCCAAAAGCGCACAATGCAGCCAATCTTCAGCCAGTTCCTGACGTTACGAAATGGATGAAGCAGCCGTACCTCCAACATACTCACTGAGGTACACACCTTAGGTACTTACTTAAGTACTTACCTAAGGGGCGGGCGGATGGTGCTCGGACCACCTCAATTACATATCCGTCTTCGTCGGTGGGAAGTCATCTGAGTGAAAGCACAAACCGCGCAAGCCTGGGGTATCTACTACTACTCACGAAAGTGGTGTTGCGGTCTGGTTCAAATAGGTAGACTTTTTTCTTCTTATGTTAGCTGGCCAGAAGCCAACAGCTGCTTAGCCGTTGCAGATGTGGAATATGCGTGGACACGGTACACATGTGGTAGTCGGCGTGTTCATTACCGCAATACATTTTGCCGTGCTCTGGAGCAAGTATCGAGAGCATCGTCATGTCATCGGCAAGCTGACCGTCCTCGCATCATGCTAGGTAGGTTTTCTTCCATAAACCGACATACTTGCGCGCTGGGTCAGCCATTGTCTAGAGCCGAGGACGGGATAGCACACTAACATGGGATAGTAGAAATGAATATCTCTGTTCTGCAAATCTTTCCTCACGTCGATCAGCATCGCTTCGACCTCTTCGCTCCGCATACCCAAGAACTTTGTGAAGAGACTCATGCTCATGCCATGCAAGCCCTCGAGGATATTCTCCAATTGCAAAGCACCCAGCTCTTTCTGTTCTCTGCCCTTTGCCCACGGATTTCCTGGAACCGCGAATAGCTCTTCCCTGATATCTAGAAACCCAACTTCTTTCATCCAATGCTTATACCTCACAGCCTGGAGACCACTGCGTTTCGTGAACGATAGGGCATGATTGAGCAAGAGGTTCCATCGCTGCAGTGCCGTGCCTTCCAGGGTGCCGTCAATCGATCTCAACTTGACGTGATAATCTTGCATCTCAACCCAGCCGCCCGGGTTGAGGTTTTCATAGATGGACCGGAAGAGTTTTGGAAAATTTGTCAATGAGCCCACCATATGCCGACTGTGGATGTAATCAAACTTATGAGAAAACACCCATTCATCCTCGATGTCGTCAATTTCGAAGCGACAATTAGGTGGTACACTGTACAAGCAGGCAACTTGAGCTCGGCTCGTGAGTCTGATGGGAGTTACTCACAATTCGGGCTGGATGGGACTCAGGTCCGTACCAAGGACGTCAGATTCTGAATGCTCGCGCGCTTGGCCCGGTTAGCTTATGTTGGAGGCCATCGATATAGCAAATCATACCAAAGTCAATTGCCCACGCGCCAGTGCCAGTCCCGAAGTCGAGGACTCTGTGCGGACTTTGAATTGGCGCAAGAGCGAGCTGCCCACGGAAGACTTTGAGACATATGATATGTTGAAGGTCTGTCGACTGGCGTCAGCAAGTCACTGGCCAAGGTCTATAGACGTTTGATCTCACCCAGACGCTCTCGCTCTCTCTAAACCACTATTAGTACGTCGCTGCGAGATGTCACCCCCGTACTCACTGCATCATTTGGCATCCAGTACTCTGAGGCTATCAGCGATTACATCGTGAGGTGTCGGGAGCAGAGCACACTCACTCCCTTCCTTATACCTGTGGTACGTTCTCCCGTGCTCCTCTACGAAGTGGAAGATGCTGGACGATAAAGAGGCGCTTGAAGGTCTTTCAGGCCCGTTTAGCTGATCTGCGCATCCGGCGAAAGAGTCGTCTACTCACTCCCTGCTCGTCTCGAACATGGCTGAGTCAACATCGCTATCATCATGATCGACCTAGTGCTGTCGTTCAGCAAGCATTTCATGTTGTGGTGGCAGGTATGCGAGGAATAAACACGCACAGCCAACTCAACGGAGAAGCTTCCAAGTGATGTGACCGAATCATTGGTTTCACTTGGGTTGATGCTCGGGATTCCTGAGCGACGACTGTCTCCATCTTGCGACGATGGCGAATCGTATTGCAACTGAGGGCGTGACTGTGACATGTTTGACAGCGAAGGCCAGTGGAGGCTGCCAGGGTGTGGGCATGGACTGGGGATTAGTCCGCAGCCCCGTGGTAGGTCCTAGCTCGCTGGCAGTTGCTCTCAGTTTCGGACCTGGATGCTCTAGAAATCGGCCGAGAAAAGCGCGTGGGGACGGATCTGCTGCTGGGATGGTTGCTGATACCCCAACTCTGCGCTTTGTAGGTACGTAATTAAGCTGCGGTCAACGGCGGTGATCGAGTCCCGTCACCCCAGGCTTTTGTATCGGACTCGGGACGAAGTTGAAGATTGACCCTGACACATTCCAAAAAAGAAGAGGAGGAGCTGAAGACTGCGCGGCTGTCAAGAGGGGATCCTGGCCCAACAGCTTGGAGCATTCGATGACTGGGCAAGCCAGGGCGGGTTGAGACGCCATACTGTCGGCTCGGCTTAGCCGATCATATGTATGTACTTCAGGTATGTGGATCATGATATTGTGGGCGCAAAACACTCTATCCTATTTGCTGTCATGTTTGCAGTGCTCCCCCAATTCTGGCTGGGCGCTGCGAGGAATACCTATGGCTCTCGACACGAGACACTCGGATGCATTGCTAAACGAGGCTCTGGAGACGAACCAGACACCTTTCTACACCGCAGTGCGTTTTATGGTTGGCCTGTTTCTGGATCGGAGTACCTCTCTAGGTAAGTAGGTAGAGGCCAAGAACTCCTCCATCAATGGTTGCATCAGTCCTGACAGGTGCAGTGCAAGAGAGAGAGAGAGAGAGAGAGAGAGAGAGAGAGAGAGAGAGAGCTGTCTTGCGTAAGTGGCGCATCATCCGGTAGGTACTCGACAACCTCAGGCTGAGGACGGCTACCGTGGCTGATTGTAAATCTAGCTGACCTTTCATTTCACAGCCTCACCCAACGTTCAGCTCGAAGTAACAGGCGTAGCCTCCATCTTCGAGATGTTCAATTTTTCAATAATAGATAGCACGTCTTGCCGACAAGGCCATCATCATCAGAAACTCGGCACACTCCATGCGGGTAGCAAGGCAGATCAACAGTGCGAGGCCAAGATCTGTATCCTTTCCGTGGCCCTACATGATTTGCAGAACGTCCCATGGCCGCCTGCGGGACCTTTTGAGTATACACTCCCGATACTACTCCAACGCACAAGGCCGTAGGGTATAGCCTCGATTGAACGGGAGCATAATCTAGCAATCCGGGGATATCGGCATACTCAAGAGCCATCCTTCGCGTGAGAATTCCTCCTCTTTCTTTTTGAGCCGCTATCCTCAGAAGAATCGCACCAAATACTGCGCTTCCTTTTGCTACAGCACTTGGGCAAATTTCCCACTTTATCGGCCAATTGGTTCAAATATGTTGCGTGCGGCTGATTTAGGAATAAATTGATGCCTTGACAGCACGATCCAATGTGGCGGTCTACATTGGAATCCTACCGAGACCTGGGCATTTTTGCTGCAACCCTCTTCCCAATTCAAACTTTACTCTCTACAAGGACCGCACCAAGGCGTGATTCTATGCAAACTTCATCCACCAGCGCTGGGTGGTTGTTGGAGGGACAATTGCGGCCAAGATCCTTGAGGATAGCAACATGCAACACAGCATGGCATCAGCGCGCCTTTCGTTTCAAACTCAAGCTATCCACGTAGTGTCCCCTTGCGACGTTTATCAGCTCATCGGAACGACTTGCTGCTCAGATCATACAATGCCCCAATAGCATCACAGACATGACCAATGCCGAATGTTTTCCCAAATCCTGAACGTCAAAATTCGACAAGGCGAAACGTCGATGTCACCTAAGCAGCCCAATTTCTGGCGAGACGTTTACTCTCATAAGCTCGACGTGCCATGCTTAGCTTCGAGAAGCCTGGCGCTGGTAGAGAGAAGGAATATACTCCCGGGCCTGTGTGAAGAGTCTTGTAGCAACAAAGAAGGCAGGGGAGTTTGAGGCTTGTTTTGGACACGCGAGAAGATGAAGCCATCTCTGGCGTGCCAGCTTGCCATGTGCATGGCTGTCCTGCCTGTCTCCATGTTTATCGCAAGATCTCTAGAACGATTATGGCTGCGCGATTGCTAGCAATCATGATCCTAACCATTAGGTGTGTAGTGGGTGGATTTTAGAGACCAGCTCTGAACTCGACGTAGTGACCAGACGCCACACGCTATAATGGCAAATCTCTCGAGGAAACCAGTATGGTCTTCTGCATGTGAAAGTCGATGGTGAAGCTGACGTGATCTGGATGTATTTGTTCCGACCTGCTGACTAACAGAAGTTGGTGAAGTCCGGCGAGAGGAACATCTCGAGCGTCGATGATTGGCTGCCAGGAGTGATACCGCCCAGCTGGACCCTTATCGCCGTCAGAGAATTGTCGTACCACATCTAGCAGAAAGCGGCATATTTCAAGACCCTGCAAGAATTTCGTCGTCTGGCCGCATCTGTGTTCCGAATGCTGGCTTCTGTGCGCAGACACATCTGTAGCTTCTCACGGGCACTCACGAGCTCTCGAACCCTGTTTGCGTCAAGCTCTCTTACGGGCTGCTTCTGCCACCTATACCCCAATCAACACCGCATTGCTCTGACCTTGGAAACTCTCCAGCCACCATGGGCAGCATTTCCCATGGCGCCGAGGCCGAGACGCTGCACCTCCCGCGCATCCTGTGTCTCCACGGCGGCGGCACCAACGCCAACATCTTCCGCATGCAGTGCCGCGTGCTCACACGGATGCTCTCCCCGCACTTCCGCCTCGCGTTCGCCGAGGCGCCCTTCGACTCGGCCGCCGGCCCCGACGTCTTGACCGTGTACGCAGACCACGGGCCCTTCAAGCGCTGGCTGCGCTGGCTGGACGACCACGCCCAGACCGACGACGTCTCCGCCGTCCAGGCCATCGACGCCTCCCTCGCCGCCGCCATGGCGGCCGACGACGCGCTCGGCGCCACCGGCCCCTGGGTCGGGCTGCTCGGCTTCAGCCAGGGCGCCAAGCTGTCCGCCAGCCTGCTCTTCCGCCAGCAGACGCGGGCCAAGAAGGCCCGGCGCAGCAGCAGCGCGCAGAGCGACTGGAAGTTCGCCGTGCTCATGGCAGGACGGTCGCCGCTCGTGAACCTGGAGCCCGGCGTGTTCACGTCGTCGCTGCTGAGCGACGTCTCGCAGATCGGGCTAAGCAGCCAGCCGGATCTGATGGAGATGATGAGCGAGAACCACGTCTTGCGGATGCCGACGATACACGTCCACGGTGTGGCGGATCCGGGGCTATATCTCCATCAGGAGCTTCTCGAGCAATACTGCGACCCTGCTACGGTGAAGCTGGTCGAGTGGGACGGCGCGCACCGCGTACCGCTGAAAGGGACGGATGTCCAGCCCGTGGTTGATGCCATCTTGGAGGTGGCTCAGGAGACCGGTGTCATATGAGGTGAAAACATTGGCAAAGTCGCAGAGGCGAGTTACGGCAGCAGTTCTAGTGGAGGGCATTGACGCCTTCCCTAGATTTGGCCGTCTTAGAGCTCCCTTTCCTTGACCAGTAAGGTATGCCAGCACAGAGAACAACTCTCCGAGGCCGAGGCTCATAGAGTGTCCGCCACTAGCGTATCGTGTTGGTCTAGAACCTGGCATGAAGTTCATGACATAGATGTTCCGGCAACGAAGAAACTAGGCGAAGATGTTTTGATTAGTCTGAAAAGTCTCTGCTTATTCTCAACTATTAGAAACGATGCAACTCGTAGTCAAAATGAAGTTTGCACTTGCGAGAGGGCAACACGATGAGTGACTCTCATGTCCATTTCGCCAGGTCTTTTGTAATCAAGTATCCCACTGAATGATAAATGGGACTGCATCACGGAGGTTGCTGATACTCACTCAAGTAGGAGTAGGGAGGCAAGGCCGCCCCTAACAGTTCATGCATGGCATACAGGTGAATGAATGCTGGGGGTCAGCCAATCAACCGTTGCCAGCTCAGTGAATCCCATCGATGGCACTTTGGGCCACTGAGTGAGAAGGCTTCAATCAGTGCCATCGCGAATCGTCCCAAATTGTTGGATTACTTGTGCAATTCGTCATTTTTTTCATGACCTTATCAAGTCCAGCTCGTCGTACACCTACATATTGCCGCTTTGCGCTTGGTGTACATAATCCAAATGCACGTAAGGCGTAACACACACGAAGGTACCCCCCGGCCTTCTCCCCGCTGAATCTTATTTCAGTTCAAGACTGCCCAATGAGTTCAACGGTTCTCACTCTCTTACTCAGCTCCGGCAAAGGAACTTGTGACGCGTTCGCCCAGACATTAGCTCTTTTTCTGCCTAGGACACTCTCGCTATGAATGACGGGGGCGCTGCAAGAACCATAAATCGTGAACAGGTACATGGCGAGCGATTGACAGGTCACGATACCAGGAAGAGACGAGACTTGAAGATAATATCGGCAGACCAGCCCCGACCCAGAATGAGCCTTTCAGAACCGATCGTTTCAGTCCAACGCCCGGAAGATGGCGTGCAGGTAATTGAAAAGTCGAGGCGACGAAAGAAAAGGCCTCGTAGTGAGGAAAACGTGGCTACGCATACCACGAAAGGCATGGATGCTCCCAATGTGCTGGACCAGCTCTCCTCTGCCCAGGACAAGAAGCTGATGCCCCCTACATGCCACCGGAGTGAGGCACGAATACGGTATACTATTAAATCAGACACCGAAAGCGACAGAGGTGTCGAGGCAGTCGCCAGAAGCGATACGGCAGAGGATGAGATCTCTGATACTTCCGATAAGCAGTCTTCAACCCGCAACCGCGTTTCGCGCGGTAAGAAAAGGAGTAAAAGGTCCCGGGCCATAGTCCATCATTCGAGGTCTACTGAGGTTGGCCGACATCCCGCCCAAGCCCAACGAGGTCGACGGGGATCGGATGGCAAACCGTCCATTCGTAAGGACAAGAAGTTCCGAAAATTGCTTGCCGCTCAATTGAACGCTGAAAAACTTCAGCAGCGGTCGGTTACGAGACGCACGCCAGCCATCGTCACCCAAGAGGAGACATTATCAGATACAGAAAGAGCCGTAAGGTTTCTCGGGCCCCTTCCGAAAAGATACGACGGGGAGTTTACGGCTTCCCATAAGCCCTTGAAGAGGAACAAGAGGGTTTTGGGAAACTATTGTGCTGTAATGTAGATTATAGTAGTCTGGCATCTCGAAGGCACGACACGTAATCCATGCTGACCAGGGCTTTCAGCAGTTCAAATGCGAGGAAAATATGCTGAAGCCCTGGCCAGGCGATCAGCAGTCGGGTGCCTTTGAAACACACGGAACGGACAGATATGCTTCATGATATAAGTGAGCTTCTCTATGAATGAGGGACTCTTATATGCGAAATGGGAAAGGGCTGAAATTACTATGCGATACGAGATCGACGGTCTTGATTATACGATGATTTCTCTCACTCTAACAGAGCATAGACATCAAGTCCGCGTCCGGCGAAACATCTCGGTGATGGTGACGGTTATTGATAATGCGCAGCGACTTGTGCTCGCTCGATTGCCGCTAGCCTTTGCCGTTCTGTCCAGTGCCTCAAGTAGTCGATGTCGCGGTCGTGCTGGTCAGCAGGTAGATACAGCCATTTGTGAATATCTTCGCTCCAACCGCGATTCGGCACATATGCTTCCAACATATAGTAATTATCCCGATGGTAGGGTACGTCATATGAGGCCGGACCGCTGCGGCTCAGGAAGAAGTCAGTCTCGGAATCAACATCCTCCTGTGTCATACGAAATCGTCGACGCCGGTTGCCCTTATTTGCAGCCTGCCGACGGATAGCCTTGACGGTCGAATTCAGGTGAGTTTCCAACAAACTTGCATGCCATAGGGGACTGTGGAATGCCTTGCGCACGATGTTCGCATTGGCGGCAATCAGTTTCTGATTCCACTCGGGCTGCTCGCCTCGTTGGATCATAGGAATTGGCTGACCCCTTTCAAGATGTCCTTGCCAGCGAGCGAAGTCGACCACGAGACAAAGGGCAGACCATCGCAGCAGACATGTCAGGCATGTGCATATCTCGGTTGGGTCAGGCGGTGCGATATGCTGGTAGGGTTTCTTGTGAATAGTGAGAAGATTTTGGCGGTCAGTGGTTTGCAAGAAAGGGTGCAAGGATGGATCCATTTCTGACAGAAGTACGGGGAGTCGAAAGCATTTAGACAGGCATCCATAGCGCCATCGTGATATCGACCTGGAAAGGGTGGCCTCATCATGGAGGATGAAGGCTCGCAGCGACTTGCTTGTTTGCAGCAGCTGGAAAAGATCGCTTGGGCGGAGATAGCTGAGAATCTCCAGCACAAGCTCATATGGAAGGCCCAGCAGATCTCGCGAGCCGTGGCTGTTCTTCTGCGCCTTTCGGGTCTGCTTCTTCCTTAATCGCTCCGTGCGCTTAGAATGGAGGGAAAGAGACTCGGTCTTGTCCTCGAGGGCACCGAGGTCTTCGTCTTCTTCTGGTTCTGACTTGCGCATGGTGGAAACGAACGTAGGGTTCGGTGGCCCGCTCAGATACACACGATAACGTTCACCATCATCAAATGTGCAATTAGATCATGTGGAACTTCAAGAAAACCACCAAGAGTGCATGGACGAGGCGAGACGAGAGCTACTGGGTACCGCGAGGAATGTGAGTTACGTGGTTGAAGATACTCTCCTGCAAAGTCGAGTCGCGAAGGGTCCTTGCCAGTATAGGGTAGGTCGGGTATGTGCCCGAAGCCAGTGCAGAGCCAGCGCAGTCGCGACTTGCCACATTGTTACAGGCTACCTAAGTAGCTAAGTACTTTAGGTAGCGCTACCGCCTGCATTGCCTTCCAGTGCACATTTGTAAGTACCTACGGCAGCCTGGCAGCGGGGGAGGGGCAGCTCCTCGGTTAAGCTCATACTGGAAGTATTGCATCTCCTTCATTGAGCAAACCTCACTTTCCTGGTGAATCCCCCAATAAATTGATGTACCGTTCGATTGATATATCAGGAATATTCGAATACATCCAATCACGTTTTCATAGTTGTATTTCTCTCACGTCTCCGAAATAAAGACAGAATTGCATCATCTTTTGCCTATACCGGTCTTCTCTCGTCCGCTTGAAAGCCATTTGGTGGAACAGGCCAACCGGGAACTACCAGACAAAGTCAAAATTCATGCAACATTCTGATCTTCCGACTTGATCCTACAAAGAGAGATATAAGGAATGAAGTCCATGCCAAGGATCCGCCGAGATTTTCACTCACACGAGGTAGACATACACCAGAAGTCCGGCCCAAGCTATATATGTGTATATATATATATATCGATGCCGTAGAAATCTTCCATGACATACCAGGGCTATCAGTAGACCATAGCAAGAAAGTCCGCTGGGGTGATCTTCATGAGGCGAGTTTGAGTGTCAGTTATTGCCGTTCTCGAGGTTCCCCGATCCAGAATGCGATATTCATAGTATCTTCCTTGAAGTGGCGGCACTGCGTTGCCCACTCAAGCAGCGTTGACACGATGCTCCGTATCCCTTTTGAGTGGATATGTCTTCGATGCGTACGGTGCCGATCTCAACGTCAAGACTTGCATATAGACTGTTAGTTGTGTTTACGTCACCCAATCTCAACACGACAGCCCTGGGACCAATTAGACCAGTACATCAGCCTATCACCGTTCCCAATTATTTTCATGAAGTGATTGAATATCGTCCTTTTTTTTTGTTTTCAATTTTGAGGACTGACGCCATTGGGACATAGTCGTTGCGCACAGCTACGTCGTGAATCGAGGAAGCCAATATATCATTCTTGAGGAACGTGCTCCTCGGGGCCGGGTACCTCATTCCTTCGACGATCTTTTTCGATGATGACGGTACTGATGATTGTCTGAATTATTCACTCTTTTGTAACTTTAGTATAGTGTTGATTACAGGTCAAACAGGGTTCGAGCTATGCCGGTGGGTGTTGCTAGTCACTCGCGAAGCGATGTGCTCATTATTCGTGATAGCATGGATCACTATCGCAGTGAAGAGGACTAGGGGTCATCAGCTCGGATCATGCTAAAGCGCTTCTTCTCTCAGGCTTACCGTCTGCTTCGCAACAGAGGAGGCACAGCCAGTAGGGCTCCCCAACGAACAACATTTGAGCGATAAGATTCCTATCAAATATTATTAGACCCTTCACTAAGCGTTCCAGCTGTACACGTACGCGAGGCTGCTCAACAGTGTGCAGCATGTACCTAAGAAAGTCGTAACGGCAAGCTTTCTGAATCTCGAGCCCACAGTGCGGTCCATATTGTCGGTCTGTAACGATTCTGTCACTGAAGCACTTCTTTCCGATGCGAAGCGTTTCAGTTGGGATGAGTACGACTTCATGATGGGGAGGAGAAATAGACCGGTCAAGTAAGCCTAGAATGTCAGCTATACATCACGGTTGCAGAACGAGAGTAGAGGCCAATACATTTATCATGACATCAAAGATGACCACGCCAATAAGAACTTGATGCTGTGCACTGATGATACACAGCTTGTCGACGATGTAATAAGTTCGACTTGAAGATACCAAAGTCAATAAATATCATAATTGCGGTGGAGTGCTGGGCCATACAACACAAGTACTAGAGTTAAGAATACGAGACTGAAGCCTATTGCGTGGTCAGCACAGCGTACATGGGCTCTTTGCCTGGCTGCCTGCTTGACAGCTTGCGAGTTATCTTTATGGCATACCGAATACTATGGCTACATGAAGAATGTACCATTTAGATCTCAGTCGGGGTTGTGGCCTATCGCGTATGATATACTGGACATCAGGAGTAAGCATAATTAGTCAATGACTATGCGAATTTTGCGGTTTCGGGCAGTTTGGAGAACTTACGGCGCGTTCAACGAGGAAAAGGTACACAAAGAGCTTGGAAGATAGGTATGCGACGGCGCAGACGACAATATCTGCCTGGCACACTGCAATGTTCTGATCCGCGTTGAAGACAAACTGAAGCATCCCCGAGCCGACGACAAAAATGATCGAGTTGATATACAGAGCGAGAACCACTTTATGGTGTCAGCACTACGAAAGGAGCGGAAATAGATACCCTTACGCCATATGAGGTACGGCAGCCTGCGCCAGTTGGCCACAAGTCCCAACCTATGCCCTATAAAACACATCAGTCACCCTAGCCAGGTCCCGGAACCACCGAGATCCCATACAAAATAATGCGCAGAAGACGCTGCACGATATCAATACAAGAAGAAAGTTGCATATTTTGGCGGCCAGCGGTTCGTGATAATGTGAGAGGTCGTATAACCTCGAGAACGACATCATCAGTCGCCTCGACTCAGCTGGGTCGCGTACCTAAAAGTATCGTGTGATCCCATGCCCTTGGAGGAGCCTTTGGGGCTGATGTGAGGCTCGCGGCTGGATATGGGACTGAACAAGTCTGCCAGGTCTGATCTTCTGCCCATGGCACGACGGATTGATGCTAGATATGTATCGTTTGACTCGCCCCGCTTATGACCTCAATGGACCGGTGATGGTGACTGTCGACGCGACTCGAGGGCGATGCAGACTCCTACCTATTGAGTTTCGACGGCTTGACGGTTACAGCATGCCGCCAATCTTAATTTTCCTAGTCCGCCAGTGTGGCTTCACGGACCGCGGAACTCCTTATTCTTCCTTGTCCCCACGGGCAATCTTCCAACCCTTGGCCAATTACCCAGGAGGCATTGCGTTGGTGGCGATGATATTGCTTTGCGGGCTGTTTCTTACTTTCATCACAGGCGATGATCGATCTACGGGCGAGAGAGTGTACGAGGGTTGACCAACGGCGGCCGACGCAGATTGACTCAACGCCTGCCGCGACAGATGCACCTATGGGCCAAGAGCTGCCAACAGAGATGTATCATGGAGGCTAGGTATGTACCTAGTGATCCTCCCAATTGTGTTCAGAATTCCTACGCTCCGGTGCATGTATCTGTATCTTATTTGTCACAATAGCTAGTAAATGACAACGAATGCATACCTAGAAACAATGTCCTACTTCGCGTTTGGAGTGGCACCTGAATGTCTGTGTTTTGACGCATGCCTGATTGTATCTGGCAGAGTGACTGCTGAATAGCTGTAGACCATGCCTTTGTTTGTTTGAACAATATTCTTTCACTAAGTTCCTGCCACGCATAACTTGTATTGCCTGAGCATGAACTAACTCTTAAGCATATTAAATAGACCAAACGTGCTAAATGAAGGCCTAAAACTGTCCTCTCTCTCTCTCTCTCTCTCTCTCTCTCTCTCTCTCTCTTTCTCTTTTTCTTTTTCTTTCTATATATATATATTTGTATAAATGATAGAGTCTGCCTGTATCAATCTTCTTTATAAATCAGTTGTGAGGGGCATTGCAGTGTTCCTTGGAAACCTGGCTTAGTCAGGTTACCTGGCACGAAGCACCATAGATAGCTGCCAGAGACCCTTACTTCTCCTAAGGATTCTTCCTTCAAGGATTAGTTACAATTCGTACTATGGTGATTATTATTTGCTATCATCCCCCTATTTTGCTGTACCTAGCCCGTGATCACCGTCATATACATACTCCATTGTTAGGTAGTTGCGTGATCATGGCTAAACACTGACTGGATGTCACACTGTTAATACTCTCGACTTCTAGGTCAGTCACTTCGTCGTTCGGGTTTGGTGGAGGACATTACATTGGGTTTCATGAAATTATTGTCTTAGTATACGTTCTCTGTTAGTCCAGCTCATACAATGTTTCTGCTCAAGTATGCGGAGTAGTGTCTGTCGGGAACCACGTGGGGGTGGAACGCTTGCTTATACCCAGGTTACCTAAGTAGGTACACTTTTGCATAATCTGGCACGGGCAGCGTAATACAGGACCCTGTGTCCGTATTTAGCACTACCATCAGGTAGTACCCGGGAGGATTGAGCAAGTGCGGGGAGCTGATGGTTAGTATTAGGTAGCTTTGGACCTCTAGGTGTACCTCACTCCTGGACTGGTGTTGGCATCTCTGGACACCACGTCATAATTTATGTAAGGAATTGCCTTCGACATAGTGAGTCCAGAGAGACTCAGCCTTTGTAGCTACTACGTTCTCGTTACGTCCAACTACATACCGTTCCTTGAAAACAGAGGACCAAAATATCACCTGCGAAATGGCCATCTATCACGTCGTCATGTTCCAATTCAAGAGCCTCGTCCCACCCGACGAGGTCCAAGCGGTACATATCTCCAGATCCCACATTATAAGGTGTCAGAACTTGTGGGAGGGCGGTAAGAGCAGATATCTAGGGCTGACCTGCAATATCCATGTAGGCTTGCGATCGCATGCTGGCTTTAGGGGACAAGTGCATGCGCCCTACGACGCAGAAGCCGTATGTGAAGACGCTAGGGGGCGGCAGAGAAAACAGCCCAGAGGGAATGAATGTGAGAACTACGCAGCCCCGATCCCGAATATGCGCTGGCAGTGGAGCGGTAGCTGACGCCGGTTTCAACCTGGCAGAACGGCATGACACATGTCTTCATCTCGCAATTTGAGAATGAGGACGATCGCACGTATTACTTACAGAAGGATCCGGCACACCTTGACTTTGTGGCCAGCATCCAGGAGTTGGTCGATAAAGTGCAGGTTGTTGATTTTACAGCCGGGGCCTTCTAAGCCAGGTTCCATCTTGTATGGAAGAAAAAGGGTGAAGAGGTATTTGGGGAGGGCCCTATATCAACCGAATAAACGGGCGTCATCGCAAGACCGTTGTACATGAATGTCAAGCGGAAAATGTGTTTACAGGTCGAGATGGGTTCGATTCCCCTCAGCAATGTTGGTATTCACCTGCGACTCAATGCACGGAGATTTTCATGGGTTTATCGCGGAGCGGAGGTTCAGAAAAGGTATAAGTGTAATGATACGAAGGAAAGCCTTCCGACCCCCTTGAATTATCTTCTCGTGAAGTGATTGCATTGGTTTCCAATTAGTAGGTAGTTAGGAAGGTTCTATGTTTGAACTGAACGAGTCTCTTATCGCATCTCTCTCGGCGCATAAAACAAATTGCGGACGAGAGTGATGGCGAACAGGTCGATGGTCTTGGCCGCAATATTCAACCATCTATCTGGAATGCATGACTGATTCTACGATCGCAAGTTGAACTATTTCGTCACGGCTTTCATATTTTCGATGCCTCATTGTGCCCCCCTTACAATTAGCAAGGCATATTCAAGCTAATCCTATCTAGGTCTGGTACGTTTGCGAGCGCATGGTTATGCATACATTAAGTACTTCATAGCGGATGTGTCCCTGATCTCCGCTGTAAGTGCCAGGTCGACGTCATACCCCCGTTACCCTTTGAGCCCATAGGTCTCGTTCTCCAGCTGCCAGCAAGGTCTACTACCTACTATGAAGCCCTATGAAGGTACCTAAGTAATGATAAGGCCCTTTGGCACCCTCTCTGCAGCCCGTCTCAGCGTCCTCCAGGCCTGTCGGCCTGGGGCCCAGCTCACTTTCAACCCCGCGGACCCGCGCTTCATCGCCGCCCGCCGTCATAACCTGATCTGGACAGGGTCTTTTTGTATTTTCAGCTGTCTGCTGCTGCAAAGCGAGAAACAGGCGAGTCTAACCAAGCCAACCTTCTAGGAGATGACCGAATGCCTTTGAACAGGACACATGCATGTGAAATACACCATCTCGCAAACCTACGCGTCTCTGCTTGACCCCTTGATTGATGGATTAGCCGTGACCCTCCTTTGACTCCGTCCCATTGTCAACAGTCGCTAAATGCCTCTTGTTACCTACCTGATTACTTCCCATCCTGCCATCTACACACCACCCACCTTGACTCACTTTACGATCCTGTCTCTGGGTATACAAGATAGTGACTGTCCTCCTACTTTCAATCGCTTCCGCCGATCAAGCCACTGAGCGAGCGAGCGAGCATTTGGTACCTGCATCATCGCGCCATCCCATAAACCCCCCCACTACCCACCTACCTGCCTACCATAGATCGCGAGTCTCGAGTCTAAAGCCGACGACAGTTCATTGTCTATATTACCTACGCGACTATTGTTGCAGCCTACAACCAGTCTCTTCAAGAGTCTATACGCCATTTGGCTGCTGGCAGTCCATCATGTCGCAACAACAAGCTGCGCCGATGCTCATCAACATCCCGCCCCCGCCCTCCAACCCGGAGACTCCCAGTGATATGCCGTGAGTCCTGCCATCTTGTGCAGTCAGATTGGTGCTAATCATGAGTCTTCTGCAGAGGTACTCCGACCTCTACAACCACCTCCCTATCCGCGCTTTCCACTACTGCCATCAAAGACGGTCATCGTGGCCATGCCCATATGACCCTGGGCGGTGGGCTCGGTGGTCCCCGGGGTCATGCTCACCATGCGTCTACCAACAGCTTGGAGGCCGAACGCGCTGATCGCATCAGTCGCCTCGCTGGTCTCGAACGCGTCTCTACCTTACGCGCTCCCAACCAGCAGCAATCTGCCAACGCCGCTTCGCCCCAGACCACTCCGACCTCGACTGGCTTCCCACAGAACGTTCCCGGTGCTCTTGCGCCCGCTTACTTTGACTCGAATGGACAGCCCACTGCTGTCACCAAGATGAGCACAGTTGGTACCGCCTCAGCTACCGGTAGTGTTGGAGCGCGAACCACGACTGAGTCCGGCGAGCACTACGAGATGGATGCCGACCTAACCGAGGTTGATGAGGATGGCATGAGCATGGATACAAATTACCGCACCATGGACGTTGACTCCACGTCCGGCGCCGTTGATCCAATGGATGAAGATACTGCCACACGGTCCGCCGGTGGTTTTGAAGATCATTTGAGCGATGATGGTACGGCTAGCCTAGTTGGTTTCGGCGAAGGCGCCAACAGCACTGTGAGCGGCCCCATTTACCATCGCCGTCCTTTACCAGGCGCCCCGGGTGTCCTCGGCCTTGAGAGGAGCATCTCAGGTCTTAGTCAAGAGGCTATGTCGCGAAATCGAGAGATGCGCGACGCCGCAGGAAACGATACTCCCGTCAGCTCATCCGCTGCTGCCGAAACACGAGCGGCTAAATATGTTGACGGGATCGCCGCTGATGGTGGCGGTCACGTCGGCACGGCAGATGATGAGATGTTTGTAGATACTACAACTCGAGGACCCATTCCTGTGCAGCCTGGCCAGCCGCAAACGAGTGCTCTTCGCGAGGGTGTTGGTGGACCAGCTGCGCGCGAGGCCGCTGAGCGCATTGTTCGAGAACGTCTCGATTCTGGTGAAGCTCAGTCGCCTACTACCTTGGGCCGCGCCAAGGGTGGTGACAAGCTCGGCAAGTTTTATTTTGAGGATGGGAAATGAAAAACTCTTTACTTTTCATCCGGGTTGGGAATTGGACATATCTTATTGATTGTAAGGGCGAGGACAAAACGGCCCTTGGAGTTCTACGGTGTTCTGAGGAAGAAACCCCAGGAGAGGTGACTTTCTGATTTCTCAGGTAAAGCCGATCGGCCAAGAAGTGCACGCTCGCTGTGGTAATCCTAGGCTCTTCACATACGGTATATTGTCCTTTAGTCCTTGTGTGATCATACCATCAGAGTCTATACTATGTTACCCTGCTCGTATACCCCGCGAGCACCTGGTCTCTATTTATCTGCCTTGCCAAATTGACCCGCACGAGCATTATGCTTCGACAGCAATGATGTGGTGTTTGAGCCACTGCGTCATATTCATGAGGTTTACCCGAAGGAGCATTGGCTTGAGTGCAGTGCAATAAGTCCAGATATATTTTATCTCATTTGCCCGGAAACGGCCGTATATCTAACTATACGGTGCCCACGTACAAGGTCGTTCGCCGTATCCTGTTGAAACTTCTGTTGCTTCATAGTATGTCATCATTGGCCTGCACCTCGAGCAAACCGAACAGCAAGTGACAAAGCCAACGTCGCCCCTGCCTGTCATCTAGTTCTGTCCAGAACACTCCATTCCAGTGACTGGCCTTACCATCCCGAGCCAAAGGTACCACACTTGCCATTGACCTTGGGATTTCGGTTCACCCGGCGACAGTCGTCGTACTGGGCCTTGCACGCAGCATCGGCATCCCTTTCGTTCTGGCGGAAGCGGCCGTTCGTGCGTCCCGTCACCTCCACGGCCTCGAAGTAGGTCGGCGCACGCCTGTTGTTGTTGTTGCCATTGTTGGGCGAGTAGCCCTGGCCGTAGTCTTTGCCGTTCACGTGCCCTCCCGTCTTGCACCCCTGCTGGTAGACGCTCTCGCACTGGTGGAACTGCACCGCGCAGGCGTCGGCGCAGGCGTCGGGGACCTGCGAGCGCGGATACGCCCTGCAGTCCCGGCTGTTGCTGTGCGTGTACAGCTTGAAGATGTTGCCGCGCTGCCAGTCCGCGTCTACGTTGTTGCAGGTCACGAGCGGTAGCTCGATGCCGCCGACGGGTCTGCCGGGCCCGTAGCCCTGGCCCTTGGAGCTCCATGGCTGTGTGCAGATGCCTGTCGGCGCGGGCGGGACCGGCATCGTGGTGGTGGTGGTGGGAGTGACAGTGGTGGTGGGAGTGGAGGCACATGTGGTGGTGGATGCCGTCGTCGTGGTAGAGTCACCGCCCTTGGGAGGAAGGGATTTGAAGCAGTCAGGCTTGCCTCCACATTTCCCGTTACTACACTTGTCATCACAGTAGCCCTTGATCCTATCACACCATTCCCCAAAGTTGAAACAGTCCATGGCATCGGGGAACCCTGCGGTCAAAAAGCAATCGGCGACCTGAAGGGAGCATGAGGTCCGGGCTTTGTTACAGCTCTGGTTGTCGTCGAAATCAAGTATGGGGTTGGAGCACTGGCGCAATAGAAGTCAGCATACGCTTTACACGGACATCTAGGCAATTGATTGGAGATTGAGACGCGTATGAGAGGCATTTTAGTTGCCATAAGACGAAAGCCTTAACCCCCAAGGCTTGCAGAAACGGGGGCGTTTGGGGAAGACCTCGATTCTACTCACCCATTTCCCGCATTTAAATTCACTGGAACATCAACAATCAGTATTTTACTTTGTTTTATCAAGTAAAAAGCTTGTTTTACTCACCATGTAGGGGGCTTGACGACAGTTGACGTGCACAGAGGGCCAGTAGTTGTGCGGGTGGTGCTAAATGTGGCAGATGTCGAGGTCTTTGACGTAGTTACCGAAGTCGTAGTCGGAGTAAAAGTCGAAGTTGGGGTTGAAGTTGAACTCGAAGTCGGGGCCGAAGTTGAAGTTGACGTTGGGGTCGACGTTGAACTCGAGGTAATCATCGAAGTTGAGCTCGAAGTGAGAGTCGAAGCCGAAGTCGAACTAGTGGAAGACCCAATCGAACTGCTCGACGAGCTGCCATCTGGAGGGGCTCCGCAAGGCTCCAGGCTTTGTAGATCTTTGGCGACATACAAGCTCAGTCGGGCCGGGCCACCGCAAATTTCGAGACTGTTCCCATTGCATGGCATGTTGCAAGACGTTGAATCCGAAACAAGGCTTGTTCCATTACCGACAACAACACCGCAGTAGCACTCTCCGGCGTACTCCGTACCGGCAAACGGAAACTCGCCTGCCAAGCAAGAGGCCAGGCAGGCCTCGGTGGTCATAGTAGAACTGTTCAGGTCCTCCTGGCGGTAGAAGAGTGCCTTTCCGTCGGGAGAGTCATCAGTCCAGCATCCGACAGGAACGTATTCGCTGATCGACTGGTTGGCGATCTGGGGGAACGTCGGGTCCATCCAGACGCTGACTTGGGTGTTGCCGCCACAAGTCTCTGAACTGTTTCCCGTGCATGGAAAAGAACACTGGCCGTTATCGAGAAGTGCTGTTGCGACTGTTTCGCCGCAGTAACAGACACCAAAGTACGACAAGCCGGCCAGGCGAAAATTGTTACCTGATCCGTCAGTCTTGCGTCCTTAACATCCTTTAGGGCTGGGGATGCCATCATTGTCACCTACCTTTACACTCTGCGACGCAGATCTCGACGGTCATATTCTGCGTGTCCAAGTCGGTGCGAAGAGATAGAGCGGTTGGCTCTCCGGGCTGCCCGTTATCATAGCAGCCAGTGTACACGAAGGGATCGAATGGGCTGAGACAGGGGGGTAGGTCATTATACCAGGCTTGCGTGGATCTGATGAGCCCAAGGACTGCGACAGTAGCTAGAGCGCTGCTGGAATACATTGTTGGAGTTTTGCCAAACTCGAGCCAGAAGTTGTTGGTAGTAGAATCAAAACCTGATCGAGGATAAGTCGGTGACTCTTCTTTGTGGGATTGCAAGAGAAGGCAAGAACCTTTGATATATATACACGTCGATTGGGAGCAGCGCAGAGCCTTCCTTTCCTTTTCCACTACAACACCTTGCTGCCAGAGAGTTTGACTGATGCATCGGGCGCCGCAGTAAGAATGTCTGAAGCATCCCTTCACCGGGTTTCAAGCCTCGGTCTGCACACGTTGAGTTGAGTTTCATTAGCACCATCCTACCAAAACCCCCCTACGACTCTCAGTGAAAGCGACATGTCCGTGGTCGTCGTGTGTTTGAGGCGTTCATTGGCAAAGTCTCGACCACTTTCCATACGGTCGTGACTGTTCCAGCTTCGGCTATAGGAGCATCAAGTCTTCCTATACGCTGTCAGCCACAATGCCACTTGACTAACGGATGAGAGCTAAATGTGCCCAGGTCTGCTGCCGCCAGATACGGTAGCGGCAGAACATCTTGCGCTCATTATAGCGGCCAAAGCCTCGTTCTACTCCTGTCCTTATCTCCATTTGGCTGTATTGTGGTGTAAATGTTCTTCCTCGGACGCTAAAACACGCAAGCAGTAGTGCTGTTCATCACAGAAAGCCGCGCCTTGTCTATTGAGTTCAGGTCGGGCTTCACCTGGATCGACGTCAATTTATCCGTGTGACAGGCTATCGGAGCCGGAAAGTCAGGGATCGGGTAAGGCTCACCAAACGTGTGCGGGCCGGGAACCCGCACAAGAAGCTTCTCCGTCCGTCGTTGTAGATGATGCCGTTGTCAGCGCAGAGAGATAGAGGTTGGATCTCTATCGACGCTTTGGGTTTTCGTTGGACAACTGCGCATTTTCCACTCCATCGAGACTGGTTCGAAATTCAAAACAGTGCCATCAAACTCCTAGGAGCGAGGGCGCACCTTTTTTTCTTTTCTTTTTTTTCTTCTTCCTTTATTTTATTCTTCGAGACGCGCTCTGCGCCATAAAAGCATTCACCGTGCTGTGCTGTTGAAGTGGTGCAGAACCATGCTTCGGTTTTGCAGCGGTACGAGGCGCGCCGCTGGACGCCACGATTATCTCGGCACAGGCATTCTCCACCAGCCGTGCACATGACTGCCTGCGATGAATCGAAATCCCCGCGTCGGAAAGTGAGTTCACTTAGTCGGGCGTGGCTGATTCTCATTGACCAAGGAATCCAAGCATGGAGTTTTGCGTTGATCTTCACTTGAGCATCTCTCACAAAGCGAGCATCCCTCACTGGTAGGTAGCTCTAGGTAGTGAAGGGTGAATGGGCGAATAGACAATGTACTGTACTTAGGTAAGTAATAACTAACATAGCACGTTCAAGTCTATCACTACAAGTACACTCATAAGGCAAGTGCGCAACTGGGCAACACACACTACTTTTCCGGCGGCACAATCTGGATCATAGAATTGGGTGTGTCTAGTCGCACATCTGTCGTTCTTCTCCCCCTCCAAGAACCACTTGCGGGCGAGAGGAGGGGAAAGAGTCAGATGACGTATACGAAATCTTCATCTATCTGATCTAGTCTCTGCGGTGTATAGATTAGTACTTAGCCGCGATTACCCCGATGAATGACTGGCGTACTGGTGGTTCTGGTAATTATGGTTGTACACCTGTACAAAGGCAAGAAGCCATGGTACGAAAGGGCAGGTATACAAATCACAAAAGCGCATATCATCGTCTCTGAATTCAGGTCAATAATGGCAGACTTCTTGAGAGCAATAACCAATAGTATGCTGTTTTGTAACTGGCTGTACCTTGGGGACTGTTTACCAGGGCTTACATTTTTGGATCCAGAAGTTGTAGAGACAATATACGAGCTAGTGTGGCAGCCTCCTTTAAGCCGACGTCTTTCTCGATCCGAAAAGAAACTTCATGTGGATGAACCGGCGGTCTGGATTCCAGTGTTCAGCAGCCCAGAGCGTCGGAGTGGTTCATGGGTTCAGGTAAAAATATCTCAGACGTAACAAGGAAATGAATCGACAACAAAATATTCAAGAACCGCGTAGAATCAGTCGTCCTGGTATTAGGGTTGGACAGAGATAAGTTGCATCATTTCGACTATATTTCCGTCACACATTCAAAGTCCTGTCAAAGCTATTGCTGCTCGTATCAGTGACATGCCGGCCCGCCATATCCAGCAATCCAAATTCATCTTCCTGGTAGTTCGGATTCACCGCGTTATCGGGTCGAGGCTGATGTGTCCCCCCAGCTGTAATCAGCGTTCCATTCCCCATCATGGGGCGAGGATGCATGGCAGCGTCGCTTGGCCGGCTCCTCTTTTCGGACACGCTCTTCTTGTGCAGCGAGGGTGGCCATATCGACACCTCACTGCTCCTCCGGCTTGTCCAATCTCTGATCTCGACGTATGCCAGCTGCCACAGCGGACCCAGCGTCGAGATGCAGGCACAGATCAGTCCTGTGTTGATCTCGAGGATGCTCAACGTGAAACTGATGCCCGCCCACCAAGGTCGGTCGTATGTGAACATGTTGTAGACCGCGATGCCCCATCGGGCCACGGCGACAGCCCACGTGCTACCTCTTGTCAGGACGACATGCACAGGTTTTGCGAGGGGTCTCATACTCACACAAAACCGCAGCTCAGAATCAAGGTCAGGCCGACCTTTTGCCTCCTGCTGGGGAGCACAAGTCTCCATACCATCGTCAAGGGTAAAATGGCAATGACGAGATCAGTGGCCATGCTGCATGCCCCATAGAAAGCATTGGTGATCTTGCTATCAATACACGAGCCTATCTCTCGGTCAGTTGATCGGCGCTGGAATCACACGGTAAAGGGGCAATAGTCCTCACCAGGCGTGCTCGGATACCACTTCTTCTCGATCGGCGTGCACCCGAGAAACTCGGTGAAGAGGTTACAGAGCAAATAGGCCACGCTGAAGAACAGAGTCCCATAACAAGCCCACCGAAACTTCGTATTCACGCCAAACAACTGCAGGTAGAGTAGCAACAGCGCGACCTTGAAGCCCATCAAGCCCAGCACATAGAACTCGGACGTGATGCCGATCCACAGGTAGTAGCGGGCGTTCAAGTCGTCGTCGTATTGCCATATATGCAGACCCATCCCGTTATACGCCGCGTTGGCCATCAGCACGGCGTGCGCGACGCACACGAGCAGCGTCACAACGACGATGTAGTCGTCCACCGTGAATCGCTTCTTGATCATATATGCCTTCGTGTACAGACGCGCGGCGACGAACGCGCCCGTCACGATGGGGACCGACACGGCAGCGCGCCAGACGTGCACGCCGTTCTCGGCTGGCAAATGGGCCGGCGGCGAGCCCGTAAAAGTGCCCGAGGGCGAGGACCGGTCGATCAGCGGTGCGAAAAGCGACATGACGGCGACCTCGGAGCACGGAGTCGAGCAGCTTGGTGTTTCGGTCACGGAGATGGGGAAATCCAAAGATGCCTGATCAAATCGCAATTGCCTTCTGGTGCGGAACAGCCATCCTCACGCCAGTATAGGAATATGTAGACTCGGTAATGATCTCGAGAAATGAGAGGAAAGCAGGTTCACGTTGGACCCGTGTGGGGATATATCCTCCTCCTCCTCGCTATTCCTGCAGCCAGATGTTGTCATCCTCTAGGCTCCCGGCTCGGACAATATGCCACGATAGTCAGCCTTCCAGCCCTGCAGGGCAGCAAACCCGTATACACAGCTGAGAAGGTGATGTCATCTTGAGAACACCATTTCGACGTTTCCATTGGCCCGCTCCTTCGTGTGTCTGGTATTGATAGAACGGATAGACAGGGGAGCCGTCAGACTGGAGGGACATGAATGGCGAAGCACGAAGCTATACTAGCAAATAAGCAATGCCCCATGCAGAGTGCCGTGCAGCGTGTTGTGCAGTGTGGAGGCTGATCCTTTTCCTGTCGCGGTTAAAGAGCACGATCATGGCATCCATCGTGTGCCCAGGGCATAGCCTGGGGCTGGGTCCCGTGTGGGCTGGAAGGGCCTGAGGATGCTAATTATAGCGATCACAGCTCTGAGCGATCCTCCCACAGAACCACAGACCCGACCACAGCGACGGTATCGATCGGACGTGCATAGGAAGTAAGGAAGTACCTAAGGTAGGCACCTCAGGTCGCATTATCCTTCTACATTGGGCACTTTCTAAGCTATTCCTGTCCTGCCTTGGGTATTCATTTATCTCGAGGTGCCTACATTTATCAGGCCAAGTAGGTGGATTGGTCATTTAGCACGCATCTCACTGGCGCAACGGGCCGCTTCCCAATTCGGTGCTCGATGCAAAAGACTGACTGCCAACTTATCAGCAATCGACTGCGTTGACTTGTTCACGACCATGACCATGTAACCCAAGGCCGTATAGGACGTTTTTCACATCACAGTGCTAGTACCGATTTCGTAAACAATTGACCATGTCAGTAATAACAAGATTACCCATGGCGGCGTATTTGCGGCGGCACACGTCAATATACATTACTGGATTCTTGAAAGCGCGGTGAAGAGTTATACCACTACATCAACTGCGCTTCACCGAGGGCCGGTGGGATGATGCGGAGCGCTGCTTTCAGTAGTCGGTTGGCCCTCGTTTTACGTTCCGCGCAGTGGGCTTTCCTTAAGTAGTTTACTGTGTGCGACCAATTTCAAAGACGGAGGTTTGATGCTGCTTGCAACCTGAGATGAGACGCATAGACCGCCCCTCTTTCTCGTTCCCTATATGCGATTTTGCGACAAAACGCCGAGTTTTTTTTTTCATGGTTCCAGCGCCACGAGGCTTCCCGCAAATGTCCGTGAAACACCCCGAGAGATTTCGTACGAGCTTGAAGGGATTATGTACCATGGTGATAGGACCGCGCAAGCGATTACTAAGTCCGAGCCTCCCGGGGCCCTCGGGACGGCGATCAGGGGACGTAAATTGGCGCTGGGGAGATATCCTGAGAAGGGTGACCGTCTATTGTCGATGCACAAGCAAGCTTGGAGTTCACAAAACGGCATGGCTCTCGTGGTCGCTCAATATAATATATATATTTTTTCTTGGTGCAAATATCCTGGAGAAGGAAGATTGAATGGCTCACAGGACTCGGTACAGAAGTGAAGAATCAACCCTGACTTTCGTCTATTAACTACATCAACTACATTAAGTCGTCGCACGTCCACGTCAACTCGCTCCAACCATAGCTAGAAATCCGAAGACCACCATAGCCCTCTGCTTAGAACAGGGCGATAGCCAGGATACCGGCAGCGGCGACGAGGCGCTCCATGCCGTTCTTGGACGCCGCACCAGTGGCGATGGGGTAGCCGGGGGCGGTCGTGGTAGGGACCGCGGTGGTAGGGACCGCGCCCGTGCCAGTGCCGACAGGGTAGGTGGGAACCGAGCCGGTACCGGTAGGGTAGGGGACGGTCACCATAGTGGTGGCGGAAGTGACCGGGTAGGTCGTCTCGTAAGTCGAGGTCCAGGTAGTCGGGTAAGGAGTGCCCGAGGGGGTGTCGCTCGTGGTCGTTGAGCAGACAGATGTCACTGTCGACGTGGTGTACTCGACGGGAGGGGGGACAACAGTCGGGCTGACTGTGCAGGTGGTGACATACTCCGTCGTCATAGTGGTCGTGGAGGCAGGGCAGTCAGTGACGGTGGGCGCGCAGCTAGTGATAGTCGTCTCATCTAATTCATAATCAGTATTGGATTTCTCAGCGAAAAGACAAGGGCTCCTACAGGTAGAGGTGACAGTGGAAGTAGTCATCGGGACACTGTAGCTGCTAGTGACAGGGTATCCCGAAGAGACCGGGTAGGTCTCAACGGTCGTAGTGGGGTACTCGGCGGTTGAAGATGAAGACCCGGGGTAAGATGGGTAGCCCGGAGTCGTGGTCGGGTACTCGACGGTGGAGGATGAAGACTCAGGGTAAGACGGGTAGGTCTCAACTGGGCTTGTTTCGTATCCAGTGCTTGAAGTGGAAGACTCGGGATATCCAACCGGGGTCGTAGTCGGGTACTCGACGGCCGAAGTAGTGGAAGACTCCGGGTACGATGGGTAGCCGCCAGCAGGATAGCCACCTGCTGGGTAGGTTGCGCTGGCCATGCCGGCGAGGGCGAGGATGGTGGTGACAGCCTGCATTTTGTTTGTTTTGGTTTTTGTAATATTAAAATAACGTATATACGATCAGTGTAGCGAATGACTGTGTGATAATAACCAAGCAGTAACGAGTGACTTGATTTGGAGGTGCGTGGTAATTATTATTAGGTAGTAAGGGGTTGAGCGAGGTGAGGAGGAGAGGGTCAGGAGGTAGAACCACGCAGGAACGCAGACATGTTTATATACATGAGGCTCGATGCTGTCGATGAGCGTGTCGACCATGTAACGTACGATGCGGCGCCGGCCACTAGGCTACCTAACGCAGCTGGTAGTGTGGATGAGTGTGATGGTTGCATCTCGCATGGTATCTGGTAGTATCTACAGTATGCCCGCTTCCCGACGCAGGGGTGAGAGATCCAGGTCAGCCTCCCTCTACTAAGATTCGTAGATACCTAGCGAGCCAGGCTTGGTGTGCTAGCTGAGCTCGCGTGAATGGTTGATTCTGTGAACACGAAAGAAATTAAAATCGCAGCTGAATACGAGAGGCGCCTGGTTCGTTGCTAGTCCTTTTCTGGTGATATCTCGCAACGAACAACCTTGACAACTCGTATGTACATGCCTACTAATCAGGTAGGTAGACGGAAATCAGTGCAAGATAGAATTAGGTATTTTCGTACATTTTTTTTTTTTTTACCAGGTATCTACAGCTGCATACCTCTTGGGAGGGACGCATCTGTAAAGCTCTGGGTATAGCATCCCGTTCATCTCAGGTACTGTATATCTCCAGTAAGCCTGAGGTGGGCCCCTGACAGCTGCACATGTACAAATGTACATAGCAGGCACCTGACCACTCAGGAGACACGAATCGACACCTGGTCGACGGGGCTGCCCCATCTGTCAGCTCGCATGGTCCGAGCGCATATTCTCTGGCTCGGATCCTTCTCTTCCTCCTCTTCTTGGCTCACTTTGCTGTTCGTTTATTATTCTCTCGGCGCCCAAAGTGAGCGCCCACATCAAGTCCCCTGCTGCTGCTGGATACACACAGTACTCATCTTCTCAGGGGATGGGGGATGGAAGTCGCTGCGATTGGCTGTTGTCAAGCATCAGCTGCAAAAGCCAGGCTCGATGAAGAAAGTCTTCCAGTATCTTCCCCTGACCCCTGATCTATCATCTCACACCCTCACTCTCGCTCTCCCCCGCTGTCCGCGCTGTTCTCTGGGCCCTTGTCCAGTCCACCGTTCAAGCTTATCACAACATCGACAGCAATAGCAGCAGCAGCACCTGTCAGCAGCAATATATCCGGGGTGCGTTGTTCGTTCACTCTTCCTTCGTGGGATTGGTCCCTTCTCTAGTCCACGCGCGAGCCATGCAGGAACCGTCACGAGCTAAGGCGCTCTTTAATCTCAATATTCCCCATACACGTGCATGTCGCCTTTTGTGTACCTACATAGCAGTGCTTGGCACTTGGGCTTCTCCGAGCTCTCGACAACGGGCCATGTTCTGGCCTCGGTTCCGTCTTTACCGGCACGTCCACTCTGTACACACTTCAGCATATGTATGTATGTCCCACGTAGGCACCTACCATCTTGGCCATCGGCATTTTCTCCGTCGGGTCGTTAGTGGACGCTATCCCGAGACGCGCACGTTCCATCACAACGGCGCGTACCTTTTGTGTGGACAACGTCGATCGAAGATACCGCGGCGCGGGGACTTGCGAGGAACGAAATCTCATCTGCATGCCTTGTCTATAGGAGAACAGGGTGTAAGCACTCTTACGTAGTGATGAGCCACAGAGGAATGGCAACCCAAACCGCGCTCCTGCGTTGTAGATTTTATGACCTATTTAGAGGTGTTCATTTCCACAAAACCCTGGCTATTGTTCGCTGTACCAGTCCTCGATGCCCACCTTATCGCTGGCAGTGGTTCACAGCGTGACACGATGGATTAGATTCCGGCTATTGGCATCCACCTCACGCCATGACTCGCTCGGCTGGCTTCCGAGTCCAGTGACACTACAGAGATAGGGGCCAGGTGCTAGGTACCGGTAGTAGCAGCTTAGGACCCGATAGCCTGGATCGAGCATGGAAAAAGCATCACTTCGAAGACTGCCTTGACTGCCTCGCCCGTAGCGGGTGATAGGTGACACTAACAATCGAGGTGAATCTGGAACCGACGCCGAGGTCCGAAAGGATGCATGACGTGCCTAAAGCAGCCTGACCTTCAAGCTTAGACCTTGAGGTCTGGCAATGAGGTTCCTGACTAGACTTTCCCCAGTTGGTATGTAATATCCCCTGATACGAATGTGGATAGTAGCTGAGGTATGGCATGCTCTTGGCATCTATGAATACTGCTCATCTGTGCATAGCTCGTCTGATCATAGCCACATCTATCCTGGGACTTCTGGCGTCTCTGCCATACACAGGTCCATGAGATATGCTATTGCTGATCTCAGTAAGTCGTTCGTAGAGAAGCGCCCAGAGCTTTACGGCACCGGTATCACTTATGAAGTCTCAGTCCAAGTCTCAGTTCCTTTGTCTACGTGTATAGGCTACCATAGTGGCATTCGACACGGAGGCTGTCTACCACAGGCGGTATGCGTTCTCGTATCAATACTACGTGCTCAGGCGGCACACCAGGAAGCATCGTTCGGTCTGTGTTTGAAACTCGTCACAAGTATGGACCTCTGATGATACCTAGATGACTTCCACCGACTAGTCCAAACGTCTCTACACCTAGGTCACGTCGCAACCTGGTATAATCAGTTTGCCAATGCCGCAACGACAAAGACTTTGTGATGGTGCCAGAACGTGTGGTGCGTGCGCGCCTTCAGATAGGCACAGTGCAAGCGCAGGTCGTCCACAACCCCCAGTACCGCCGTACCCTGCCTAAGTATATAGCGAACCCCCCCCCCCAATCGAAGGTGATTTTTTTTTTTTTGCAAGTGTGAGCGAACTCTAGTATATCGTGGACAATCTCCAGCCACGTAAAGGGAACACATTCGATATTCCTGGTCATTTATTGCAGGAGCAATGCTCGTTTAGAGAGCCAATGATCACAACATATATCATACGTAGACTCGGACACAACCACTATAGCTATATTTGAAGATCGAGGTGACGACGTTGGAGTATTTCGTGCGAAATATGAATCAAGTATGTGGCAGCATGCTGACGACAGAGCGTTCAATCGCGTAGGCCAATGCACGTTCTTCAGATTCACGCGAAAGCTTCACATGCGATCACCTACTCCCGCAACTATTCGTCATTGGTGGTCACTACGAAAGGCGTCGGGTAATTGGCTATTACGGAATCGAAGTCCATTATGTTCTCTCTAGTAAGCGATACGATTTGTTTCGCTTTTGTGTGAACAGGGGAGCCGACCTGCAAACCTTCAATTAAACTCCTGTCTTACATGATTGGATTGGTCTTGAGACTTGTCTCCATGCATCCTGCATAGATGTCGGTGGATGGTATTGATTCTTCGTATTACCTCACGTGAGATCGCAAGCTGTGGCTCTGATAGAGGTGATGGTGATTTTGAGGTCAGAGCAAAGGACCATCCCTTTTACCAACCATGCAAAGTGGAAGCTGATCTCTTGCTTGTATACTATGCGGCTACAATACGCGGGGAGTTACAGTGAGGCCACCACATAGATGCATGAAGAGATTGCAATCCTCCCGGAGTCGCCCAAGGCCTGTAAAACCCTAGCATCTTGTCTTACACTGGGTTAAGCAGGGGTAGCGAGGGGCATCACTACATGCGCGTCCATACTAGATCGCAGTAACTCACACGATTAAAAATCAGTGCGCCTCATCTTTTGCCATGAAGTTTTGATGCTTCAGATCACGACCTCATAGAAGAGAAAATAATTCGATAGACTGTCCTAGTCCAATTTTTGACGATTCTCTCTATTCTGCGGCTCACTCTCCGCGGTCGACTAGGGAGCGGGCAACTGATCGAAATACGTTACCAGCGTGAGCCACTAATGTTCAATCCTGTTCTTCATTCGAAACTCACCCTTGAAAACGTATCTTTCGCATGAAGCCACCTGTGAATACGGCATTCGCATGCTTTGTGGATCATGTGTCTGCTCCTCCTTGGATGTAGTCTTTGAACCCATCACGCTTCAGTACCATCTTCCTATGTATCGCTACATTCTCCATTATCATGCATGGGGCATTCTTGAGCTATCACCTGTCTGGGGATTGTTAAGCTATTTGCCGCTGGTTGGAAGGGCCTCGTGAAGAGAGCCCCCCGGAATACCCATCAGCGATCGCCTTTATGCAACGGCCCAATAATACGCCTTCTGACACGTCTCTCTGGGCCTTGGCCATTCTATCGGGCAATACGTTCATGCTCATAAATCACGCGTGGTATTGAATAGCTAATATTAGCAAATTCAGAACGACCCGTTCTACTTGGCGTTGTGTTACTGCCTCTCCTTTATGTAATGATGCCTTTGAGGGATTGAGGACAGGCCTCTAACACTATTTGGCCCCAGAGTATAATAACACAGGTAACTACAATGAATAATAATTATAATACATCAACCTATCGAGGTGTACTCTCTTCTTAAACCTGCCATGTCATGCAGGATCAGAGTTTCGGGTGGCACCACTGTGGCTGTCAGTCTCACCAGTCAGTCTTCTGCAGTGTCCCCGTCCCTGGATAATACTGGTCCCAAATCGAGGCATTAGCCAGAATTTCCTCGTGGAAACTGACTCGGTGCTCTTTACTTATCAGGTAGATCAGCCTAGACCTGGCTTAGAGTACCTTGACCATTCTGTTCGCGCGTAGTCATCTCCTCTAGGCGGAACTCTGTCATGACTCTGATGTTGTGCGGATCGCCCTGGAAAATGAGCTCCTCGCTGCTGTGATCACGCGCTTCCGTGTTCGTGCCGGCGACAATCAGAGTCTTGCCGCTTCTATTGCGACCGTTGCCAAGACCTTGATATCGACGACTCGCTAGGCTATTCCTGTCGTATTCATCGTGCTTGTTGGAGCTTCCAAGAAAGCTAGGAAGGTATGTTCGTAGGAGGACTTTGAAAGCTGAAGCACTGCCACAGAAAATGGCTGAGAAATAGTCAGCATCGGTTGGTGGACACTGGTCGGAGCGGATGGGATAGACTCGCCCACGTATATTTCTATCTCGCACCAGGAAAGGCTATCGGCGAGGAAAAAGTAGAAGTCATCGGTGTGCGAGAGCAGTCGAACGTAGGCGAACCTCACGCAGCCCGCTGACCAATAGGTAAGCACTACCAATACGATCCAACTTGGGATAAAACACTTACCTGCCACGGCAACGATACCGAGTCCAAATATAGCAGTCAAAGCTAACTTATGGCGCAGAGACATTTGGATATTCCAGAGCATTGGCATTGGGGTCATGTATATGGCGAGATCGATGATAATATTGAGGACCTAGCCAGTCGAGGGTTAGTCTGCAATCCAACACGTCAAGCAGCACCTGAAACCTACTCCGTTGGCGTCATAGAAGGCCTGTTGACTCTTGACATCGATACAGGAACCTGTTGAAGGTGATGAGCGTGACTCATTCCAGGAGCCTCGGAACGTAACAACGCTCACCATGGACAGTCTTGTCCCAAAATCTGCAATGTATTAGTTATATCCGCAAACCAGCCTAGGACACGTTTATGACATACATCTCCGGCGGATAGCAGGTGAACATCAGAATGAAGAAGCTGGCGACGGAGAACCCAATGACGACGAACATGAGGAAGTAAACCGTGTATCGCATGCCGGGACGTCGATCGAGGCGGAGGTAGAAGACCAGAAGCGAGATTTTGACGAACATCACCGCGACTACATAGAGAAGGCGGCTCGAGTATACCGCTTGGAGCATGGGTGTGAGGTCTGCGACGAGGACCTGAGATGCTGCTTCGAGTTGTAGCGGTCTCGCGAATGGTTGAGCTGGTGCTGTGAATGCCGTGCTTACCGTGTCGCCCTACGCCTGCGCTACGTCAGTATAAGATTCCCAGTGCGCCCGGTCATCGAAGTGAGCGAACCTACCATAGTATGCCGAGATCATAGAGCTCGCAGATAATCCAAAAGCAAATATCTGTCACCCGTCAGCTGCCATAGCCGTGAAACATTCGAGCCGTTCATCTCGCACCGTTCCAATCACCATGCACACTGGATCTTCGGTCAGGCACAATAAGACACCGAGGGATTCCATCTAGAAACTCACCATCATCAACCCCAAGGGATTTGACTATAGCGAAACGCACGTGGATGCGTACAGCCATCACGAAGATGGTGAAGGCCATGAACGAGATGGCCACAGCCCATACTGACCCCTGTCTGGAGTTGGCCGCCAGAACGCGTCGCTCTAGCGATTCAAAGACAGGCATTCCCTCCGATGTGGCCAACATTTCGGTCTGTAGTATATGTGTAATAGTGTAATTTGTATGTAAAAGAAGTTATCAGAAAGAGACGGCACCTGCCACACCAAGACTGCCCATGATCTTCCAGCGAGCCTCTGTGAGGCATACGGCCTTTTTGAACTTTACCGTCGCATACCCAACATTACCTACCATCAATCCAGTCTCTGAAGGCGTGGAGGTATCCAGGGATGCCGAAAAATCACGCTTCATATCATAATTCACATCTCATGCGGTTGGACGTTGACGGCTCATGCATGTCACCCTACGAGGCTACATCTCAACAGACGATCAACATGTCCTATGCTATTCCTGACCGCAGTAGAAGTGCTCGACTTGATGAAACAGTTTAATATATTGCAGCTGCCTACAGTAAGGGTATCAGAACGTGGTGTTGCATCCCGGGAGCTGAGACAGTGCACCAGTTACTCTAATCTACTTCCGCGGAGACGTGTAAGAGAACTATACACCACGACAAAGATCGCGCGACAGCTCGCCTCTATGCATATAAGCATCATTGCAGGTTCGATAGCTAGACTAACTACCCCTGAGACCTACTATTTTATACATCTTGGAAGGTATTTGACGGTACCCATCATGGTGAGACCTCCAATGACCAGCAGCCTCCAACAAGTATCTCTATGGACCGACCTTCGTCCATGCATTCTCCCGCTGGGGCTCTCCCGTCTCCAAAAATGCCACCCTCAATCCACAGATGCTCTCCAACAATCCGTTTTCAGCTGACCTGTTGCTGCGCGTCGCAGGCAATCGTCCGTTGCACGACAGACGGGTCCAGCACTGACGAAGGCTGCGAACCCCAACATGGATTCGCAGAGGCACTGCGTCGGATAGCAACCATGTCGCTCCTCGATGCTCCGCTACATTCAAGGGAGGGCAGGGAGTCCAACGTCACCCCGCTGCCGGGGCATCTGCCCGGTGATGACGTGCCAGAGTCGCAGTCGTATCATGGTTATAGCTCAGGAGAACCCAGGTTCGACTTGTTACTTACGGCTATCTGCTCATGTTTGACCGTGTATTGCGGCAGGGGCGGAAGGCGAAGGGTCTATCTTTGTGACGGTCACGTCAAGCAGCACCGGGTTGGTGCACGCTTATAGAGACATGCATATTCAATGGTGTTGGAGTCTATACATGCTCCCAGATGGACTTCTCAAGTAGCTCTCACTTGTCTATATGCACCCATATGCGGCAGCCTTCACGCGCTTATCGACATCTGCCACGTCGATTCAAGGTCAGTTTTCAGCCCCGCGAACCAGACGGGACCACCCACATAACCGTCGTTAAGAAGTATCCTTACTCTTAACGTTGTCTCTTAGGGGTATAACAGCCGCGTAGATATAACGGCAACGTCTCAGTACGACGGAAAGCTCTTTCAGAATGAGACATGACATATGATACTGTCCAATATGACAAGAAAAACGTCGGCGTTGATAGCTCGACACCGTCGGAGGAAGTCGGCGACCCCAGTAAGAGGCAGTCAGCTCTGTTCATATCTCATTCTTGACTCTCGGCCCCCGGATTCACTATTGCCGCTTGGTTCCTCCGCTATGTCTACTGCGCAATATGACTGTCCCCAGGCATACCACCCTGGACACTTCCCATTTCCATCCGAGACAAGTCTGAGTGTTTTCCGCGTCCGCTCCAACGCTCGTGCGCTTGATAACTCGTCACCCCTGACTGGTATCTGGGTTTTCCCAGTACGCCTGCAACGACTCTCAATGGATCGCATTCACTGACCACGAAGTCTCAGCTCATCCTAAGCTTGTCCCTCAACACAGTTGCCGTACTCAGCCGGTTTCCTGACCATTCGGCCACAGAGTTAAGTCTGAACCCCTTCGCTAGTAATCCTTGCGCGTCGACAATTGAACCGTCTATACTCTAGGCCCCAAAGATACAATATCAGGACCCGCTTCGTGCGTACGTAGCCTTGCCCGGAGCAGCATTTCGAAAGCCACGGTACGTATCTTGATTTCGCGAGAGTCTATGTGCAATGAGCGGCAGTATATTCACTATACATATAGCAGTCCATTTCCGGAGTTTACGTCACAGGCTCGAAACATCAGGCCCAGATGTAGAGCAGCTAACTTTACTGTCACTGAATTTGAAGAACGGCCCAGCCAGACTCACATCATGCAAGAATCATGATGGGATACGCCGCTATTTATTACAATTACTTTCGTCAAGCAATCATTCGAGAAACCGAAAGCAGCCACGCTGTCGTGTATCTTATCTTTTTGGTAGGGAATATCTGTAGGCTCGAAATAGGTTTCCAGTTATAGGCATATTATTGCGCAGCAAGCAATTTGTGCTGATGATGTCGGGGCAAACTCCCACATCGGAAGCTTAGTGGCACTCCAGGGACACCTTTGAGGGCAAGATGCATAAGTCCCTGGAGAGAAGTAGAGGGGGCCAAAGTGTGAACTAGGCGTGAATGGCAGTTTGTATCTGCGGATAGACACGAACCATGGCATCGTACAGATCGGGATGGTTTTGCATCAAAGCTTGCGGATCCCATGCAGTTGCCACGAAGATTGTGTCGATCCCGCTGCTTAATGGTGTCGTAAAAATGTTGCAGACTTGTAGGCCTATGAGAAAGGCAAAGGCAACGACCACTTGCTCGCGCACGTGTCAGCCAAAGTATATTTGCGAGCATACACGTGCTCAGGGAAGGAGTGAATTCTACGTACCAGGTGTATAAGAGCCGTCGGAATTGTACGAAGGGTTGGTGAATAGCTGTAGGTGCTCATTAATACGAATTTGTTTGATTGGGTCGAATGCAGGAAACCCACCAGATACAGGTAGGCCAACAAGGCACAGGCATAGCCGACAAAGGTTGCCCCAAAAGAGAATACTGGACCCAGGAGACACTCGTTGATCAGTGCGTCGATGCCTCGCTGCTTGATCACTAAAATGAGATAGGTTAGCCACTGCCTTTCGTTCCCCTGGCTGCTCTGGATCTATGTCACGATGGATAATGACCGTGCACAAGGGTCCCAAAAAGGATGCTTTGATTATAGTGTCGCGTCATCAGGGATAACTCACTTTTCCACGTATCTTTGGCAGCGGCGAAGTACGATTTCCCATACAAAGCTATATATGAGAAAGCTAGTGAAGTGTTAGCAAGTGGGTTACATATCTTCAAACCCAGCGTTCCGAAAGTAGACAGTCCAGAGAAATAGAATCTCTAGGGTACGCACTATAGCAAAGTCAGAAAATGTCCAGCAAAACCCGACACAAATAGGTATGGTCGGAGCAGTAAGGTGTGTTAGTACGTACCCATATCGGTTCAAGAACTGTACTGCCCAGTCGAGGAGGCCAATTATGCACCCTAATACACAGAACATCATAGAGCCCAGTGCGTCCCCTTGCGCCTGCTCATTCTGCCTAGCCACCGAACAGATTTGTCGCAAAAAGTTGATGATGGCGACGAGTAGGGACCCAAGAGAAACAGAGCCGAAGGAGGTTGTAAGCGAACGTTTGAGTGCGCCTCGAGTGATGGCTCTTGGCTGGTCGGCCTGACTGAAGAAGTACCATGAGCCATAGACGCCGGATACGGTCATGTGAAGCACATTCTTAAGAACCTCGGAGATCCAGTACATGGCAAAAGTAATAAACGCCAGCAAACCAATCACTTTGGAATTGCTGCAGGAACCACCACCGGCACTACACCCGGGACCTGAAGAGTACTTTGCGTATACAGCGACGAAGGTGACTGAGTACCATGCTGCAAGAGCTATCGCCAAGATGCCTCCCACTAGGCTAGCGAGGAAAACATGGCCATAGCTCTTGGAAACATCGACTGCCGTCTTGAGCAGGAGGGCGCTGAATGGGATGCGGGGGATCCAAGTCTATATAAAGTTAGCCATCATGTGTCCATTTAGGGCCCAAGAGTGCAAGCCTACGATGAAGCAGAAGATCTGAAATGCAACAAAAAGCAAGAAGACGATTCCGCCAGACCAATAATGTCGGTAAAGCATATAGATGGCCGTGACAAGGCCGAATACAATGTTGAGTATGCCCGTAACCCAAATAAAAGCCTTGGGAAAAGCCCTGGCTAAAAGTATGTAGCCGATGCTGAAAACCAGGGAGATGCATAAACAGAAGGCGAAAAGCACAATCGTATTTGTATCGAGCCTCACGGTGGCTTGGCCTGAATTGTAGATGCCGTTACCTTGCGCATCTTTAGTTGCAGCTGTTCGTCGTTTAGCGAGTAATAAAGTCACGATTTGTGTATACTTGACGAACCATATCCATGTATGCTCAGGCCGCTCACAGCAACAAAGCCAAGGAAGACGATGATAAACTGGGCTCGTCAGCAAGTGTCCCATATTGACGAAGCAACATAGAAGAAGCCACACACCAGGACGGCTGCCCAGAGATCATTGTACTTGGGCTTCTCCAGCTTAAAGGCCTGTTCAAACATAGGCTTCTCATTACCGTATGCACCAGGCTGCGCGCCGTATTGAGGTTGCGCGCCGTATTGAGGCTGCTGGCCGTACCGAGGCTGCTGGCCGTAGCTGTCGGGCTGGCGAGCACCGTCATAGTATGCGGCGGCCTCGCCTCGTGGCTGGTTACTGGCCATCGGCAGAGAACTGAGATAGTATACGGTAGGAATTATCAAGCTGGGCTCTTCTAGGCCAATGAGGTATTTCAAGTGAGGGCAGATGAGCTCGTCAGTGTGCCAGCTTGAGAGGCAGCCTGAAGTATTGTGATAATGATTGATGTTGTTATGATGTGGAGAGTCTGACCTGGATGGTGGAATGCGACAGGCAGAACTGGCATGAACAACACTAACCTAATAGGTCAAGTGCATGCACATGAGATTGATGGTGGTGATGTAAAGTGGCGCTTCATTACCTTTCACACACATCTTGTGCTGTGTGTGTGTCCCTGTGCTGTGTAGGTATGTTTGGTAGGTAGGCATGTACTCTACTCATCCTCAGTACAGTTTGTATACGCCCCAGACTAACATGAACATGTAATCTAGTGCGGGTATGGAGCGGAGAGGTAGAGGTACGCTGAGTTGCCATACGTACCGGGCAAGTTTTTTCCTAGCGTACCATCTCGCGCGATCTAGATCTAGATGCGGAACTAACGAAGCCCCTCCCCGACGGGAGCCTGGTGAAGTGTGGTTCGTGCATCCTCTTCTATTGGTTGACGGCAGATACAATGTGATCAAAAATGTGCGAACCTAAGTAAGTACTTCCTGTTTTGAAATTGCCACGGCCGTGGGTTGAGCATCAAATCACTATGTTGCCAACATGGCGTCATTTGTGTATCTTGAGGCCCAGCTTGCGAGCGCTATCGTTCAACTGCAACAGCAAGGAGGGAGACGATGGGAGACAATCTCCTGCAACTCCGCCTATCAGGTAGAAGATGTGCGCGCCAGATCGTGGCATAGGTGTAAATGTGTCAGTACATTTGCGTACCGAGCTACCTGCGAGACGTGTCTCGAGCTAGAACGTATCCAATTTCAACCGCGCCAAGTGCTGCACTAGACTACGGTGCCCGTACCAAATCTGATGCCCGAAAACACAACCATCGCAGCTAAGTAAATGAGGGTAGATGCGAAGAAGGGCAATCCATATATTCCGAGTCGGATGCCAGTCACCCAGAGCGTCGCCATGAAAGGTGCTCCGACTAGCGAACCCAGGGTTTTAGTCATCATTACAATTGCGAAGATGTGTGTCTCGGCATCTGCCGAGGTAGCCGTGATGCCGTTGTCCCGGGGCGACACTTCAGGGGATTTTAGCAAGCCCAAGGTAAATATTGAGAGAGGCACCCCAATGGCATACGTGACGAGGCTCGGGAACAGCATCCAGATTTCCGATGAGAACCCAATCATCAGCGCGCCAAACACAGACATGATCAAGCAGAGCTTCGCATAACGACTGTTTTCTCGGTCAGACAGCGATTGCGGGTTCGCTCTCCGTGAAGACTTTTTTATTCTAAGCAGGTATGGCACGATGAGTATGAGAATGATAAAATTGACAGTCGCCTTGACAGAGAGCAGGTATCCAGCTGATTGAAAGGTCCACTGGTATCTCTTTGAGATGAATTGAGCGAGCAATTTGGTATCGGAGCTCGCCCAAGCTGTCAGGAAGAAGCTGACCAGAAGCAAACTGAGGTTTCGCGGATGGGTCTTCACGATCGACACCAACACACGCACACGCTCGAAGATCGGAGTCAGCCGTGACGTTTCCGATGCTCTGGCTTTTAAAGTTGGGGAAGATATCAAGGGACGCTGTTGCTCGTCTTCCATCCTCGAAGTGGCCAGGGAGGCTTGGGGAAGCAGCGAGATGGCCGGGATCGCTAGGAGGATGAAAATGATGCCCAGCCAAAAGGGCAGAAGGAGCTGCAAGGTCATTGTTGCCGATGCCACCGCAGGTCCCGCAAAATTGATTACCGAAGACAGCCCTGTCATCCAGCTGAAATAGGTTGCTCTGGATCAATCAGGTCAGTCACCGCTGCATGGAAACGCCGGGGATGAACTCACCTGGTCACGCTATCATCTGTTATCTTGGCTGCGAGCGCATACACCAGAGAGTTGAACAGTGTGTCGCCGCCCAGGCATGACAGCGCCGCTCCCGCGATAGCAGCCTGCGGCGGAAGGCTTTCGTCTAGATAGCCGATGAGCAGTGCCCAAGACAGCATGAAGAGTCGAGGGATCAAGTTCAGGCGTAGTATACTAACGTGGCCGTACTTCTCGGCCAGAAACCCAAGCGGCACGGTCATCACAAAGTCTAGGCTGCATCAGCATCATCACCACCACAAGGGCTGAGCGACGGGGTGAACCAAGATGCAATTACCACCTGCAATCCATAAAGTCTCGACAGCCCCCATGATTTTGGCCAAGTCGGACTGGACGCGATCTACTTTGCAAAGGTCTTCGCTGACATCGTGATCGGTGTCATAAAAATCGCGGCATAGGCGTTTCTCTATCAATCTATTCAAAGGGAGTGTCGTGATACTCGATGTAAGGTTGATGAGCAGCAAAACAGCAAGTAATGGCACGATGGCTGCATACGGTGATGATTTCTTCCCGGAAGCTTCTCCGCAACCACTAGGAAAGAGGCGCGCAGCTGGCGCAATCGCGTCGTCTTCCATCTTTTCCGAGGGTCGTGGTTGACGTACATGAGAATACATGGAAAGAGTCGGTTGAGTTCGGGTTACGGCCGCAATGGGATTGATGACCCAATACCTACATAACTACTGCTGAACACAACCTTCGTGGCATGCTAAGTACCTATTATGCGATTAAGCATTCTCGTCCATTAGGCGGGCCAGCGTGGGATCACTGCACGCTCACCTTTATGAGGTACCCACTCACCTGAAGGAGGTACTTACAAGGTGAAGTACTTTACTTAGATAAGGGAACTGGAAGCTTCAGGAGATGGCACTTGGCCATGTACTGTATATCGTAGAATCGACACATAGAGCTTGGACAGGAAGTGCTTGCGAAGGAGAACATAGGTAATCATTCTGTTCTTACTGCTGACCTGTCCGCTTGCTCTCATCACAGTCTATTTCCCATATTCACATGAACAGCCTTGACCTGAGAGTATGCACTCAGGCCTTCTTCTCCCAGCTCTCGGCCAATGCCACTCTGCTTCACGCCGCCGAATGGCACCCGCGGATCGCAGTCCTGACTGCTGTTCACCCAGACCATGCCTGCCTCGATCTCGGCCGCCACGCGGTGAGCTCGCTCAAGATCTCGCGTGAAGACCGCGGCACCGAGGCCGTAGAGTGTGTCGTTGGCCAGGTCCACAGCTTCGTCTTCGTCCTTGAACCTTGCAATCACCACTACAGGGCCGAAGATCTCCTCTTTGAACACCCGCATCGAAGGCGTCACGTCCGTGAAGATGGTCGGCGCGACGAAGAAGCCCTTTCCGCTGCCACCAACCTTGACAGGCTCGCCGCCGCATCCAAGCTTGGCTCCCTCGCTTTTGCCGATATTTACGTATTCCAAAACCCGCTCGTACTGGACTTTGGATACTTGGGGACCTTGGTATGTATCTTTGTCCCACTGGTTCCCGACTTTACTCGTTGTTTTGGTGCATTCGAGGAATCTGTCGAGGAATTCTTCATAAATATTCTCCTGGACCAGTATCCGTGATGTTGCGGTGCAGATCTGGCCTTGGTTCGACATGATTCCGAGATGGGACCATTTGACGGCCTGGTCCATGTCGCAGTCACTGAATACTAGCAATGGGGACTTACCGCCTGTTTCAAGGCTGATATTCTTCAACGATTTGGCCGCCATGCCCATGATAAGACGGGCTGTTGCAGTACTGCCCGTAAACGCCACCTTGTCGACGAGAGGGTGACTGACCAGGGCGGCACCCGTACTCCGACCGAGACCGTTGACGAAGTTCACAACCCCAGGTGGAAAGCCCGCTTTTTGAACCAGGGTGCCGAGGACGAGGATGCTCAGCGGTGTCTGTTCGGCAGCTTTCAGGACGACGGTGTTTCCGCATGCAAGAGCCGGTCCAAGCTTCCACGTGGCCATCTAAACCATTATGAGCATGTCGTTCATCAGAATCAACCCTACCTCGTCTTGAGGAACCCAGCGCCTTGGTGTAGGAAAGGGGATTCACGTACTGCCAAGAAGTTAGCCGAAACGATGCGATTCCTCTAGACAAGAAAATTTGGCTATGTGTATGGGTGACTCTTTACATGCCTGAGATAGGATAGTTCCATGGGATGATCTGTGCTACCACGCCTATTGGTTGACGGATAGTATATGCGAACTTCTGGTGTGTGGTATTGATCGTCTGACCGTAGGTCTTGTCTGCCCATCCAGCATAGTAGCGGATGACACCAACAGCTTCTGTAAGATCGGTCTCGAGAGCTTCGGTGTATGACTTGCCTGTCCGGTGGATCAGTGCTCTACTACATGGACATTAGAGGCATACTAAGTCACTCACCATTATCCCAGGCGTCTATTGTAGCGAGAAGCTCTCTGTTCTCTTCCATGAGATCCGCGAGCTTGTACATCAAATTTCCACGGTCAGTTGCAGCAAGCCGTTTCCAGTTTGGATCTTTGAGTGCTTTCTGCGCTACTTTGACAGCTTTATCTACGTCCTCCTCGCCAGCAGCCTGAACTGTTGCAATTATCTCCTCGGTCCTGAAGCTACATATCAGCCACTGTCGTGACGAGACCGCCACGACCCGGCCTCCGTTCATGAGGAAGATAAGGGAAACTCACGCAGGGTCGATGGAGTCTAGTGTTTCGCCTTTGGCAGAACTGACAAATTCATTGCCGATGAATAGGCCTGTCGGCTGAGTCCATTTAACCCCATTGGGCGCAACAAGTTCGACACTGGCCATTATCGCCCCGTTTTGGATGAGATGGGAAATAGATATGTCGAATAGTGCTTGGTGACTGATGGATATTGCTCGCTTTGGCCGATTGAGTTGGGCGAGGCTTGAGGGAAGATACACAGTCCTTCTCACAAGCTACGCGGTTTGCCTTGTGGTTGGGTCGCAAGGATGTTATATGCAGTAATTGCCTATGTCTTGGTCCGAACAGTCCGAAACTCGATGGTAGTATCAAAGGCAGCAATATACCTGACCTACTATGTATATGATCCCGCGCCGTCGCGATGCCCCGCTTGCCTTATCGGAGGAGAGTGGGCGACTTATTAATGAGATGTGGCCGGCCACTCCGCGAGACGGCAGCTTATCCCGCTGCATAACGAGATCCAGTCAAGGTGCCAATACGTAAGTGGGGGATACCGCTAGTATCGGTTCCTAACTGTCCGCTAGGAGTCGAAAGAGCGGCCTAAATCAATGCATGTAGTGCATAGTATGCAAGTCTCGAGTCGGAGATGGTCCATTAACCCGTACACTAAGCCGTTCTCACTCGTTCTACCGTGCCAGAGTAATCTATGATCCCATCCTGACAGCCCTGACCGTAATCGATATCTGTATCACACGCCTACCTCCATGGCTGTATAACCAGCAAGAGCCCCCCTTTCCATCTGTCACAAGACGGGTCCGTGGTCGGTGACAAGAAAGCCCGTCACTTGAGCAGATCCGGTCGTCGGTTGCTAACTTCAATATGAGTAAGGCATGACAGAAATTAGACCACGGGTTTTGACAGGACGATATGCAGGTTTCACGGAGATATCCTATCTATGTGAATATACTCATCAGTCCCAGTGCATCTCAGTGGCTCATCTGTACCGGGTGATCTCGACGTCTGCCACCTTGCTCTAGAACATCTCTGAGTCCCCAAGCTCCTATCTTTGTCGCAACATGCTCGGCTTGAAAACTGCGCAACGCGGTGAAGACGTGCGAAAGCATCGCCAACATACTAGGACACAGAGATTCCTGTCATTTTAAGCCATGACGTGTAGTTATACCCGTGTAGGCCTCAACACGGTGTATCACTTAGTAGGTATCTTGCTAAATCTTTCCCGGACTTTCCTCGGAGCTGGCGCCTGTCGCCTTCTCCAGACGTGTCACCTCTATCTCTTGAACGAAGAGTTCTATCGGGGACAGTTGGTGCTGGATCTCTTTTTTTGGAGAATAGGGGGCACAGCCTGATGAAAACCAGAAACAAATATCGAACGGACAAGAAACAGACGAAACGGCGTAGACTGCCATATTATGTCGCCTTGTGCTGCTACAAACAGGGAGCATGACGACTGACGTTTGCCATTGTTACTTTATCAAGATACCTAGCGCCCATGCCACATGTCGCCCATTCTAAATATCCCCAAACTGATTTTCCATCCATGACTCACCCTTAATCATCCGTCCAACGTTTAGCCGCGCACTCCATACTATATTCTCAGAGCTACCCTTCTGCCTTACGTCTTCTCCGCCGCTTCCATTCTGGATATCGCTATCTCCACTCATAGGGCCCCTTGGACGGTGATGGAAGAATATCGGGGGCGTTACAGAGATACACCTCGTGTCTAGGCCGCTGTCTCCTCTCCCTTCGCCCCCCGGGCTGTCGAGCCCAGAGTCAGAGAATGGAGCAGGCGTCCATGAGCTTACAGAGCGTTGACATAAGCGCGCCAGTGTATTGTCGAATGGTGCCTCTACCTCGTCTCGGCCCACACTCATATCGTATAACACCTTCCTCGCTCCACTTTGGCTGAGTGCATAAGCGAAGCTACAGATAGGGGCCCCAGTGAGATGTACCCAGCGCGTGTGCTCAGGCGCGTTTCCAAAGTCTATCAGCCCCGTGACTCTACTCCGACTTGGTACTGTGAGGTCGTCGCTGATGACAAACTTGCGAGCCATATATTGTAGTCCTGGATCAGCTGCCGACCGGCCCCTGTTCTCATCAAGTAATTCGGGAAATAATTCGCCGCAATGACCAAGCCAGAGGATGTCCCAGTCATCTCCGTAGGGACTCGACGGTGGGTGTGTATGGGACAAGAAGGATTGCGGCGGGGTAGGATACGGAAGGAGTGCACGTGAGCCTTGGGCGATTCGCTCAAGCTGGGGTTTGAGGCGGACGTCCCAATCCATGTCATCTTCCATGATTAGAGCGGATGAGAGGCTCTCATCGACAATTCTGTGGCACAGCTTATGTTAGTGCGTCTTCACACTCTGCAGAAAGATGAGCTCGGAGTTGCTGCATGTGTAGCCCAGCTATGGGCGAGTGCGCCTCGATTTGGACAAGAAGATACACGGCTGCAATGCTACCCAAAAGAAGTAGCTTTCATACACCAGCATATTGAGAACCTCATCCGTCTCGCTGAAATTAGTACTTGTAAGGGTACGCAACCTTCTGATCCTCTTTCGCAAATGTGCTCGCGCCTCCAACGTATTAGGTCATCTCAGAATTTCCTTGGGTGTTGTTGAATGCGATGTCGGATATGTGAGATGAAATGTTGCCTTACCGTCGAACAGCGTCCAAGTGACCTCTCCAGCTGCCTAAGTTGCTCTCCCACAACTTTTTTCGGTCTGTACGCCATGGAATGGCCTTGTCCGATACCGATTCGCCCTTCACTCCATCTACCCACTCGATGTCAAAACCAGTTACTGCACTCAGTAGCGTCAAGGCATCACGCTTATCGGTACGCTCGGGCAAACCAACGACAAAGACCTTGCTAAACCCGAGAGTAGAGTTGGTGACACGGTTGATGTCAGAAGGGGTGGAATGACCCGTGTAGGTCGGCCCATACAGGAGGGGATGTGTTGATGCAGGTCGAGACCTGTGTAGGTGCGTATTAGCGTCCTTGCTTTCGATTTTTTCACGCTGGCTTGCACTCGGGTCCGAAGAGAAAAACCGGGAAGAGGACGACGAGATGTGGAAATCGGTTTGAGGCGACCACCGTACGAAGCCCAGAGGCTGGTAATAACCCAAGTAGAGTACCAGTAGCGCGGCTGCAATAATGAGTAGCAGATTCCGAGATGAAGATCGAAGGAACATGGTTTCCCTCTTCTGAACAGCGTGATGACTCTTTGTTAGCTACACAGCTGCGGACGCACTAAGTTGAGCCCGGTCTGAGGCGCCACTATTTGCGAAGATACGATAGGATGCTAGATCAGTCGGGCTATCAGTCTCATGAAACCGTTGAATGTGAAGATCACAGTCTTGGAATTGCGAGTTGAGGGGAAATAAATCAAGATGTGCTGATATCGGTTTGCTTCAAGCCATGGAGATTGGACATTCGAAGTTCCCGGTCCATAAGAAAGTGGTCGTCCCTGTCTGACGTCTCACACAAAGCCAAGATATGGTGCGCTGAGGGGATTTGCGGAGTTGGAGTGGAATGGCCACCTTGGGCAGGGGCAGTTGAAACCTGTTCACGATGTGGGTGATGCTTCTTCAACGCTAGGTACAGGCACGATGTGCTGAATTCGTGTAGCCAGCAGCTTACTGCTTTAGACTTGGAGAATGTTAATGGAAGGCTGTGAATCCTAGGGGAAAATGTATGTCGATTGAGCCTACGACTTTCTTCCTCCTTGTGTGTGAACAAGAGGGAGAAGCACACAAGGTCTTCACAGGATGGATTGGTCATCTACTAGTAGCAGTTGAGAATCAGTTGGCACTACCTCTTTAGGTATTCAAGCGCCTAGAATAGGTGGCTAGCTACTTCTTAGGTAAGAAAATAAGGTAGGTACAAATAGCTTTTAGTTGTCAGGTCGTACCTTCTCTGCTAGATAGGTTTACGATGCGGGAGCCGCTTTGCGCAGAAGTCACCTGCCTGCAGCATTTGGCCTCTATTTAGCCGTGATCTACCACATTTGCCCACTCCGATACTGGGTACTACTTTCAAAACTTTCTACCTTAGGTAGGTAATATAGGCATATCTTTTGATACCGTCAGACAGATAGATTCTGATTCATTTGATCAACTAAGGTCATCTAGTGGCAGTCTTAATCCGATGTATGCCAAGATTCAAGTGTCTGGTACAGATCGTACCCGGAAACCAAACCCAATGCTTTGTCCCCAAAGGACACATCTATACCTAATGTGTAAATGCGGATACACGGTGAACTTTTCCCCAAAACGCCCATATATGCACTTGGGTATATTGCATCGTGACAAATGCGCTGATACCGCCCTCCGTCTTTGTAGGAGAGCAACACTACAAAAGTAAAGGAGCTACCCTGCCACGCATGCCCACTTCTCCGTTGCGAAAGTTTATATTTCTGTCGATTTGATGAGTTGTATCGACTCACGGCCCCTCGTCAGTATATGTGCGCTAAAGTTGTGCTGCAGAGCTACCACGCTACTGCGTCAAAGTAGTGCAAGCACATGCAATGTTTCCTTATAGCGCGAAGTCGTGAACAAGGCAGCAGTCCTGCATATGTCGTGGACAGAACAAGTGCGGTCGTAGGCTTGTCGACAGGTGCGTTTCATGTGGTCTCAGGCCACCCTACGAGCTCGTGATCGAAGGAAGAATATCGCCATTGAGCTCATGGATAAAGTCGTCTAGAAAAATAATCCGGAAACGGTCGGCGTACTTGTCTGTGGCCGACAGCCTTGCCCATGCTGAAGATATAGTCGACTTCCAAGTGATCAGCTCCAATTTCCAGCCTTTATCCAAACTGCGTTCGGCATAGCTAAGAAACCCCTCTGAGAATTCAGCTTCAGCAGCATCCCCAGTAGCAAGGACAATGGTCGAGGGACAGTCAAGACAATCAAGTATACTGTTCATAATGTTGAGATGAAGGTTCTCGTCAACACCCTGCTCGGCGTTTCTTGTTTGAGCGGACTGTGGAAGTCCAGCCCAAGTCATCATATCATCAACGGATTCATCTCCACTGGTAGCCCAAGGCGATACACCGGTTCTCCGCCGTGTGTTCCCGGGCGATGCCTTCCGAACTCGACCAAATATATTGGTCTGATAACCACTCGTGCGTGCATCCTTGAAGTACTGGGGCTTCTTGTTCTGCTCTCCGACAGACCCAGCCAGAACTCGCTTCTGGACAGGCCTATGTCGCTCCATTATCAGAGCAAGGACATGAAAATTGAACTTTGGGGCTTTGATCCACTGATGGATCGGTATTCCTTGTGATATCTTCCAAGAGTTCACAAAACCGATGAAGATATTGGACATGTCAACAAAAACATGCAAGGGTCCAGTAAAGCTGACGTCCTGGGCTTTTGGGATATCAAGTTTCCTCTTGAAATCGCTCTGCTTTTGGTCATGCTCGGCTTGCAGTCTGGCTTTGATAGGTGTCACTTTCTCCATCACCAGTCTTGTAGTGAGGCCAGTTCTCGTGGAATGCGTATGCTCAACCGAATACGTTTTCTGAATCGTGGATTGGTTTCGTGTTACCTTGACGCCGCGCCGCTCACATTTGATCTTGAATGCCTTGAGTTCTTCAGGTTCACACTGGGCCATAGATGTCTCATCGTCCCAGAATCGGTCTGCCTGGCTTTTCTCCACTGGGTTAAAACAGTCACCAGAGCTAGGAGGCGAGGTTTTGATCGCGTCTAGGTGCATAAGACGCGGAAGGTTATGAGTTTCGGATAATTCGAAGTTGCCACTGCGATTTCCAGCTGAGTTCCGATCAGGGATGTTTTGGACGATGCTCATGTCAAAACATGTGGCCAATTGGTCACCGAGCCGAGGCTTGTCATTATCCTTAGTTGAGAATGGCCATGCCTCCGTAGTCTGCGAAGCTGCAGGACTCAAAGATCCAATGGGAATCCTATCCTCAGACAAAGAAAAGATACGATCGACTGGTATTTCCTCATCAGAAATAGAGGCAGAGCTATCCGAGATGGGTTGAACACCACACTGTTTACGCTCGACATAGCCCAGCAATTTGATGTCGTTTTGGACCGGATAGCCGCTCTGAGTAGTGAAGTCATCCGCGTCCGAAGGTCCAACTTGAGCTGGGAGTAAGTTACTTTCGATGCCAACGCTAGTAGAGTGGCTATCGTTCCCGTCATGATGTGTACCCTTTGATATCGCTGTGGTGATAGAACTCTGGAAGAGTGATGCTTTCACTAATGTTTGGCTGCGTCGCCTGAATGACGAAGCAGCCGTGGAAACATCGGAGAATACATCAGTCATTTGGGGTTTTGTCTCTTCATAGACTCGATCCGCAAGGCCGTCAGACGAAGTTGCGTTTTTGCCTAGGTCGCTGTCTGTCGTATTAGAAAATCTGAGACCATGACACAAAATTTGGTACTGGTACCATACGATTTCGGATGCGTTAGAGCTGGGCAATACTAACCTGGCAAGTGCGTGGCATTGGGTGCCAACAATGGCGCTCAAACCAGCACCGAGACGCGGTAGAGACTTTTTCCTCGGTGCCCGGGATCCATTGGAGCCAGAGCTCTGAGAGACAGCCTTTTTGCGTTGGAGCCAATAAAATGTCGGCGGAGACTCGCTTGATGACACCTCAGAAATAAAGCTTGGAGTGGATGAAGTGCCACGAGGAGTAGTCTCGCCACAAGAGATCTCTTGCATAGTACGAGAATTGCCGCTAGAAGATGCCATAACTGCTTGAAGCGGCAACGAGATTGCCATGCTCCGACGGTACGAGAAACAGAACTTGTATTGTTCCCGAATGTACGCCGATGGGGTCTGGACCAAATTGGGGAGGATTCATTAAGGCGTTGGGGAGATCTTGGAGGCTGCAGGATTTGACAGGTTCAATCAAATATATCTGCCTGTTGAGGCATGTCAGTTCATAAACAACTGGACCGGGCAGACCACAGAGTATGCGCATATGTGCCGCTTTAGATAACATGAGACCTGTTATCCACGACCACGAAAGCCTGACAGAGTATAATGGTACTGCTGACCATTTAGAGCATAACCAGGTTGAGATGTATGACGTAAGAAAGTGCGGTGTTTTGTTTTGAGGTACTTGAATGACAGAAAAGTATTACTTACAGAGGAAGAGGATGGAGCGGTGACTAGGTCGCGAACAAAAGAGGAAGAATGGTATCCTGAGAGTCGTTCATTCTGGTCTCAACCGCAGAAGGCTTAGGGAACGAGATCCAATTGACCAAGGTGGAACAACAAAAATGGCAAGATGACTATTGAAAAATAATAGGACCGCCTGTGCGTAAAGAGGGAATGGGGAAAGGTGCAACAGAGGGGACCTGGGAGCCAATCTCAACGTCCAAGATAGGTGACTGTGCCTTGCTACGGTGCAGCTCGCAGTGCCTTGCGTTGTCCAACTCGGTCTGGGCTGGTTTTACAACTGTAACTGGGAGCCAAATGATTAGACAAGAGGTGGCATCACCGTTCAGAGTCGATCTCGATGGCCGGATGCGGGAGAAAGAAAGGTGGTCAGGCAGAAGTGGTTGATGAGAGAAAATACAGTAGCAGTATTTTTCATGGGGAGACGGGTTATATGTTGGGAGAAGATCAAGCAGCGGTAGCAGTGCAGGAAAGCAGTGAATCTCGCTGGCGGCAGAGAAAGGGTCGAGAGCCAGAAACCACCAAGACTTAATGACGGTGATAGATGTTGAAATGTTAGGCGTCGGCGGCAAGGCCTGTGGGCCCGATCGCCTTTGAGCCTCAGCGGGTGGCGGGTGAGGCGGGGACCCGCATGCCCCATCGAGGCCATGTACGCTAGCTTGAAAACACCACCCAAGAACTGCTGTACCGGTACCTAGGTACATGTCAAGTATGAGAGCACGCAGGTGAGATAGCTTACCACAGTACCTGCAATCACCTTAACTTGGACATAAACTACAGCGGCCCGTCTCTGCATGAACTGGTTCTCAGTATTCCCGCGCAAGCTGTAACAGCACTGGTGAAAGCCATTTATTAACGTTCCATGCTTAGTACTATCTCGTAGGTAGCTCGAATGTCGCGTAACCACTTCCTCCCCATGGACAGTATAAGAGTTAGGTCACCAGGTAGGTAAGGACACAATAGTATTTCGCAAAGCGCACCTTGCCCTCCGTCCCCGCTCTAATGAACAAAGAGATGCCCACCTGTTATACATAGAAGCTAGGATCTTCCTGATCCCAATGCTTGTTGGACGAGCTCTAGCGAGGGTTGTGAACAGGAACAAAGCGCCATTCCTGGCCTTTCCCCATCAGACACGGAATATGGAAACACGATAGCGCATGGGTGAACGTGAATGTATCATTCATAGATAGCTTTTTTTCTTCTTCTATGAAGACTTTGAGCTTGACCGATTGGGATGATGTTGCATATCCAACCTTAACTCGTTCGAGGCTACACATGTTGGAGACGCAATGTGCACAACAGAGACCGTCGTCTGTATCAAGACTTATTTTCACCTTTGTCGAATAATTCTGAATATCAAGCCAACGTGCAAGATACAGTCTGGTACACGGAGAGCAAATCTCTCAACAAGGCGAGCGCAATTACTGCCTCACCGTTCTCAAGCCCAAAGCAGGGAAATGGTATCTGCAAACTCCCACCGAACCCCAAACTTCTCCATAAACTCCTGAAGCAAATCCATATGCACCGATCGATTCCTCGTCTCCCAGTGTCGTGGGGCCGAAATTGCTCAAGTCATTACTGCTGTTTTTGCCCTTGCTGCTGTTGGACAGCATCAATATCCTTATCTTTGACGCTCCATCCACCATAGACTGTGTCGAGCTTCTCTGTCTCTCGTTGAATACCCTGAACCCAGCCCGCGAAGACCTCGGCAGCAGCACCAATCTTATCCTGCTTCTGCTTCTCTGCTGCCTCCTGCTCCAAAGCTCGGCGCTTGTTATCTTCTTCCTCGCGCGCCTCGTCCCTAGCTTTACGCTTAGCGCGGCGATCCTCGATCTCTCGGGCTCGGTCAGCTAAGTATCGGATGCTGTGGCCTAGATGTGCGTGTTCTTTGGAAATGCCCAGGTGAGGTCGGTCCAGAGGGGGTTTGGTGAAGAAGAGGACACTGCTAGTCTCATCTTGCAGGAACTGAGAGCGAATCTCTTCGGGAATCTTTGCATTCATCGCATCGTCCAGCTTGTAGACCTCGACTGGACGCGGTGGGTTGTACGCGTTGACTTGAGGATGGACACTAGGGCTAGGCACAGGGACGGTCGTGTTGCGGACAGGAGATGGGACCATGCGCTGAGAAGGATCGTAGCCCAAAGGTTGAGTCATCGGGGGCGGTGCGTGGTGAGGCTGGTGGGCCATAGGAACCGGTGCTTGGTACTGCGACGGATAACCGTTGTAGGCTGGCGCGTGGTGTTGATGCTGATGCTGATGCTGGACCTGCTGTTGTGGGTGCGGCTGGTAGTGTGGGGTTTGGGGCATCTGAGGTGTCGCGTGTGCTCCCTGGGCCTGGAATGTGTGGGTGCCATACTGTGGGACAGGAACCGGGGTGGGACTAGGCCGCGGCGCGAAATGAGGCGCATAGGCACCGACATGGCTTGTACTAGGCGTTGGCGGCGCCGGAATCGAGTGGAAATGCGACGTGCCTCCCATCGCAACGTCCGGTGTGCCGTTGGGCGCATGAGCCGTCTGCATCATGGATGGTCGGCGGACTGGTTCAACCGCAGGAGGAGGGGTAGGTTGTGGTGGTGGTGATTCCTACAATGACGAGAAAAATACATGTCAGTCCAAAACCGCTGTTTTAGTGGGCAAGGCAAGCAGTAACAGCCAGGTATGAAAGATGAGGGAGCAGATCATGGGATATACAAATGCACGGGGAAATTGTAGGAACGCCCTGCGACAAATGCGCAATCGATAAGGCTTACTGTCTCCAGATAGCCCCTGCCTGGCTTATCGGACAGCATATGTAATCCTCCAACATGAAAGACAAGATGCATAATACAGGTAATAGAGAAGCGGGAGAAAGGAGCAAACAGTACTTACGCCCCTCTCTCTAGCCCGGCAGTGCACAGCTCCAATGACTGGCGGCGCATTCTTATAGCTGTACGTCGGCTTGGGCAGCGGATCTGTTGGCTTTGCATCATTTTGGAGCAGGTGTTTGATGGGACTGGGCATCTTCTTCAGCCGATGCGGCGCGTCAAAGAGATCCATTTCATAGTCCTTGTCTCGGACCTCATCCGGTAGGCAACTAGCCCACGTCTTGATTTTGTTCAGCTTATGTTGCTCTTCGTTGTAGCGCGATTCGCAGACATAGACCTCTTTGTCCTTGGGCAACCCTCGTGGCCTGCCTCTGTTATATCGCGTCACAAACATGACGAAGCACCGATCCACTACTTCGTCGATGCGGTGATCTCGATACTGACCTGTCTTGACAACCTCGTTCTCCAGGAAATGCTTATCGAAGCGGTGAACCGTCTGCTCCGGCCGGTAATACCAACAGGCATTCACCCATTTCTGCCCTTGGCTATCTTGCCACGTCCGGTAGAGTTGAGCGACGATGGGCTTTGCCGGGTCGTTCATGTTTGTAATATGGACCCAATCACCTAAATACAATATGTTAGGATTATATTTCAACGCGGTTCGGCGAGCAGATCTGCCACTAACCGACTTTCCAGACTTCGCCATTGTGTGAAATACCCGCCAATGGCAAGCGACCGTCTTCGTCCGCAAAAGCTTCGTCTGGCTTCGCTTTCTCTTGCTCGGAGAGCTCATGAGCATTTCGCCGCAACTCGACCGCGTCTTTGTAAATTTGACTGGACTCTTCATTGTACGCCTTAGCGTTATCAAACATCAAATCAATATCCACCATGGCTTGGTTCATGTTCTGATACTTTTTTCTCTTAAACTTCTTTTTGATCATATCCAATGCCATCGGGCTCTTGATCGTGTCGTAGTAATCGGAGTGGGCCGGTCTGCTAGGCAGTTTCTCGAACGGATATATCAGAAGGTCGCCGCCCGGGTGCTTTAACTTGCGGAGGCCGTTCAACAAGTTCTGAATGCGAGCCTCGGCAGGCGTGAGTACACTTGGCGGGCGACCGTGCTTCTTCTGGAGGCCTTCGTTCTTGATATCTGATCTCCGACCGCCTCGGCCACGTCTTGAGCGGCGACGGTCACTTTCATCATCCGAGTCGTCATCTTCATCATCTTCGTCCTCGTCCTCCTCATCCTCGTCTTCCTCCTCTTCATCTTCCTCTTCGTCCTGAGATTCGTCCTCGGCCTCTGGTATCTCGCCAAGATCAGGGAGGATGGCCTCCTCAGCGGCTATAGTCTCGTCATCTACGAGCTTCTGTAGCTCTTCTTTAAAGACCTCTCTCAAACGAATAGCATCCTTAAAAACCTGTGACGAGGGTCGATTGTAGACTTGGGCATTGTGGGCGATAAGAGCGACGTCGCGAACGAACTCGGAAAAGGCAGCATACTGCTTCTTCAGTTTCTTGGTCTGTGGATGTGTCAATACGGGGACAAGGTTATACTTTGAAATGGTCTTGGCTGCGCTTTTTCTTACTCGAATAGTACTAAGAGCGGTCGGCTCCTTGATGACCTCGTGATAGTCTGGGATTAATCGCCTATTGGGGATGCGCTGGAAGTGAGTCGCGATATGGTAACCACTGCGCAGTTCAATTCGGATTAGCGATAAAGAAAAGCAATCCGAGACTTGCATCACCTACTCAGGCTCCTTATAAGCAGTCAGATAATTGGCGATATTTTCAATAACATTGAGCATTTCATTATCGAGACGTTCGGGGGCTTGGCTCTCCTCAGGTTCGTCATCCGCGTCTGCGTCTGCATCAGCGTCTGCCTCCGCCTCCGCTTCCGCTTCACCCGGGGCATCGGACTCGGCTGGCGTTTCCCCTGCCTCTTGTATTTTATTCTCCTCTTTGTGGATTGAATGCGCCCCTGTGACCGTGTGAGAAGGCTCATGAGTGTCGATGTCCATTGCGTCTTCAGCGAGGCGTTTCGCTTCGATGGACTCGCGAACAGGAGCGGGTTGGACGGCAGGGTTGGTAGCTTGATCCGCCATGGCTAGGTGGGCGGAGGCCTATAAAATTGTAAGGAACGGAGAAGATTGTGTTCTCTGGAGCTTTAGGTGCAAGCTTAGGGATCAGAACATCGCGAGCTATTGAGGGCTGGGGCTTGCGAAAAACAAAGCAGCGAAATTCACAATGGAGACAGTTGCCTCGAGTTCACCTGGGGCAAGTTGGTTTCCAAAGCACCAGCAACAAATGCAATGCAGGTGCCACCTCCAGTCACCTAGACGCGGGAGCGCGTCGGCATCCAAGAGAACCGAGGATTATCCGAGGCCCGCATGAAGGTCAGATAAGCTGTGGTCCGAGTGTTCTGGTTTCTATCACCTTGGAGCCCTGCTTGAGAACTAGGAGGCGGAAGGCTCGAGGTAGTTAGGTATGTACCTGGGACAAGGAAGGCCGACTTCGCTACTCTCATCGCAATAGCAGTGTGTACCTCACCTGTATTGGAGAAGTGAAGCTGTATGGAACGTTCTTGTGCCTACTTTACCTACTTACCTATATTGTGATAATCCTTGAATGGGATCGATGATGCTACATTTTCGAGCACTAACGTCTGGGTGCCTACATGCTCGTGGCATCCTCAAGATGACTGCATAGAAGTAAATGTGTGTCGAAAAGCAGCGTCACACGGTACACAAGGTAATCCAGAGATTGTCTTGCTCGTTGAAACGCCCACCATATGCCATCTATGCGCAGACAGCACGTCGGCAAAGCCCACAGTAAGAAGATGCCTTGCTCGAGATAGGCGTGTGTACTGCTTGTGATTTTGGAGCCTCTGTCTTGGAGACTTTGCATACGCATGTTTTCGTAGGAAGCCTATGGCAGCAACCGACTGAAGATACTCCACAAGCGATGTCAGTACTGCCTATGAATCAGGCTGCGAATACCATGGCAGATTCTCTCAAGACTCCATTCATATCAAAAAAAATCCTGCAGGGTATCTTCATCTATGGACAGGTACACGCAGTTCTAAACACCATCTACTCCCAAATGCTCCTCATATGACCCCGGAAGAAGCAGCATATGTGCCGGCAAGACCAAGCAGGCCAGTGGCACCAATACAAATATGTCTGAAACAGCTATCAAGCACCGGTATCCTGAATTTCTGTAATCTGCGAATGGCCTGTGGCAAGACTGTGCTGGGCTACCGCCTTCTCACCCTGACCAACCCAGCCACACTGGTTGCATGTCACGACGAAGTCGCTCGTGTCAGTATAATAGTGATGCTTCTCTTTCAGCTCGCGACACATCTTCTTCGCATGTTCGATGAAGTGATCACTAGTATAGACTGACCAACGCGTCACGTCAAAGTCCATATCCTCCTGGCCTTCGAAGAACGTCTCAGCGATCCGATCATAGTGAACGTTCGAGTAGACAACGATGCATCGGTTCTCATAGAGGCCCTCGCCATAACGAATGACGTTGCCCGTCTTGACATCCACAGAGCAAATCTCGAGCTGGAAGAACTCTGAGAAGATGCCCAACTCGATTGCTCCGCCCCAGGTATCGGATTGTAGCATGCGTTCGCAGTACGCTAAAGGCGGCGAGTCTAACACCACCTGATTGTACTTGATCGGATCCGCCTGTATCTGTTCAACGGCGATATGCCGCAGGCGATCAGGCGTGTATGCGTCCTTCTCAGTGGGGAGGCCACGAACAGCACCAGCGACAGCAGTAAAGAGGCAGGAGTTGTCGTCAGGCATCACGCGCAGCACTGGCAAGAAGGGTTTAGTTCCGCGTCATCATCTATGAGATTGATTACATACCAAGTGAAGAACCCGTCTCCGGCATTTGAACACTAATGTTCTGATCGCGAACACCCCTGGGGGACTCGGGCCGAGTGGGGGCAGCTCCAGGACCGGCAGAGGCAGACGGCGTAGCCTCAGCAGGGGGAACAACGCTCTCAGCGGGGACAACGGTAAGGCTCTCGCGTTGCAGCCCGAGAGTCCTCACTGACTCTTCATCCTGTTCTCGACCCAGCGCGCGGAGCGGCCAGCCGTACTTGACGGTGAAATCGGAGTAGCCGGTCTTCTGCTTGAGCGCGTCGAACAGGGCGCGAACATTAGCGCTATCATCGATCTCCAAAGTGCCACCTCCTTCACGGGCTTTGTATCGGAGCTTCATGGTGACCAAGCCCCGCAGGCACGCTGGTTTGTGTGTGACGATCCGATTCTTAGTCCTTGCCTTGTCTCGGCCAACTTCACGCAAAGAAACAATAGCAAGAATGCTGAGGCAAGAGAAAGCAGGTCCTGTTAGCTGGCTTGAGCATGCAAGAAATATCTCCAAAAGCGCTGGGCAGGTAGGCCGGATACCTGTACGGCGTAGGATAAGACAGGGCAGGGTGGCTTCCGGGGCGATCTGGATGATACATAGGCGGGTCTCAAGGCGGGGGTCCAGGAAATCAAACTTTCAGAGAGTACCTGATGAAGTATCCTTTCCACGTACACGAAAAAGAGACAAAATCGTGGGGTAATTCATTTCACCACCGCAAAGCCGCCCACATAATGAGTGAGGATGAATCAGGTGTTGGCCAGATTACATGAGAAGCATTTTCTGCATTTTCTGCAGGGTCAAAAGTAAGGCCAGGGGTTCGGTGGAGATGCGGTTTGTCCTACCTGTGTGCTTCAGCTTGCTGGTGCTGCAAACCTGCTCACACGAGAAATCACTTAGAAAGCACCATCCGTATATCGGTACTAATACACCAGTACAAGGACAGAGTGTCATATCTTACCTCTATGTATGTGATGCGACTTTCTTGTAACTATTACTAACAGCAACTACAATATTGAGGTGCGTAAGTGTCACCTACTTTATGGCCAGCACTGCCAACTTTCAGTAACTTAGGTAAGTATGTTACAGCCTGATCATTCAGCTGGACCATAATTGCCCTGAGTACCCAGGTACCTGACAGGTGGATTGACGGGCCCCGTGCGTTGTATCTCATAATCACTCATTTACTTTGTATAGCAGCTGAGTACTAACCTATGGCCTACTTGTTGCACTGCACTGTAAAGCAAGATTCTGTGTTGCTCAGCAGGTTTATTCGCATGAGTTTTCCGGTATGTATTTCTTTCGTGTCTTTCCTTACATATCGACCTTTGAGGCAATGTGCCTATGCTGGTACGTACTGAATAAAACGTATATCAGGTACTTAATTGTCATTGGATTGTGGTGGATGATACTTTTGCCAGTATTTGCTTCCAGGCACATTAAGTTGAAGTGTATTAATGCCCGCCCCTTCTTGTTGTCAACCTATCTTGCTGCTAAGCTGATTTGGTAGATCATCATCTACCTCATATCTAGAGTTGGTATTCTCAGAATAGATGAAGAAAAGCCGAAAGAGTACTTGTTATTCAACACTAGAAGCTGTAAATCTCGAAAGAGGAGCTGATAGAGCGACGAAGGTGCCACATGCGAGCTGTTTCAATCTGGTAGAGGTTGCAATTTTGACCCCAGTGGCCTTCACACCAGGCTATTCGGCGAAGACCTGTAGAACGCCTTAATACGGCAGTTGGCCTCGATCGTAAAATTGAACCTGTCACCGTCTCCGAAGAGTGGCTATCGAAGCTATTACTATGAGTAAAAATCGATTTTATAGATGATCAACACAAGCAACTTCAGCTTCATTACTATTTATTAACAAGGGGTATCTCGTCACCGTATGTGACATTGCCGTCCAGGCGAAATTTGAATATAGTGTACAGATATGCACGCCGTGGAATCTCGAAACGATTCATCCAGAATGTCCAAGTATGACGCAGCAAGTGGGAGCCTCTGCTACCCGAAATGAACCAAACTCCATGAACTCATGCCATCCAGACCTCGTATGACCTTGTGAACCCTGTTATCGTAAAACATTTATTAGTACAAGAATTCGTCGACTCATCTCAATCGACTTCCCAGCTGCGACTGTTCTCCTCTGTTGGCGACAGGCCCTCGCTCAAGTCGTGGGTCTGCAAATTACCGTCCGTTGTCCTCTGACCAAATCCTTTCGTCATGTACTCATCTTCGTCCTCTAAGCTGCTAATATCGCCGTCAGAAAAGTAATCCCACTGAACTGGAATGGACTCGCCACCCTCGCCAAGACCAAAAACAAGTCCGCGCCATTCGCCCGCGGCGATCTTGGCGGCTACCTTTAGCATCAAGTTGACAAGATGGCTCGGAGGGCTCAAGAGAATTTCTACAGTTTTGTGGACAATAGCACTAGGTAGGCGGCGGACAACGGCTAAGCGACTCTCAGGGGTCTGCCTATGTCCAGAGGAAAATAGGTTTGCTGCAGGCGGCAACGGAGATAGAGCCCTTCGACTAATGGAGAGGTTACTTGGGCGTTGGCGCTGACGAAGCTGCGCACTATCCTCCGTCGGAGAACTTCGGACAGGCGTTCTGTCTGTCTTCATCTTATCTGAAGTAATGTCTGTTGGGGGCAGCAGCTCAGTGGGAGCGATTCTTTCGCTGGAGTTCGTTGCCTTGGCTGAGGCAGGCTGTAAGGTGATATCTGTATTCGGCGTGACTGCGTTGTCAGAGTCATAAGCGCCTGGATGTAATTGTGGTATGACGATATCCTCGTGAGGATATGGAAATTTAGCTCTAGTAGGCGAGGCTGTATGCGAGGGTGAAGGCGATGGTGGGGCTGGTGTGATGGGAGAATGCCACGACTGTAGACTATGGAATGAGTCGACTGAGCCTGAAGGAGAGCCATGATCTAAAGTAGAAGGCTGTGCGACTGATGGTTGCTGCGATTTGGGCTTAGATGGTGAAGTGTCGACCGTGAGTTGCGGAGCTGTGAATGACCGACTAGCCAGCATGCGAGTGACCCTCTTCTTGGCAAGGTTGACAGGCACAACCCGTCCGGACCCTTCAAATGAAGATGGGCCTTGAGAGTCATCCTCAACAATGGCTCCCTTCGAAGCACCTTGCTCTGATGCGTCTGCTGTTTCTTCCGCAAAACCCCTCTCTGACAAAACCAGCGACGATTTGGTCTCCTCCGGCCGATTTGTAGTGGTGTCCGATAAGCATGTATCTCTAGCCCCCAAGTCCAACCTTATGTCCTCAAGGGGAGGAGTCGCGCAATGATTGCCGTCGTTCAACGTAACCTCCGTCTTCGTAGCCTCTGGTCCGGATATGCTTGCGCATTGCGCAGGTTTAACTGGCTCGTGTATAGCTGGCTCGTGTATAGCTGGCTCGCGTATATTGGTTATGACCTTAGTCTCCGGGTATCCTGGGCTGCGAATAGGTGGGGGAGTTTGTTGGGCCGACAAGGTCAGATGATCGCACTTTTCTGGCACTACGGTACTGACAGAGCTATCCTCACGTTCTGGAAGTCGTATAGCTCTCTTCATGGTGATTTCTTTGGATTTACCGGCCTGTACGTCATCGACCGTGAGGGGCTTCTCTCTCCCGCATTCGACTTGGATAGTTTTTTCCCGAGCAGATTCTGCCATGTCATGCCAAGTTTGGGTGACATCTTCCCTCTGCTCTGGCTCGCCGGGAACTGGGCCTGTTGGTTTTTCTTCACAAAGGGCTTCGGTTGATGTTTGTGGAAAGCTCTTCCTATGATCCTCGGCGGCATCAGGCTTCGTAGCAGAGGTCTCGATAGATCTTGAAATTGGCCGCCTCTCCTTACTGATAGGTCTCGGCAGTTGTGCAGGCGGTGACAGCTCGGCCTGAAAGGCTGAGGGGATGAGGTTTTTCCCTACGGGTGTCCATGCCTTTTTTTTAATGGGAGTTTGGGGCCGTTCGGGAAGTGGGACTGTGAAGCTCCTCTGGAATGGACAGACAGTCTTTTCGAACAGCAGTATTTTATCAAATACTTCTTTGAGCAGTGAAGCGCGTGCGGAATCTTCAACAGGCACCTCGATTCTCCAATACTGGGGCCTTCTGATTTGCAACACGAAGCGACTGTTTCCCTCATCGATGCACCAGCATTGGCTTCTTGGTAAGATGGGCTGCAATGCAGTACCGCAGCTGAGGAAAGCTACAGAACCCGGAGCGCGGTATATTCGGAAGGCGCCTTCAACAAATATGTAAGCCTAGATCAGAATCGCGTGCACTTATGGTGTCCTACCGACGGCAATTGTTCTTTCCAGCCGAGAAGAGGCTGAACAGGTCCCTGGCTGGACATCGTTGTCTGCAAGCGAGGTAGGTATGGAGTTGAGAGGGCTGCGCTGGCTCGACGTGAAGGAGATGATGCGGACAGAGGGATGACTATACAGAGTCTCGACTAGGTCTTCGGATCTGGAGGAAGGTGGAGGGGTCGAATTGGATCTTTGAGGCTGGCGTGCAAGAGGTTCGGTTACAACTCTACGAGGCCGTGCAAAGTCGGGTCTAGTGGTCGCGAATCGAGTAGGATCCATGCTTAAGCGACGGGACCTGCAAGTCCACGATTGTGGATGTGAGTAAATTGAAGGTATCAAGGTCCCGAACAGGGTGAACACGATAGTGTTATGATCATGGCGAAATTCTTCTTGGGTATGTCGTGGAACAAACGCGGTTGGTGTCAGCGGCAGCAGGCTGGTTGGAGGTGAGGCAGCTACTGGTCACCAGGTATGGACCTAGTCAGTCAGGTAGTGTCGTAGGAAATGACCCAGACGCGAGCGGCCAGATAGTACTGCAGGTCGTTTGCCTCAACTCAGTGCGGAAAAAGTTCAAGGAAAGGGCGATCTGGTTGCCTGGAAATAGAGGTATCTTTGCATACCTACCATGTAGGGAGTACGTCAATATCAACCTAGGAGATGGAACAACGCGAGATCGAAGCTCGTCCCCGTGGTCAACCACAGTGAAGTGATGCAAACGGCCTGGAGCGGGCAGGCAAACGGCGAGCCGATGGAGTGGGATCCATCCATTGAAGCTTGGACGAGCGCTGGGATACCGTGGACGGCCGCAAGTGCTGCTGCCGTCCCCTGTAGGAAGCTGCTAGAAAGTGTCAATGACCGGGATCTAATGGCTCCTGGGGCACCTGCGTAGGGTGTAGGTATGGGTTTAATCGGGTATTACCATGGAAAGCCTCTTTGTGGTGCCTGCAAACTAGTGGTACCTAGGTATGTACTATGCAGGTAATACTCAACCTGAAATCTTCTACTTTGACGGCGTTTGCCAGTATAGAGCCTTTTTAATGGGTTCAGAGCCTCATGATATGTATAGGTATCTACCTGCCTTAGGTACATAGCGTACGGATAGGTATCTCTGAAGTACTGGGTATGGAGATTCTAAGTCAGGTAGTAGTAGTTCACTGCACTATGTACCAGGTCTGTATTAGTCCTGTTCGATATCGATAAAGCAACCTTATGCCCCAGTAGGTGGTACCTAGCAGTGGCGTCATCGGCCTGGCACAGCCCGCATCATGGATGCCAGCGAGCGTCCGACTCAGCCCAAGTAGCTTCCATGTCTACCTTCGAAGGTAGGTTGGTGACGAGACCTTTCACTCGTTGTTTTTTCGTCCTATTACTCCCCAAGAGCAAGAATTGCTTCCTTGAAACAAAGCTAGAAGCTTCTCTTAGATACTCTTCTGGCATTCTATCATCCATCCCTTGTTCCTCGATATGCCGGAGCCCAGTATTCCCAAACTTGAGAAGCTCCCCGTAGATAAGGAGGAGCTCAAGAAAGCTTTCGACCTGTCTCACTTCGACCTAAATGCAGTCATCCGCGGTGCCCAGTTGACACTCGTTGGCGGTATGTTCAAGCGAATATAAAAGTCGTGGGAGACCATGCCCGTCTGGTGGATTCTAGCGCTCACAAGTGTTCATTAGCCCACAGAGCCCTCCAGAACCCGGCCATCTTTACCAATTCTCATTACAAGCAAGCCGCCATTGCTGTCGGTGCCGGTATAGCCATTCGCCTATTCATAACTATCCCGGTATGTCTCCTTGACTCAAGGTGTTCGCTGGCCTTGACTGACCCTCCGACTTTCTTGACAGATCATCGGGATCAAGCTGGGCTTGGGCTTCTTGTCCTTGTTTTTCAACCTTGATAAGGCGACATGGGACGACAGTCTCGTCAACGGGATTGAGCTTGTAGCCAATCATGTACTTCAAGTTCCCCTTTTCCTCATGACCCTCATGAGATACGTGACACCCACGCTCGACGAAATGTTCGTCTTACATCCGGGAGTCTTATATCTGCGGATTCGTGAGCAGCTAACACTGACACTCGTAGGTTCATGGACTCACTTCGATGGGTAGACATGACTTATGTCGCCAAGCATAGAAACGATGATCCCGATACGCTTCGAGACATGTATTATCCAAACCTTCGTCAATACAAACAGAAAGACGGGAGCACCCATTCCACCAGCAAAGCAGAAGCCATCAGTATGTTTTTATGGCGCTTCGCTCGAAAGGCTGGGATATCGCTAGCTATCTTTGCTCTATCGTACGTCCCCTATATTGGGAAATTAGTGCTTCCTGCGGCCAGTTTCTATACCTTTAATCAGGCGGTCGGCTTGGGCCCTGCAGCTCTCATATTCGGCACGGGCATCTTCCTTCCCAAACGCTACCTGGTTATCTTCCTGCAGACGTACTTTGCATCGCGAAGCTTGATGCGCGAGCTTCTCGAGCCGTATTTTGCCCGTGTCCATTTCACTAAAGAACAGAAACGGAACTGGTTTCATAGTCGGGAGGGTCTGCTGTTTGGATTTGGCATTGGATTTTACACTCTTGTGCGCGTCCCCTTGGTTGGTGTACTCATTTATGGCATCGCGGAAGCCTCGACAGCCTATCTCATCACCAAGGTCACGGATCCGCCGCCTTCTCCCCAAAGCTCGCCCTCGGTTATGCAGCAGTACACGGCCAACCAGCAAGAATGGAGGAACAAGCAGAAGTTCCTCGACCTATCTCTTGCAAACCTGGACTTGGTACATGGAGATCCGCCATCCTATGAAGAGAGTCAGAAGAGTGAGGGCAGAAAGGACCTGTGAGGCCGACAGCATCCGTGACAGCCTCCTCGTCAGGTATATGAGAGAGAGAGAGCAGTCACTGGTTCTCACATTACCACGAACCGTCAACTTCGAATTTCGGTGGAAAGAAAATATTGTTGGTGATCCGAGCATGGCTAGCATGACGCGGATATACAGCATAGGGTTACATGAATATCCAATAGTCAGAACAGCTTATATTGTCTCCAATCTGCAAAGCGTGGGGAAGCTCTTATCAAGTCGTTGCAAATGCCTGCACAGCTAATGCAATGCAGCTCTATCTTCCTTATACATGGTGGCAAGGATGGTAGCTCCTCTCGAGTGGGGTGGGCGCTGTGATAAGGAGTCATACAGCGAGCACACAAGATAGGGATACCTCTCACGCACGCCTCTGGCCATAATGAGGTATGCCAACGTCCTTGTCCATTTACCTAGAGTTCCGTCCATCTGAAGATACCAATCAAGCATGACGTCTGCTACCTTCGGGACTGCTCCGCATGTTGTCCTGCGATTGTGATGCGGGGTAAAAGCTACACGTACATTGCTAAAAGCTTCGTATAATAGCTTATCTCGCGTGTTGGATCTCCTGTCCATAAGGAGTATCTTGTGTTTTCGCAGGACGAAGTTTAGAGATCGATCGATGTGAGCAACTGAACTTGATACCATCTACGATATTAGACTTATATAGTACCGCCTGATTATTCACGATGGGCATCACTGGAATCCGCACGGCTGGTAAAGTCGACCTGGAGAAGCCCGCATCCGAGCACTCGAATGTCCATGTCAGTATTCCTCTTTCAAGTTGAGAGTATGAGCTGTGCTAAGTGATAGCAGAATCGCTGGCATCCCGATAGTGAGAAAGAAGTCTAGATGTTTGAGACTGGTCACAATCTAATGAAAACACTCAGTCCCCTCCGCTGGCGCCATCAAAGATGGCGAAACAGTCAAGATTGAATGTCTAGACTGGCAAGTCACAGCAACCTCTCCTAGCCGTCCGTGTATGAATGCACAACTCAACTAATTGAGTCTCCAGGACCGGCGGCCAGATCAAGAACTCCGACACCGCCGACGACGTCCGCGACGTCGACCTGACCAAGATACACTACCTGACTGGGCCCTTTGAGATTGAGGGCGCCGCACCCGGTGACCTTCTCCTCGTCGAGATTATGGACGTGCAGCCGTTTGAGTCGCAGCCATGGGGCTTCACGGGCGTTTTTGGCCGCGAAAATGGAGGCGGGTTTCTCGACGAGATCTACCCGTCTCCGGCAAAGGCTATCTGGGACTTCGAAGGCGTATTCTGTTCATCGCGCCACATCCCGCATGTCAAATTTGCTGGCCTCATCCACCCTGGCATCCTCGGTTGTGCGCCTAGCGCCGAGGTGCTGGAGACGTGGAACAAGCGCGAGGCCGAGCTGATCCAAGCGAATGAGCTGGATAGACATGTGGCGATGCCACCCGAGCCCATAAGTGTCCATGCCGGGAGTGCTGGGGCGGAAGTGGCGGAGAAGGTAGGACGGGAGGGCGCGAGAACGGTACCGGGGCGGCCGGAGCACGGTGGTAATTGCGATATCAAGAACCTGAGTCGGGGGAGTAAGGTGTATCTGCCTGTTCATGTTCCTGGCGCCAATTTCAGTGTCGGCGATTTACACTTTTCCCGTGCGTGTACCACATCTCCTCTTTGTCTGCATGCCGGTCACCTCGCCCTTGACGGAACGCATTCTGATAAGGGGATATATATTTACGGAGATGAGTTCCGTAGCGGCGCGTAAGGATAGATATACTGACGGACAGCAGAGGGCGACGGCGAGATTTCATTCTGTGGCGCCATCGAGATGGCCGGTGTCATCACGATCAACTTCAAGGTGATTAAGAACGGTATGGCGGATCTAGGACTCAAATCGCCCATCTACATGCCTGGTCCTGTGGAGCCCCAGTTCGGCCCAGGGCGTCATATCTACTTCGAGGGGTTTTCAGTGGATGAGCATGGCAAGCAGCATTACAGTACGTTATCTCCTTTTCATCCTACTAGTCCTCTTGCAATGTCTTTTTTCTCATCTTTTTCGTTTTCCCCCGCACCTTCTGCTTTCTGCTGTCGTTTCGGACCATGGAGCATAGTCTTGGTACCGATAACGGTATTGGCCTTGATCTTGACTATTAGTCTGAGTTTTTCTTTCATCTTGACACTGGTCCTAATAACATCCCATAGTGGACGTAACTGTAGCCTACCGCCAAACCACGCTCCGCGTGATCGAGTACCTGCGGCGCTTTGGCTACAGTGACTACCAAGTCTATCTACTGCTTTCCTGCGCACCGGTTCAAGGTCATGTCGCCGGGATCGTCGATATACCCAATGCGTGCACGACGCTAGGTTTGCCAATGGATATCTTCGACTTCGACATCTCCCCGGCTGCGGGAATCGGAGGTGTGAAGAAGCTCGACATGGGCACCTGTGCGTTTGCTGATGGCGCGACGGAGGGCAAGGTCGTCACGAGTGGAGACAAGAATGGTCCGCACTCGTTTGGAGGCGGTTTGACACGGAAGGAGGGTGTGCTGAGCAAGGCGAAAGAGGCGATTTCTGGTTCTTAAGGAGGGGCCACCAGGGGGTATTGTGGTATACATACCTGAGACGTAGCTAGGGCAAAGCCGGGACGTCTGGCTAGATACCTCGATCGGGCTTTCAAGACGCTGACGGTAGGCAAGATGGACCTAGGAAATAGCACAAATGCGGATATACATAAAGCACGTTCCTCGGAATACCTCGGCCTAAACGACTAGGCACCTCACATATTTTCTTTGTGGTATTCTAATATAATCAAGTGGCTAAATTCCATACTATCTCATCTCATCAACCAGTATTGGCTATACTTGCCTAGCCATTGCCAACTAGGTATATCTAGGGCGTGTGCCAAACCGCATCGTATAGTTTAGTAGATCGCTTCATCAACTCCCGTCGTGCCTCGAGTCCTAGTGTTTACGCCATTATGGATAGTTTCATAAGCTTACTTCTTTTCTTTGCTTGTATTTAGAAGTCTCCCGGGTACCATTATGTCATTCAGTTAATCTAGGGTTCCATCGAGTTTGTGTCAGGTTCTCTTGCCTGTAGTATCGTGGGTGCATGTCAACCGTCAACCAGCCAATACGCACAATGGATTCACGGTTGATCATCCGATATATTTCGTAAAGCAGAACTCGTGTTCCATTTTGTACTCAGACCCAACACGATGGGAGCTTGTTTGTGTGTACTCTGAACATCGGCGAGAACCAGTTTGAGGATGCTCGACTTCACTTTCACCACAATGTGTTCATGGGGATGACAGAAACACAAGTCGCAGTAAAGAAACCGAGCTGCTTATGCTTCACCTGGCGAGCGGTGTATTGTATCTGATCAGACGGGAAGCAAATGTAGATCTGCCCCTGTCCCATTGTTTGCACGGAGTGTTGGCCGACAAAAGCGCGATAGCAGTTAAGGAAGCTGGCCTCAGAGTTCGAGCCTGCAACATCTCGTACATCTGAGTTGATGTGTTAACTTTTTCAAGATGGTAGCCACTATTTCCCAGGTTCAAGGTTTAGGTCAGCAAAATCCTTGAGTGTTTCCAGTTGAGAGATTGATCTCTGCAAGGTACGTTGGATTGTCGTTAGATGACGTGTGGATAGAGCCCATGGGTGTTTATATCCAAAATTACAAAGCTCCGAGGCGACATCTTGGGTGGCAAATGTGAAAGTGATAGGTGTTGAGTATCAGCACATCAGCTTGGATGATTTGGGTCCCGAGCATCACGTCGAGGAGACGGGACTGGACATTGTAGAGAAATGGTCGTTTTCAAGCATTCGTAAGTATTCTTGGGTTAAGGTTGCCGACAAGTATAAAACCACTTAGGCATGTTCAGTCTTATAAAGCAATCCCTCTATGCCATCATTGAGAAGGGCAGTATTGACGAGACGGGGATGCTGGAGGAAGCCTAGAAGGTTGAGCAAACAGCTCGATACAGCGTTGTCCGTAGCATGATTATGGCATGGGAATCGCCTGATATTAGAAGAACTGTACCTGGTTGTGTCTATATATCAAATCCTCAGAATTATACAGTACGGTACCTACATACAGGCGACTAGAGTAGATAAATCTAGTATCCTATAAAAGGTCGGCGCGTCGATGGAGGTAAACATTCAAGAGTTACGTTTTCCAACTAGAACGTCATCATAAACAGAGGAGGTCCACATCTAGGTAGTGAGTGAATTACCTCTACCTAGGTAATAACGAGAAAATGGTATCATGGAATCCTCTGCGAAGATCGAGACACTAACCTGTTGTACTTTCTGTAGACTGCAGCTGGAGGTGTAGAGTGGACATGGTAGCTGCAGGTGCGTTGTGGGGATCATTGACGTCACATATATTATTACTACGACACCTCCACGTGTGAAGACTAAGAGGAATCTTGAGGATAGGAGTGGTTAGCAATGCCTTCAAGACCTGACCCGGTATCATACCGCTGAAATCAAGAGGGGCCAGTTGATGGTGAGGTCGGCGATTAAGCGATTAAGGATGGGAGTGACAGCTCCTACACGTGCATCTACTAAGCGGTACTAGCAGTTGGGTTGTGAGCCAGCAAATTTGCAGTCCGAGATGGATCATTCCTAGAGTCGACAAAGAAAAGTATTAGCTGGCCACGATCCGGCGACGAGGAAAAGGACAAGCCATGCAAGCAAGCTTACCTGCTTGGGGTATACCTACATACGAAAGCGTGGCTCGGATACAGCTTGCGGCCATTGGCGCAATGGAAGAGAATAATAAAAAGTCGGGTACTAGTGTAGGGCGCCAATAGGATACACCTCCTAGGTGTGCCTAAGCAATTTACCGCGGCCCATGCACAGTACCCGACGTCGGTAATGCGAAAGTTGAATGAATTGATGCGCTTTTGAACAATGCCATACCCCAAGTTTAACAATGCCCTGAGCCGGCCAGGGATTGCTTACTCCCCCGCCCTCCGTTTCTGCATTTTCGATGTCTGTACCTGCGACCTGTATCGGACTGCCTTTGATTCCTCCAAGACCTTGTTATTGCAGCTGTTGTTCGTCTGACTAGTTACATACTCTCCCAACCTCCTCTTCACCATACGAGGGCCTCGGATATGGGATTGCGTAGGTACATAAAGTACTCAAGGTACTTGAAGTGGTGAATCACCACCTTACCCAACACAGATTTGTCGGCATAGTAGACTATAAGGCCGGTGCAAGTATTATATAGGGAGGTAGGTAGATGCTTCTTCTAGCGCCTGGCTCATTGCAATAAATGAGATCCAGACACAACACAGGTACCTAATGTGTGTATAACCGCGTTAGTCCGCATATGATTTCTCTACCGAATGATGTACGTGTGTAGGCAGTACCACAACTACCTTTATCCAATATGCCAGCTATAGTTTGGTGTGATGGACTACAGACGGCCAGCAGAGAGGTAAACCTTCCGCAGCTAGCGACGTAACGCAGTATGCTATAAACTATCTTAAGTACTTACTTACCCACGAGGTCATCTATGATAGTAGTGGATATACCTACGTAAAGTAGGGCAAAGTTGAAGACACAGCCAGGTAAATAGGCATTTCAAACATTTGGGTGCCTCGACGTGCATGCTACGATGTTCGGCATTTTGTTTAATCCCCTCTCTGATCACATTTATGTTGGTTTCCAGGTAGGAGGTAATCAAATACATATCAACAAACATCGACATGAACCCTGACCTAACACACGAAAGCCCGAGTCTACTAAACTTCACGATTCTTTGCTCCCCTTCTTATATGCTGTCCTTCCCTGCATTAAGCTTCTTTTCTCTATTCGTTTCTTTCCTTTTTCTTAGTTGCTTCCTCCGATCCCTTGCACTAGCAGCCGACGCAGCCACGCAGTCCTGGCGTCCCCAGGTGGAACCAAACTATCGGGTGATCCCCAGGGACAGGTAGGTCGCGAGGGATCGGCTCCATCAGTACTCAGTTGGGAACCAAAGCGGAGCACCGTTTCTTACGGTTTCATTCCCTTTTTTTTTCCATCTTACCTTAGGTACATTAGATAGGTCAGGTACCCAAAGCCGAGCGTAGGTCCCGCCGAAAAAAAGACGAGTTGCTCCGTTCAGGCTCTATCGCCATCCAAGGCCTTCTTTGACCTTCCCAGTTATGAGAAACGGTTAGGCCATGCCTACTTCCTCTGCTAGTAGTAGGTGTTACTGGTAGACTTCCACGGTCAGAGCACGGTATCAAGTTCGGCACTGTCGTACCTACCTTAGCAAGACTAGTGGTCGTCGGCGGCAGCGGCCACTTTGGACAAACTGTCGCTCCCTCTCATTCCCTCACCCATTCGCTCTCAACCTCCGCCAACCCGACTCCAACTGGCATCGCAACTATCCCGATCTCCCTCATCCCCGACACCGTGGCCTCGCCACACAGACCATTGCGGTTTTGCATCCTGGTTCCTAGAATTCCCCTCCAGATGCGGCCACACTCTGTGGAAGCACCTTCATTCCCTTTGATGCTGCCCAGTTCTAGGGAGGCATAATATATCGACCACAAATCTGCACCCCTCAACGCCTAGATAAATATCGTCGTCATATTCGCCATATCGCGTCGCTAGACTATCCATCTCGGTCTTTTCCCTGGACACGAAGATCCCCATTTGAAGCTTGATATATGACTACCTCGACGCCTTCGATCGCATATCCGACCGTTTCCCGCTGCCGACCCGAAGTCGATTCTTGATATAGTATCGATTACCGGTCGAGGGATAATTTTGTTCGTGCTGTTGTCGGACCAAGGCTTTCGAAGCCGATGTTTTCACGATGGAGAACTATTTCGGCAGTCAGATATCCCAGGAGGACCTGCAACGCCGTCACTTCCAGGCCCGCAACCAGAGACGGCAGAATGCAAATGCGAACGCACTGAATACCCATCAGAGGCCTCAACATTCACCGGTCACCTCGGCAAACCCGGATACCCCCATGGCTGGTGCCGACTCGCTCGACGACATCATACAAAACAATAACGAAGTGCAGAGGCGTCGAAGTCTCCCTCAACAACCTCTGCCTCAGCAATTTCCCCCGATGCCGCAATCCGATGCCGATCGCAGGCTGTCTATGATGGAGTTCGGGGCCAGCCACGGCCCATTTCAGACTTATCAGTTCAATACCATGCCGAATTCTCCCGCAGATGCCATGAACCCTGGCTTTCCAGCTCCGAACACCAGCTTGAGCATGCCGGATTCCTCTGGAAACTTTTCCCCCCAGAACATGTTTGCCGACGACTTCTCGACCCTCTCCCCCGATATGATGGGCAATATGATTGCTTTGTCCAACATGAATATGGGCGCAATGGGCGGCAACCCCTCCCTGAATATGTTTACGCCATCGAGTATGGCGAACACCTTCTCACCGAGCACCGTGGGCGGCGTGTCACCCAACTTTCGTATGGATCTATCTTCCGACGGAGGGTCTGTACAGAATGCAGTCTCAACTAGCATGCCTCGGAATCCTGGCGATGGCAGCATGATGAATGCGCAACAGAAATTCAACTCGTCTGACCAAGCGAACGAACAGCAGACTACCCTGGGCATCGACACAAATATGGGTAATTTCCCGACTAGTATCTCACCTCAACCATCCACACAATTACCATCACAGACAGCTCTATCGTCTACTCCCTCCTACCAGTCACCCATGCCCACCACAGACGAGACGACGCCAGAAAGCAATAATTCGCTGCAGCCTACGCCTAATCCCCTCAACGGTCCTCCACTTCCGCCGAAAGAGCAGAAAAGCATATACTCCAAAAGTGGATTCGACATGCTGAGGGCGCTCTGGCTTGTGGCGACGCGTAAAAACGCACAGGTTTCTCTCGGTGCCGTTGACATGTCCTGCGCATTTGTCGTCTGTGACGTTACTATGAACGACTGCCCCATCATATACGTATCAGACAATTTTCAAAACTTGACCGGCTACAGTCGACACGACATCGTTGGGCAAAATTGTCGGTTTCTTCAAGCGCCAGATGGCAACGTCGAAGCAGGATTAAAAAGAGAGTTCGTAGACAATGGCGCTGTTTTCAATCTCAAGCGGTCGGTTGCTGAGGGCACAGAGGTCCAGCAAAGCTTGATCAATTATCGAAAGGGCGGCAAGCCCTTTTTGAACTTGCTCACCATGATTCCCATTCCTTGGGATACCCCTGAAATCCGTTACATCATAGGCTTTCAGGTCGACCTTGTGGAGTGCCCAGATGCGATTGCCCAGTCTCAAGGCCCAGGTAGCATGAAAGTCAACTACAAGCACTCCGATATTGGTCAATATATCTGGACTCCACCTGCGTCTAGTCAATGGGAACCTGAAAATGGCCAAACGCTAGGGGTCGACGACGTGTCAACCTTGCTTCAACAGTTCAACCCCAAGGGACTTGTCTCCGACTGGCACAAGCAGTCGTGGGATAAGATGCTTCTAGAGAATGCGGATGACGTGGTCCATGTCCTTTCTTTGAAGGGTCTCTTCCTCTATCTTTCACCATCCTGCAGGCGAGTTCTCGAATACGATGCCGCCGAACTCGTTGGAACGTCCATCTCATCGATATGTCATCCGTCCGACATCGTGCCTGTCACTCGCGAGCTCAAAGACACCACGTCGGGCAACACAGTCAATATAGTATTCCGCATTCGAAGAAAAAATCATGGTTATACATGGTTCGAAAGCCACGGCTCACTTTTTGTTGAACAGGGAAAGGGGCGGAAATGCATCATTCTAATAGGCCGTAAACGGCCTGTATTTGCGCTCGGCAGACGCCAGCTCGAGGCTCACGGCGGCATTGGAGACAGCGAATTGTGGACGAAGTTGTCAACTTCTGGCATGTTCCTTTTCGTTTCTGCCAACGTTCGTTCGCTGTTGGACTTACAGCCAGAAAACCTGGTAGGAACTAGCATTCAGGAGTTCATGAGAAAAGAGTCACGACCCGAATTCGGTCGGGCTATCGAGAAGGCTCGAAGAGGCCGGGTCGTGACGTGTAAGCATGAGGTGCAGAATCGTCGCGGCCAAGTTCTTCAGGCACACACTACAATGTACCCCGGAGATGCTTCAGAAGGTCAGAAGCCAACATTCTTGCTGGCCCAGACGAAATTGGTCAAGGCATCGTCTCGAGGCTTAGCGACATCGTCAACTCCGGCCCTTCACAGGCACGCCTCGAGCGCCTCAAGCGAGTCTCTGAGCAAGACGCCATTTAGCATGATGAGAAGCCCTGGGGGGAACGGCGACGAAGATCCAACAGGGATCGTTTCCGGCCCTGGAGGGAGTGCTCTGGTTCCCGGTAACCAGGACAGCGCACTTGCCTCCGACGATAACATTTTTGACGAACTCAAGACGACGAGATGTACGAGTTGGCAGTATGAGTTACGACAGATGGAGAAAGTCAATCGGGTCCTTGCAGAAGAACTACACGGCTTGCTCACCAACAAGAAAAAGCGTAAACGCAGAAAAGGAGTCGGCAATGTCGTTCGGGACTGTGCGAACTGCCATACTCGCAACACACCGGAATGGCGAAGAGGCCCTAGTGGTCAGAGAGACTTATGCAACAGCTGCGGCCTTAGGTGGGCGAAGCAGGTAGGTCATTTGTACACTTATTCCATCGCACGGGCTCTATCTAATAGGAAAGCAGACGGGTCGGGTCTCCCCACGGACTTCTTCCCGTGGAGGCGGCGAGAGTAAGAAGTCGAGCTCGCCTCAGCATGCTTCTCCGCTCCATCGCGAGGTTTCCACAGGTGAAGTTAGTGAGCAACCTTCGGAGACCGACACGAATACTACAATGAACCGATCCTCGACAGGGTCTAGTGTAGTACCGAGCACCAGCAATAGCACAGGTAATACACCCACCAGCAAGAACTTCTCGCAGCCCCCGCCGAGCCAACCCCTACTTGAAGGTGGTGTCCCAGCTCCAGGTAGCGGTATGACGGCGATTCAAGAAGAGCGAGAGGCAAATTGAACTTTGTCGAAGACTAGCTGCCCAACTGCTCGTGGTGGGTTTCAAGAGACGAAGCATCAACGCTAAGATCGCATATTTAATTCCAGAACTTATACTGGAAGGTTCTTTCATTCCCGGCTACGATTTTCTTTCATGGGTTGTGTTCATAGACTGGCTTGGGGGTTTCCTATTTTGAGATACCAAACCCATCAAAGGGTTATACTGGGGGAGCCGGGTCTATTGGGGCTACTGGAGTATGCACACATGCGGCGTCTACATTCAAATTACTCGAAGCCGGATTCGGGTTACTTTATGAGCTTTTTGGTCATGTTGCAGCAGACTGATACATATGTTCGCACTGCTATCTGCCCACGCCAGACATCTTACCTTATCGACATCGGGAGGGGAAAATCTTTTTTCATTACCTCTCTAATGACCTGATGAGATGTTGCGATCAGAAAGTCGGGGCGCGGATGCTGTGCCACGTCATGTGCACTCATCGGGGCGGCCCTGTCAAGCGTTTGCCTCCGCGGGGGGGAGTTGAGCCATTCTGTTTCTAACTGAATCTTTTGAAACGATGTACACGATGTATCAAGTCAATATGAAATACCTACCAGTCTATGCCTTAAAATACGCGCTATAATCGCCATGGCATCCCTCAACTCAGGGTTACACCAAGAAGCCTGCTCTTATAAGTCTTCAGCATTGGGCATGTCTGCGGGCCTTCGTCCACAGAATGGCGTTTATAGGCCAGTTCAGGTATGGGAAGAAACCGAAGTAACACTGATCAGCCGTGATAGCACTACTCTGTACTGTATAGTCTGTTGGATTGCATTATTGTCACGAACGCAATTAGGGACTATGGTGTAAGAACCAAGTGTACCCTGTATTGTGCTGATGATAAGTTGGAGGGTGAACAGAGGGTACCTCTGTCCAGGTGCAAGTGTTATATACAAAGAGGTGGCCCGAGATCGCAGGCTACCGAGCAACGAGGCAGGGTTGAGGTGATGGGGCAACCGGAACAAAGGACGGGACGTCCATCACCTGACAACCAGGAAAACTCTCTGCAACGTTAGCATCTAAGTCATAGCCTTACATGAACTTCGAAGCGGGGGCTTGCTTCATGGTATTCATGCACATACGGGAGTATCTTTCCCTATCTTGTAGTTTGAAAAACAACACTATTTTCGGCTATGATTTGAATCAAGCTTTAATAAACCATGTGACAAACAATTATACGGTGAGGCAAAGCTCAGCTACTAACTAACCCGAAAACCTAGGTAATTAGATAGAGAAAATGAATCGAAAATAGATGGAAAATCGAGTATATTGTAGAAGCATTTAGCTACACGTCAAAACCGTCTATACAAAAAATGCGCTCCGTGTCAATAAATGGTATAATCCCCATATGCCGCTCTTTCTCAACCAGTACATCTTCTCTCTCGTATCAGATCCACATCAACGAAAACACCTCGCCGGACCAAGCTGCCTGGGAGCCATTTCCCTCTAGGTGGTGATCATTACGAATTTTCGGTTGAACCTCTCGTCACGGTTCGACACCAGGTTCTCCGCAATCCATCGTCCCGCGTCCTCCCTCGAGATCGCGTATCCGATCGCGGTGCTCTCCCTGCCCTTCACCGGATCCTCGATCCCCACGCGGACCGTCTTGTCCGTCGCGCCGTTGGTGAGGAAGCTCATGCGGACAGAGGTGAAGTCCGCATCGCTCGCCACGAGCCGGTCCTCCATGGCCCGCTTGTCCTCGTGCGGGACCCTGAGCGCGACGTGGTAGAGCGGCACCACGGGCAGCGGCACGTCGCGGCCGAAGCGCGACATGCCCGTCGTGCTGCCGACCACGATGCGGGGGCGTCCGCCGGCGGCGCCGTCGCGGCGCAGGCCGTCGATGCTGGCGAGGAGGACGCGCATGCCCTCGCGGCAGACCTCCGGGTCGTCGATGGTGAGCCTGGCGAGCACGGGGGCGCCGCCGATAGTGGTCACGACGGCGTCGACGAGGACGCCGGGGCGGGCCTGGAGGACGCGGGACACGGCGGCGGGGTCCTTGGCGTTGCCCTCGACGATGGTGAGGCCGGGGTGGCGGGCCGCGGGGAGGACGGACGAGAGCTTGGAGGGCTGGCGGCACAGGGCGATGCAGCGCCGGCCGGTGGCCAGGGTGTGCTTGAGGGCCGAGAGGCCTACGCCGGTGCTGGCGCCGAGAAAAGCCACGGTTTCGGGGTGGGATGCCATTCTGTCTGGTAACACGTTCTGTCTGTACACAGCCAAGACCCGACTTAGTGGACTATCTGTGAGTTGGGGTTTTGATGTCTCTGGATGTAGAGAGCAGGTGCTTAGTTGTACTAGGTGATATCTAGAGTAAGTTGTTGTGGTTGAATGGGTAAAAGCAGAGCAGCAGCTTCGTTTATATCCTCATCTCGCCGTTTTTTCGCCCTCTTCAAGGGTGTGACGAGCGCGCCGAGGGAAACCCGTGCCGACTCGGTGCCTTGATGGCCAGCATCGTGAGGCAGACACGGAGAGGAGAGGAGAGGAGAGGAGAGGAGCTAACGTGTCTACCTAAGGTAGCGATGTTGTTAGTATGGACATGAGAGGTAGGTAAGTACCTCCCGCAAGGTGGGCAGCTCGCGCTTTTCTCGGACGAGTTTGCTGACTTAGACACGAAAGTCTCCGAGCGATGCCAATCTACAGCTGGCCGGGGTGCTTACGGGCAAATTAGGTACAGAGGATCTCGGAGCTGAAAGGCGTGAAGCTAAGTACCTATCTCAGGTATGTACCTGCCTAGGTTTTAGTGCCTGGCCGTAGAGGCGTACATATGTACCTCCCAAAGTTCAACCTTGGGCTCGGTTCTCCAGCTGGATGGTACTGGGGTACTGGGCACTGTAGTCGCTCCGGCGGTTGTCATCTGTTCCCTGAGGTTGCCGACCCAAGCCTACGTGAGTATCTACCAGCAAACCTCACTTACGCGATGGAGCAGGAGTGCCTAGCGAATCCTATGCGACCACAGGAGGAAGAATCAGCATCCATGCCCATCTAGAGATACCTACGCAGACTGTGCAACCTGCGAGGTCAACTCCAGACCTTTGTACCGTGACCAGGCCGGCATCCCCGCCATTTGCATCTCCTCCATGTCGCCACCCGCGCCCAACTCGGGCTTCTCGGCCGCAGCGGCCGAGGGAGGCGCGACAGCAGCAACGGGCGCCCCGGCCAGTACCACAGCGCCTTCGGCCAAGATTCGGAGCTGTGTCATCTGCAGGTCGCGCAAAGTTCGGTGCAATAAAGACCCCAGCGGCTGCTCCAATTGCCGGAGGGGAGGCGTCCCTTGCACATACCCGTCAGCGGACCGGCCTCCGCGCTGGGCTCGGCGGCTTGAGCGTCTCGCCGCGGGTCATGCGGCTGCAGGTTCGCAGGTCTCCCAGGCTCCGAGCCCAGAGGCTGAGCAGGTCATGGACAGGCTGCGAGGTCTGGAGGCGTTGGTGAAGGAGCTGACGGTCCAGCTCGAACAGGCGCGGTCAAGTGGTGGCTCGTCCGGCGCTGGTTCCCCGGAGCAGGAAGCAAACCATGTGAAACATTCGCATTTACGTCCTTCCATGGCCACCTCCAACGTTGACCAGAAGTTTGGAAGGTTGGTGCTGAGTGATGCCAGCCAGAGTCGTTACGTGAGCAGTGCGTTCTGGACTCGTGTGAACGATGAGGTGATTACGATAATTGCTCGCCCAGCAGATATGATGACCCCCTTTGCATGACCAGCTGACACATCTATAGCTTGACGGTCTGAAGATGGAAGCTGAAGGTCTTGCCGCTGGCGATTCCGATACCTCGGATGATGAGGCATCGCCAGGCAAGACACCATCTACTCTGGAGCTCGAGAGAACGCCGTCCGAGCGTCACGCCTTTATGTTCGGCCATAATCTCAACCCCTCAGCCTCTGATCCCGATGAATTCCACCCTTTACCATCCCAAGTACCATTTCTCCTAGACGTCTTTTCCGAGAATGTCAACAGCATCTTGCAGATCGTCCACATGCCCACTGTAAGGGCGCTGGCCCGGACATCTCGAGGAAAGGAGACAAGCCGTCTCACCTCAGGCAGCCAGGCTCTCTTGTTCTCGATTTACTACGCTGGGGTGACATCTATGGAAGAAGATGATGTGAGTTCCATGCTCGAGTAGCAGCCCGGAAGCTTGGATTAATTTGTCTTGCGCCTAGGTTATGCAGAATTTTGGATGCTCCAAGACGCATTTGAACCTCAAGTACCGGCTTGGGCTAGAACATGCCCTGGCCGGAGCCGACTTCCTGAACGTCCCCGATCTTGTTTCAGTGCAGGCATTTGCCATATTTCTTTTCCTCGCTCGCAGGCATGACAGTCCGAGATTCGTCTGGATGCTGACAGGCCTCGTCGTTCGCATGGCGCAAGCCCTCGGGCTTCACCGGGATGGGTCGCGCTTCGAGCATCTGACCCCCTTTGAGGTCGAGATGCGCAGACGCGTCTGGTGGGCTCTGTGTCTGTTGGATCTAAGAGCATCAGAGGATCAAGGAACCGACCTGACCATCGCCATCGGTAGCTTTGATACCAAGTTTCCCGCCAATATCAACGACGCAGACATCGACGTCAAAACCAGAGAAACGCCCATGGAGCGAGTGGGCATGACTGATATGTCTATTGTTGTCGCTCACTGCGAGATCATTGATCTCATGAGGCGTATGACGGCCCCCAGCATCAAAGACGGGCCTGCACCGCTCGAAGAACAGAAACTCCTGCTGAAGGAAATGCATGAAAGATTAGACGACAGATACCTTCAACATGCTAGCGAGGCCGAGCATGGAAGTACTATTTACTGGGTTGTGATCGCGAGCATCCGGACTGCTATATCGAAAATGACCCTCATAACCCATTTCCCTGCATTGTTCTCATCGCCTTATCAACATTTCTCTGATGAAATCCGTGACCAGCTACTGGTGGCGGCGATCGAGGTCGCCGAACACAACCATGCACTCAACAACGAATATGCTGCCCGTTCCTGGCGGTGGATCTTCCAAACCTACTCGCACTGGCACGCCATTGGTAAGTGACAAAAACCTCGCACACACGACGGGTCACGTATTTGTTAACATAGGATCCCCCAGTATATATTCTGACCGAAGTCTCACGACGCCCCTGGTCCGCAACCGCCGAGCGCGCCTGGCTGGCTCTGCAGAGTCCCTGGCTCATCCCAGCGCAGGGAAAGATGCACAAGAACATGCGCGTCTGGATCCCGTTGCGGGCGTTGACGGCCAAGGCCCGTAAGCACCGCGATGCGGAACTGGCAAGGCTGCGGGCCGATCCACGGGCCGCGCAACAGCTCGACACCGAGGACCACAATAAGCCTGTTCCTACGAGCCCTAGCCTCGCTCCTGGCGCGACCGAGGCAAGCGTCGCGATGTATCGGGAGCGGTGGCACGAGGTATTGAGAACGAGCACGTCTGGCCTCGGCCCAGAGACAACCAACCGTCAGAAGACAGAGGCGGCGACTCCTCCAAGCGCTGCGTATGGTGCCGTCTCCGTTCCGCACAACAAGCTGGCCCCCAACATCGGAAACCACACCCTCGCCTCGAGCGCGAGTCTCCCACAGTCTTACCCACCCCCAAAACTAGGAGGCCTTCCGGACCAAGCGTCTCAAGAATGGACCGAGCCGTACCCATCTAACGACCCAGCATTCCACTCCCAAACCCATAGCCTTCCCTACTCCACCACCGGCATCCTCGAATCTCATCACGCAGGTCTCCTAGGCTGGCTCTGGGCTGACGACGCATTCCCACATACAACCACTAACAACGTTCGAGACATCAGCATTCCCATGGAGGAAGTAGCTCCCGCAAAGAACGTACCCGCCTTCTCCGACCATTCGAACATCAATACCAACCCTATGGAACTAGATTTTGACCCCGTTACCATCGACCCCAACACTATGGACTGGTTCCACTGGGTTGAGACGGCCAAGGGTGCCGAGCTATAGGATAAGCCAACGGGGCTGATACCGTGCATCCTAGGCCACCTCTTTGTATAAAAGGCCCTCATTTTGGATGGACTGTTTTCCAGTCAAGTTATCGGTGCTGTGATGAAAGACACGCCTGATTTTCACCCCAAACATCTCCAATTACATTCGTTACACTAAAACACCTTGATATCTACAGGCGTTTGTTTATTAGCAGCAAACTATACCTTCCGTCAATAAGTGCAAAGCGATAGATTACGTACAGTTGGTTTTTTACTTTTCACCAAGGCTCACAACCACTTTAGGCTCCTGGGACTCTTTAAGACAATTCAATTTGTACAATGTAGTAGAAAATATAGGTCGAGGCAGCATCGCAGCAGGTGATATGACCATCCCATACAAATATGACGCCAAAAGCCCAAATGACCCTGTACACCGTCTTGTGCTATTGCGATGTGATTCTAGGTTTCCTCCCCTAATACAACCACATGCAACATTCCTCTTTAACTAGGCGTCCATCGTCTGATTCGTCTTCATTCGTCCTACGGTGCCACGCATGTCACTCTATTTTGCCGACTTGGCCATCGTGTTGAGCGCACTTCCGTTCTTGAACCACTCGATTTGGGGCTCGTTGAAAGTGTGGTTCAGTTTCACCTCGAACGACTCGCCGCTCTTAGGGTGAACCTTCATCGTCATCGGTTTGCCAACGGCCAGCTCCGTGCACATCAGATCGATCTAGTGACTGTTGTTAGCATATTATCCTTCGCGATTGCAATTTTCAAGTATGTGGGATACTCACCCTGTCGTCAGGCTTAATCTTGTCGTAGTCGGCAGGCTCGGCAAAGGTAAGCGGCAGCATACCCTGCTTCTTCAAGTTGGTCTCGTGGATTCGGGCAAACGAGCGAGTAATGATGGCGAGACCACCAAGATGTCGGGGCTCCAGAGCGGCGTGCTCTCGAGAGCTACCTTCGCCATAATTCCAATCGCCAACAACAACCCACTTGATGCCCTTGGCCTTGTAGTCACGGGCAACAGCAGGAACAGCATCCCACTCATCGTTGGTTGAGTTTCTGACCTTGTTGGCCTCACCATTAGCCTCGTTGATGGCACCGATCAGCATGTTATTCGAAATGTTGTCCAAGTGTCCACGATACTTCAACCACGGGCCGGCCATGGAAATATGGTCAGTTGTAGTTTTACCCTGAGCCTTGATCAAAATAGGCATATCCATAGCATCTTTGCCGTCCCAGGCCTTGAACGGTGAAAGGATCTGCAGACGGTCGGAAGAAGGAGAGACCTGGACTTGGACGGTGGAACGATCAGCGGGAGGGGCTTGGTATGTGTTGTTACCGGGGTCGTATCCCCTTGAGGGCAGACCGTCACCCGTGGGAGGGGCAAGCAGGAATTTGTTGCCATCCTTATCCTTCAGCTTGTCGGTAAGCGGGTTGAAGTGGAGAGAGCCCGCAACGGTCATGGCAACAACCAGATCGGGAGACGTGACGAAGGAGTGGGTAGCGGGGTTTCCGTCGTTTCTGCCAGTGAAGTTACGGTTGTACGATGAGATGATGGAGTTGGCGTCGCCCTTCTTGACGTCCTGTCGGTCCCACTGACCAATGCAAGGGCCGCAGGCGTTGGCCAAAACCATACCGCCAAATTCCTCGAAGGTCTGCAACTGACCGTCGCGCTCGATAGTAGCTCGGATTTGCTCGGAACCAGGGGTCACAGTGAAGGCCGCCTTAGCCTTGATACCGTGGTTGAGAGCATCGCGGGCAATGGAAGCAGCACGGCTCATATCCTCGTACGAGGAGTTGGTACAGGAGCCGATCAGGCCGACCTTGAGTTCCTCAGGCCAGTTATTGGCTTTGACGGCCTCGCTAAACTTGGAGATGGGAGTAGCTAGATCGGGAGTGAAGGGACCGTTGATATGCGGCTCGAGTTCGGACAGGTTGATTTCGATTAGCTGGTCGTATTCGGCCCCCTCGTCTTGGCGCAGCTCCTTGGCGTAGGTTCGCGCGAAGTCGCCAATCTCGGATCGCTTGGTAGCAGCCAGATAATCGTGCATGCGATCGTTGAAGGGGAACAGCGAGGTGGTAGCACCAATTTCAGCACTTGACATTTTGTTAGCAAATGTCTAAGTCGTGCCAGGGACCATGGTTTTCATGGGCCCATGAGTAAAGGATTACATACCCCATGTTGCAAATCGTACCCATGCCAGTGGCAGAGATACCATCGACACCAGGTCCGAAGTACTCGACGATGGCGCCTGTACCACCCTTGACAGTGAGAATACCAGCGACCTTCAGTATGATATCTGCGACATTATTAGTCTACTTGCAAAATCAAGAATATTGTTTGACAGAACATGGAAATAAGGGAAAGAAAAAAAATTAGAATCATAAGAAGTTCACCTTTGGGTGATGTCCAGCCAGACATCTGACCAGTGAGCTTGACTCCGATGTACTTAGGGGCCTTGAGTTCCCTGAGAATCGTCAATATACTATTACCAAAGTCGCTTTGGGGTCCTCTTACCAAGGCAAGTCCGCCATCACATCTACCGCATCCGCACCACCTACTCCGATAGCAACCATGCCTAGACCGCCAGCGTTGGGTGTATGAGAGTCCGTGCGTTGTGGAAGTTAGCTACGAGTACAGAGACAAAGCATGTTTGGGTGAGGGTAGAAAGAGGAAGGGGGGCAAAGATCCGCGGAGTATCGCGAAGCACTGTTTCGTTGGGGATAGTTTCAAGCTTACCCAATGAGCAAACCACCGGGGAAGGCGTAGTTCTCAAGGAGTATCTGGTGAATGATGCCGGAGCCAGGCCTCCAGAAGCCGATGTTGTACTTGGCGCAGGCTGAGGACAAGAAGTCGTAGACTTCCTTGTTGATATTAACAGCCCTTTCCAGATCCTTGGGGCCGCCGATTTGGGCCTCGATCAGATGATCGCAATGGACGGTGGAGGGGTTGGCGACCTGAGGCATGCCGGCGGACATGAATTGCAGGATAGCCATCTGAGCAGTGGCGTCCTGGCAAGCCACGCGGTCAGGGCGCAGCTTGAGGTAAGAAACACCTCGCTGGATGTCCTGACCATGCGGGTCATCCAAGTGGGAGTATAGAATCTTCTCAGCGTAGGTCAAAGGTCGGTTTAGTCGCGATCGAACGACCGACAGGTTCTCTGACATCTTCTTGTAGTTGATGAAGTTGTTCTCTTCCCAGTTGTTTTGCCTGACCTAGTGATTGCAGAAAATGTTAGCATTGGTGCGAGTCGGGCGCTGGAACAGCTTGCGATAACAACGTATCCGAATCATACCTTTTTATCCAGAGGCGAATCCGAGACGGTAGCCATAGTTCGGCGCAGACCCAGGTTGGCCATAACCCGCGAACGGGTAACGCCGCCCAGGACCTGTCGAGTAGCCAACATTGTGACGAACTGCGATCCCGAGGAGAGGGATGGGAAGATGAGGGTATCACAAATTCAGAAGCAGAGAGGAGCAATTGAGCTCGAAGGAGGGTATCAGAGGAGGGGGATGGGTATGCAGAACGGCCAGCCTCTGAAGAAAGAGGAGTGAGGATTAAGTTTCTCACGAGAGTGAAAAAGGAAAAAAAGAAGGTTAGGTATATTCGGAGGGAGACAGGCAGGAAAAGGTGGAGAGGTTTGGGGTTCGCGATGGCAAAGACGATGGAGCCGAAGAGGAAAGCTGTGCAGTATCCAGGCTTGCCGGTGTGTATCCTGGACTGTCTGTTCTCGCTGCAACGCTACGAGGATGTATCGGAGGCGGCGAAACGGGAGGAGAGGTACTTGACTCAATTGAGCAGTGCCTTCTTTCGGCTATGGCGAGCGCGCGAGAGCAAAGCAGCGGCTGCAGCAGCATCCACTCCCCCACCCCACTCTGCCCTTGGCCACCCTAGCTATCCCAGCTACGGTGCTGCCCGGCTCAAAGGACGAATCAGGAGCGACCCGATTACTTCAAGCAAGAATGTGACCTCACAATGCGTAGGGATCAGCCACTGGCGCCGACCTGCAGTCGTGAACTGCTATCTGCACCTACTGTTCGGGACACTGGATATCTCGATCTTTGATAGATTCAGTTGCAGGTAATCCTACCGTGGACATCAACGTTACTAAGTAGAAAATTACTCGCCCGGGACTTCAATAGGGTAGCAGTGTTCATTGAACGTTAGAGGTATTACCGCATGGCTGCGTAATGTGGACAGGTGGAAGTGGCTGCATGTAAACAAGACACGTTCCAATCAATGCACCTCCAGCGTGTTTCCGACTCCAGTACCGCGGCTGACAGGAAATATCAGTTGAGACGAGTCAAGATCCATTCAGTGCAGTGTCTCCATTTAAAGAAATGCCTCTAGTACGCTGCCACTAGATACACGAATACAATGGCGAACACCTGCATGCCTTAAGTACCTATAGCCGAGGAACAGCCTTATCTTTTTCCCATTTTTTCTCATCATCGTGTAGATGATATTGATATTGTATCCGATCTAACGTCTGCCATAATACTCGCCATCAAGTTTCCATCAGGGTTCGAGCCAAATTCAGAGTCCGAGATCCTACACAGTACTTTCGGCAGCCCAAGCCTTGCATTTCCATTGTCAAAATGGAATGTCAGAGGTCTTGGTCGGATCTTTTCGGTTCGTACCATATTGGGCACGTTCCTGCTTTTGCCTCCTGCAACTGCATCGGCGCAAGAAGCAGCTTCCCGCGGGTATCCCACGGGTGCTGGAGCACAAAACTGGGGTCAACAGGCTCCTATGGTACTAGGCCTCGGCCAAATTTGTCAGTGCCTCGTGAAGAATCCCAGCCTCGTTAGGTTCACAAATCCACCACATATACAGAGGTACACGTGGATTCGGGTCAAAGACCGTCTGTACAAACACAATGGAGCGTGTCGCGCCAGCCTTGCGCCAATCCCTCATGTGAAACAGTTTGAAGTAACCAGGATAGCTTGAACAAAAATTTGCTATGCCTGGATACCAGAAATGGGGAACTCCATTCCAGATATAAGAGATCCCCGGACCAGAAATACATCAGATACTTTAGAAACAAAAGTTTTTAAGAACAAAATCCTCTAGAAATAAGCGCTTTTAAAAGTCGGCTTTGCTGTTTACTGTAAGGGACTTTGCAGTACTCCATGGGGAGCCCACCTTAGTCAGCCAGCATGGCACGCAGCACCATAGATAGCTGCCAGAGACCCTTACTATTCCTTCTGAGGTTTCTTTCCATATGGGTTAGTAATTATTCGCTACTATTGCAATCACGACGAACGTTATCGCTATCATTTCCCTCCATCGCTGTACCTAGCCCATAAGCACCGTCACAATCGGGAGCACGGCGTGTTGACCGCCCCTCTTTTTAACCCCACCAGAAATTTATCAATGTGAGATTTCTATTTCACACCTTAGGCAGGAATAGATACTGTGACGAAACCACCCTTTAACCGACGTCTGCCTCTCAACCGCGCACCAAACGAACCGTCTTTGCTTGGCCACGAGAGAGTCGATAGAATGGGAGTTGGGAATAAGCGCACCCTGACGAAGACCCGTCGCAAAACCCGCGATCTCGACCAGATCAAGGCCGACCTTCAGTCACCGAAGCACCTCAAGCAATTCAAGGACACCAAGGCCAAGGAAGATCTACCGGGTCTCGGTAGGTATTACTGTACTGAATGCGCCAAATGGTACGAGTCAGAAACGAGCTTGATTGTACACCGGAAGGGAAAGCCGCATAAGAGAAGGTATAGTCCGGCGTCTGTATTCTATCGTGCATTGGGGTATTTAAACTCACACAATCTCACGCAGAGTCAAGCAACTCAAGGAAGAACCATTTACCCAGAAGGAGGCCGAAGCCGCCGTCGGCATTTTCACCGACAATAAGGGCCCCAACCGTACCAATACAGTTACAGAGAACGAGATGGAGATGGAGACGTGAACCAAGAGCCCCTCGCCTTACTTTACCTCACAAGCACTTTGCTTGGACGTCCTCTTCTTGTGCCTCAGCTGGCCATTTTTGGTCTTCCAAAGCCATGTCAGCACCAGTATGGGACAGGGTCCATTGATGAGACTATGGCATACCATAGCAAACGCGAGTCGATGTTCGGGACAGATAGCGCGGTCCACCTCTTTGTTCATCGTAGACCACGGGCTCTAGGACGGACAAGCCCGCTGGTTCGACCTCTTCCACCGGATCCTGATCGGCCTCTCGCCTGTGAACCCCCTCTCGAAGGTCCTGGCACACGAGACTGTCGAACATCTGCGGCAGCGAGGTCCTTTGGTGTCGACTTGGAGGAGAAAGGAGGATTGTCGACGAAGGATGTATCGGTAGTCCTAGGGAGGCAATTAGAACTCGCGTCGAGAGCTTCTAAGAGTCAATTGATAATAGAGATCATGCATACATGAATGTAGTCTCTCCTTCTAGATCCCCTCCTCGTTCCGCACTTCGTGATCGAGCTGTAGATGCTGTATCGAGTCAGCCGTTGATGACAGTGACTAATAATTCAACCTGGCAGCGTACCTGGTTGCTCCCCATTCTCAAATCGCTTCGCCCTACGAAATGATTCAGCAACGGGACCCTCGGGGAAGTCGACACAGAAAGCGTTCATGTTCAAGCCGTAGAGGAAGCTGGCAAAGCTCTCGCTGAAGCGTGACAGGCTTTCATGCATAAGCTGGAAATGCATCATGTTGGCCTCAAGGTCAGTGACGGCGTCAGCTAACTCGGCGAACGCAGGCTCGAATGTATTCAGGGGGAAAGGGTCATGGCCTTCGACGCTCCGTTGAGCAGAGTCGCGAAAGGAGGATCGCGAAGAGGGGCGGAGAGGGGTGGTTGGCCGGGATCGTGATGTAGAACGTGGACAGCGGGAGCTTTCCGGATGGTCGCTTGAGGACATGGTGGTCGTGGCGCGTTTACGTCTTGTGAGTAGATTTACTCTCGCATCGACTGGTTGTGGACTCCTTCAAATCGCGGAGCCGGTTATTGCTTGGAGGTGCTTTTTAAGATGCTTTGGGTATGTACTGTGAACCGGGATCATTTGTTTTAACTAATACATAATGTACTTAATTACAGCAGAAGTAGAGTTTTTTTAAAGAAGCTTAAGTACTGTAAATTAAAATTATGTTATTTAGTTGGTATAAATAATATACTTAATTTAATTACAGCAAAAAAAGCGGTTTTAAATACTTAAATATTATAAGTAAATATTACATAATTTATTTAAACTACACGGTATATTTAATAAAAAGTGTTTCTTTATATGCTTAGGTATTATAAAAAGATAACTATTATGCAACTTGACTAATATATAGTTCCCTCTGCTCGGTACATCCCGCTGTGCACGCAGTTGCATACCTTTTATGTCGTCCCTTAACTTGTATGTCATCCGTTATAAGCTTATGGAAATCGTCGACTACTTTAATATTCGTGCTGCCCATTGCCTCAATTGAGCTGTCCATCAATAGCTCCTAATTCCGTCAAGTGACGAGCCAGCGACTCAGCCTCATTTGCATTCCATTAAGGCGGCTCCGCCGGACATTTGTTATTCGGCTAACCCGCCTGTCGTGGAGACTGAGAACCTTATGAAAACACCGACTTTACGTACAGCGCGCACTCTTTTTTTCTCCACAACCATTACCAACTCCTCGTGTACCTCTTCAGTGTTTCTACGGGTTGCGCGACATCGAAGCATCAGCCTGCGCGCAAAATCGAGCCCCGCTCCATCCCTGATCACCCCTCCTTCATCACTCCCACACCACCTCAGATTACCCCGACATCTCGACCAGAAGCGCTCAAATATACGACCGCTGGGCGCTCAATCAGCCTCGGCACGCGCTGGATTGAAAACAAGCGTACCACACAAGCTCTCAAGAATCGAGTTCAGCGACCCGAGGCAGCTCCATAGTCAGCTCTCCCCCGCGCTTTATATTTTCTCACTGGTTGTATTTGGAGGCGCGTTCATAGCGTACGAAACAATATCAGGTAGCGCGGAAGCAACTTCGACTACTGAGAACGCCATTCGGGAGACATTGAAGGACAAATACGAGGAAGACATGGAGGCTTTACCTGGGAGGCCCGGGAATTTGACCCCCGAGGAGGAAGAGAAGCTACGCAAATTCTGGGAGATGTTTCTAGGAGTTTGCGGTGTTTTGGATGAGGAAGGTGAAGGAGACACGCCTGCGACGCTTGCACAACAGGGCAAGACGGCTACCGCAGGATCAGAGAAGAAGAAGAAGAAGCGGCTGGGTCTGTTTAAGAAGAAGGACAAGAAGGAAAACAAAGGTCCCGAAAAGGACGCTGTCAAGGTAGACGATGCTGACGACAAGTGGGGTGAAAACAAAGCGTATCAAGAGACCCTAGCCAAGCACTCACCGGAAGAGATCCGAACAACGATCTGGTCCATGGTAAAACACGACAATCCGGATGCGTTACTTTTGCGGTTCTTGCGAGCTAGGAAATGGGACCTGCAAAAGGCGCTGGTTATGCTGATTTCCACTATGAACTGGAGAAACTCCGAGGCCCATGTTGACGACGATGTCATGAAGAATGGCGAGGAGTACATGCTCGAGCAGGAGAAGAGTGGTGATGAAAAGGCCAAGAAGCTAGGATCTGACTTTCTGGCCCAAGCACGCCTTGGGAAGAGCTATTGCTATGGCATTGACAAGTCAGGGAGACCCATTTGTGTTTGCAGGGCGAGATTGCACAAGGCCGGTGAACAGTCCGAGGAATCACTGGAAAGATTCACCGTCTACCTAATTGAAACAACACGGCATCTATTGAGGCCACCCGTCGACACCGGCTGTGTGGTGTTTGATTTAACTGGGTTCTCATTAGCGAATATGGTACGTCGGACGAGTAAACTCACTCACGAAGGCCTTTTCACACTAACACAACCAGGATTATACACCTGTCAAGTTCATGATACGATGCTTCGAAGCTAACTATCCCGAAAGTTTGGGTGTCGTGTTGGTCCACAAGGCTCCGTGGGTCTTTCAAGGTTAGTAACAGTATGCCCCTGACTTATGGCGAAGTAATTTCTGACCCCGAGAAGGTATTTGGAAGATTGTCCGTGGCTGGCTCGACCCTGTCGTAGCAAGCAAGGTACATTTCACAAATAATCTCCAGGATCTTGAGCAATTCATCGATGCCGATAAGATTCCCGATGAAATGGACGGGAAGTCAGGCTGGACATACAGCTATGTCGAACCCGTCCAAGGCGAAAACGCTACGATGAAGGACGAGGCCACCCGCGCTAAGCTGCTTGAAGAACGGGAAGCGCTGTACGAAGAGTTCGAGTCTAAGACTATCGAGTGGATTGGCGAGGGGGACGCCGAAAAGCGGAAGGTTGTCGCTGGGCAGCGCAGCGAGGTTGCGAAGAAGCTTAGAGAGCAATACTGGCAACTTGACCCTTATATACGGGCGCGCAGTCTGTATGACCGCACAGGAGTAATTAAAAGCGACGGCACGTTGGACTACTATCCCACTTTGGACAAGACAGAACTTTCGTCAGCTCCAAATGGTGTTGGAACGACAGCGGCGGAAACGAACGCAGATGATGTTGATTAGGCTTCTTATACTATTTCGATTTATGCGACCTGGCAGTTGTGCCTGTTATAAACAGTGACATAATTATAAACAGCAGGCTTTATCTTGGGTAAAAAATAAGCCAGTGCTTAAATTATAGCTTTACGACATTACTTTAATACTAAGCGCGGTTCTTTTGTGACGGTGCTTACGGGCTAGATACAGCGAATAAGGGAATGATAACGATGATATTTGTCGCGACAGCACTCATAGGGAGAACAATAAATAATCGTCAAGGAAAGAATCGTCAGGAGTGAGGGTCTCTGGCAGCTATCTATAGTATTTCGTGCTAGGTCCCCTAACTAAGCCAGGTTCTCATGGAACACTGCAATGCCCCTCCTAGTCATAACCTCTTGTGTATCTACTTCACATTTTGGGGTCGGTTTCCTCCATCTTGGACTTGACGCTCTCAAAGAACGCTTTGAGCGCATCCATATCCGTCGCTTTTTGCGGCCAACCAACACCCAGGCCTTCTGTCTCATTGGGTTTGGGGATCTAAAATTTCTGTCAACAAAACTTTACATATAATAGATTCCTGTGCTAAAAGGACCGGTAGGTCAAGTCCTGATGCAGGATACAGCGAGATCCTGAGGCTCGAACAGGCAGGCACATATCAAGAGATATACGGAGTAGGAAGCGAAACATACCATATGGAAATGGACATGGTCAACGACTTGGTGAGCGATGCGGCCGTTGTTCTGCAGGATATTGTAGTCGGTTACATTGGTGGCTAGCGCAAGCTTTTTAGCCACGGGCTATGAGAACATATTAATATTCGTGATGTCTTCCGTGGCTATTGGCGAAATCTGAAGGACGAGCAGGAAGGTAGCGGCGATGCCACTACATGAGAATAATGAGGGCTTCTAGCTGGACATACCAAGATCTCACCCAGATGTTCGTCTGGAATATCAGACAGCTTCGCGCCATGGAACTTAGGGATCACGAGCTATTGCAGGACCCGGTCAGCATACAGGTATCTGTCATACATCTGCATCGGTCCCCTTCTCGAGAATGGCTCACAAACGGCCACAGGCTTGGCTTACGGCATGGCCCTTGCTCAGGGGGTTAATGTCCAAGAATGCAAGCGTCTTGGTGCTCTCGAAGAGTTTGAAGCATGGAATTTCCCCTATAAGTAGATCGTAAGCGACTTTACATCCCTTGGAGACAGGTACATGTATTGGGGATTCGTAGCGTCAGGGTCGGTCGTCTGGACGCTATAACTTGATGGAGCGAGGGGCCAATGAGACGGGACTTACCCTTGATAATCTTGCAGAAGATGCACGAGGCCATTATTGAGGTTTTCCAGGACTGGTGTAATCGGTGAATAGTATTTGGGGTATACTAGCAAAAGTTGCCTTGAAATTGCTATGGATGTTGTCTTTCAATGGTACTGCTGCAGATTCGTGTTAAGCTATTTCTCACACCTTCTCAGCCAGCAATTATCAGACAGACGTCAGCTTACTAGAGGGGCAGCGACTCCGAACCGTTGGCGGGGGCTGCAACGGCTAATCCTGGGTAAAACATCCACCTTCCAATAGAGAGCCATTATGACGAGGTACTTATAATCAAATAAGGTCTGGGCTTTTTGGAGTGGGATCCGATAACATGAACTCAACTCTTGCCTTTTACCAGATTTGACCATGTCGCGACCCAAAAGACTCCATTCCCTTAATCTTTGGAACCACTTCACTGCAGACCCGCAGTTCGAATCTCGTTTTTGAAGTTTTGCACTTATTTTCCCCATCTGCACATGCTGTATTTACTGTTTACGCCGTTTCCAAGCACTTTCAGATGCATTCCCTACAACGTTTAAAAGGTCTCCTTTTCTTCGCGCGAACAACCTCATTTCGACGAAGTCGTATCAGATCTCTCCAATCTTCCTTCAGTACGTGGCTGTAGCGATCCAAGGCCGAATCATACAGGTAGAACAGTTTAGGCCGGGCTAGAGTACCTGCTTCTATTGACACTCTTCTCTTTTAGATGATATCCAGATTGAGCTGCAATCATCTTGCCTTATTCTATGTATGTATCAAAGCCAGCTAGTATTTAGATCATTGACTTCACTTTGCACATGCCAAAATGGTCGTAACTTCCATATGGTAGAGGTGTGGATAAAAACATTCTACTCTGACTGTTTCAGCTTTCCCCGCCCTGCATGCTTCTAAACCGGGCTGGAAGCCTTATTACGTCAGTTACATCTCACCTTGGACCAGATGTTCCCGGTCAGTATCCAGCAAAAGTGCAAAAAGTCCAAGGTCATCCTTCTCAAATATATTGCATCTTCCAACTTGTTTCTGGCAATACCGTCCCATTCACAGTCGCGTGGTATAAGTGTTTTTGCTCAACTCATCCTCTTGCATAAGCAACCGTGTCCTTCAACATGCCGCCTCATGAGGGTTTAGTTCATCAAAAGGAGTACGATTGGAGGGATAGCAATGTCGAGAATGTCGGCAGTGAAATGGACCACAAGGTCAAATTCAATTCCGCTGCCACGGAGCCAGCCTGGAAGGACGTGGGGCAATCTCCGGGCCTTCGCGTCTGGCGCATTGAGGATTTCGAGGTCGTCTCTTGGCCCAAAGAAAAGTATGGCGACTTCCACGAAGGGGACAGTTACATTGTCCTACACTCCTACAAGGTTGGGGGTAAGGATGGCCAGGAGAAACTAGCTCACGATATAGTTAGTTCCCTATAGACCTGACAACTCTTACCATGCTAACAGACGGCTTTTTATTTCTTCTGGCTCGGAAGCAAAACAACCCAGGATGAAGCCGGGACTGCGGCCTACAAGACGGTCGAGCTTGACGAATTCCTTCATGGAGTGGCCACACAGCACCGTGAGCTTCAAAAGGAGCCGTCGGAGGACTTTGTGGCGTTGTTCTCGCGTATCCGTATCCTGTCAGGCGGTGTGCGAACCGGCTTCACGCATGTCGAGACGGAGGCAGAGCCCAAGGAGACGCTCATGCTTCTGCGTATCTTCAAGCACCCATCCGCGAAGCGCGCCGACTCGATCATAGTGCACGAGGTGGAGCCGACATGGCAGAGTCTCGACGAAGGCGACGTGTTCGTCTTGGAGCGCAATGACAAAGTCTGGGTCTGGCAGGGCAAGAATTGCAGTCCGATGGAGAAGGCGAAGGCGGCGCAGGTGGTGCACGATATGACGATTGCGAAACACGTGGATACAGAGGTCCTTTCACAGACGGAATCGCGGTCGCGGACTATGGTTGCGATGCTGGGGGGAGAGGAGGCAGAGGAACCTCTCCGCGCACCTCGTCCTATGGTGGCGAGTACGAACCACCGACCTCGCAAGCTATGGCGGCTCTCGGATGCGTCTGGTCAGCTCCAATTCAGCCCGGTCAAGGAAGGCCATGGCATCAGCCAGTCCGACCTAGACAGCAACGATGTCTTCCTGTTGGATACTGGAGACAATGTATGGGTTTGGCAGGGTAGCGGGGCTAGTCGAGGGGAGAAGGCGGCTTGGATCAAGGTCGCTGAGACATATATCCGACAACTTGACGATGCAAAAGAGAATGGGACTGCTCACATGTCGCCAATATCAAAGGTGGTTGAAGGCAGTGAGAGCTCAGCCTTTGTGAAGGCACTTGAAGCATAAGCAGGGCACTAATAAGCATGCTGCCAGCGAGTTGGGTTTGGTGGGTTACTTTGCAGGTGGGCGGGTTTTAGCTGAAATGGCCTCTACCCAGCTTCTAAGTCAATTACTATCCAACAAAAGCCGACCTTATTATATAAACTCTGTTTGATCAGAGTTTATTATGGTAATCTTGCATGTGCCCAGGTTATAATTACACTTATGGGCATATAGAAGTAGCAGCAATGTCCAGGTTGAGGCCATTGTGACATGTTGGTATTTCGTAATGCATCGGCAGGTATTTTGGTATGCTAGGTAGAATCCTTCTGATGAATAGGCCAATAGGGATTGACAACGTCTCGGTTCCAAAATAGCATGTCTCTACCTAGATAACGAGATGTGAGTGCTGTTGAGAGGTTCATGAGTGTCTACCAGCATATATCACTACATACCTGCATTCGTAGGTATCATGCCGTACCTCCCTACACCTTGAGTGAGAGACATGTATAATCAACCCCCCCCCCCAAAACCCCAAAGAAAAAAAAAACCAATAGACAAAGGTCTTTCTTAGAGCTTAAAGTCGTTAGGTTTGCGCTGGAAGTTAGCAGCTTGCCGAAGAAAAAGATGAGCCCCTGGTTTGGGTAATGATCTTGAGATACCTAGGTACCTAGGTTCTTAGTACATACCAATTAAAAGAACCTGCAGCCTGTAGGATGAAGGCGGCCTCTCTTTCCCCATAAATTTCTCGACGCGCTTTAGTCGGTGCACTAGGGCGCGCCCAGCGACGAACCCTTAATCTGCGAAGAGTTGCTGCCGATGGTCTGACATTACATCCAGTAAAGAATCACCACTTACCAGCTATCCTTGATCCTTCAGGTTGTACTGCTCAATGTTTGTACAGACCACTTTCTGAGTGCGATAATTCTCTTCCACCGTCACCCAGCCATGGATCTGCACGAGATCCAAGCCTACCTACAGGCTTCAATCCATCAGATCAACGACATCTTCCAGAAGGTCCCCGGCAGCGCTGTCCTGATCCGCTACATTCAGTCCAGCTACCAAAATGACCCTGTTCGATCCGCCATTGAGCTTGTGCTGGTAATTTTTTTTGTCAGATACTTGCTGTCGCCCTCCTATCCCACCCACGGTCCCAACTATGTGAAGCTGCGTGAGGATGAGATCGACGAGTTGATCAAGGAGTGGGAACCTGAGCCTCTGGTCAGCGAACAGACTGCTTTTGAGGAGGCCGAGGCCGAGAAGGTGCCTGTCATTGTTGGGTACGATTATAAAATGCCGGCCACTGATGAATCACTCAGTTTTTGCTGACCGATGCGATCTAGGCCGACCGGTCCGAAAGTCAAGCTTATCAACGGCCGGACCGTTACCAACCTTGCCTCTTATAACTTCTACAACCTGAACGCAAGCGAGTCGATTAAAGAGAAAGCCATACAGACTTTGCGCACGTACGGTGTAGGTCCCTGTGGCCCGCCGCAGTTCTATGGCAACCAGGACGTCCACATGAACACTGAGGCCGATATCGCCTCTTTTCTCGGCACCCAGAGCAGCATCGTCTATGCCCACGCCTTCTCTACTATCACCAGTGTTATTCCGTGCTTCTGTAAGCGTGGAGATGTTATCGTCGCAGATGAAATGGTCAACTACTCGATTCGCAAGGGCCTGGAAGCGTCGCGAAGCACAATTCGCTGGTATAAACACAATAACATGGAAGATTTGGAGCGAGTCATGCAGAAAGTGGCCCAGGAGCAGTCAAGGAAAAAAATACTAACCCGGAGATTCATCGTTACGGAAGGTATCTTTGAGATGGTTGGGGATTGCTCGGATCTCCCCAAACTTGTAGGTTGCGCCTGGAAGTATGGCCTGAGTGCTAAACCTTGTGACTAACAACACACTGTTTAGATCGAGCTGAAAGAGAAGTACAAGTTCCGTCTCGCACTCGACGAGACTAACTCATTTGGTGTCCTTGGTCGTAATGGCCGCGGGCTTACCGAGGCACAAAACGTCGACTCAGAAGCGGTCGATCTGATTGTCGGCTCGCTCGCGGGACCCCTATGTGCGGCGGGAGGTTTCTGTGCGGGATCTAAAGATGCTGTTCAGCACCAACGTATCAATGCCGCTGCTTACACCTACTCGGCTGCGCTGCCGGCCATGTCAGCTGTGACAGCCAGTGAAACGTTGAACGTACTCACATGCAATCCTGATATTATCATCCAGTGCCGAGAGAATATCAAGGCAATGAGGGCCCAGCTTGACCCCCGGAGCGACTGGGTCAAATGTACTAGCGATCCCGAAAACCCTGTTATGATCCTGATATTGAAGCCTGAGGTGGTAACGTCGAGACTTTTGAGCGTAGAGGATCAAGAACGACTCTTGTTCGACTGTGTTGAAGAGGTGAGTTCAATCTTTACGGTTATACAAGCTGAAAAGAAAAAGACCGCGGAATAGCACATACTGATAAAACGCAGACACTCGCCAACGGAGTTCTCGTTTCGCGGTTGAGGACGAAGCCACTGATGAGTAGCCTTGGCGCTCAGAGTGCTGACATCAACCTTCAGCCAGCCCTCAAGATTTGCATTACGTCTGGATTATCCAAGAAAGAGATCGAGAAGGCGGGTGTCACAATTCGCCATGCAATTACCAAGGTGATGACGCGCAAGGCGAATAAGCCGGCGCTGGCTGGTTAGGAAACATTCAGCAGGCCAAATTTTCCCAAGACGAGACGCTGAGAGACTATGCATGTTGGCTATGGTGCGCACGAATGCTCCGAGACCTCCCGATTCATGAATACGATCGGACTACTGGAGATACAGAAGGGTGAACGGGCATGAGCCTAGGACATAGAAACACACATAGTAATTGCTAATATTTTACAAGCTCGAGCTGCGCATAAATGGTTCTTTTCCATGACCAGATTCTCGGGCTAATAACGGCAGTATCAGGTACCTTACGAGATAGCTACCGCCTTGTGTACCTAATATAGGTACCTGACTTACCCAGCTTTGGGTACCTCCATCATTAGGTATATTCGAACCTACGAAGGCACGATCCCCTGTGTGGCATACCGCAAGCCAAATGGGTCGAAAATCAGAGCAGTGTCATGGAGGAGGTAGCTATACCTGATTCCTACCTTTACCTATGCGGAGGTTCTCAGGAAGCAAAGCTGTGTTAATTAGGGTGCCCTAGCTACGTTGTCGTGCTCCGCCAATGTGGTTGGGAGTGAAAATGCCCGGCGAGTCAAGTGGAAATGACGTTGATGCCTATCTGTCGAGACCGCTCTGGGCAGGCACGCAGCTTTGTTGGATCGTCGCTGCCCTGCGCTTGTCCAACACTACCTGGAGCAGGTACGCACTACATCACGAGACACGCCGGCTCTGGCTGGGCCTTTGACCTGCAATCTTTCCGCAACATCGGTCATTCTTTAGATGCTGTTGTCTCCTTGGGGCAGCTCCAGGCGAACACATTAAGTCAATCCTTTTACGCTTTCAGGTCCGAGTGTACGCAATCATCCTCCTTCAGCCCGATCTTCCACTTTGGGGCTCACTTTAGTCTGGTGACGAATCTCTTTCCAGGCAACTTTCCATTCGGAATATTCCCCAGTAAGTTTTTTTTTTTTTTTTTTTTTTTTTTTCTTCTTCTTCATTTTCGTGATTCCTGCCTTCATATCATCACTTGATTTACCATGCATGACCACCGTTCCTCCTTGCGCCTGGGCTGCAACATCCTCTTCTATTGTTTCACCTTATTACTCCCTTCCACGCCATCATTCCTGCGCCAATAGCACGTCTGAGACTTTCATGAACGCGCATTCCAGATCCTCTCTTTGGCACTGAGGCCAATTCCGTCACAGACACCGCTAAGTAATCCCCCCCCCGGTGCTCTTGGTTCTTGAGCCTCGACTCTTACATGGATCCTTTTGGTATACCATAACAACACGCTTCTTCCACACCCCTTTGTGCCCTTTTGGTCTCCCTTATAGCCCCTGGCGGATGGATATTGGTTGATGGCCTCTGCCCACCCATTGACCGCTTTCATGTCCTAGTTACGTCTCCTTTCTTGTCCTTCGCTTGTCACACATAGTCGCTCATTTGCCTGCTTCACCAGCGTTGCCTCACCGACGCACTTCAGCCATTCACTATTTGTTTCTGCCAATCCGCGAACGAACAGCCTTTGGTCTTGGAAGTGATTAGCATTCAATCTCGCACACCGCTACCATGAGATTCGTCGCAACCTCCATCGCTCTTCTTTCTCTCCTCGGCCTCTCTTTAGGGCAGCCAAGTAAGTCCAGCCTAAGTCCAGCCTGTGCCGCCAATTTGTTACTTGGAAGAAGTCTGACTCGGCATGAATAGGACGGCGCCATGCTCACCAACATAGGGCCAATCGGGCATTCATCAAGCGTGACAGGGTCACTGTCACTGAGGCAACTTACCCTACGCCTACCGAAATGCCCGAGGTCGTGATCTACGTGGACCAGAACGGCAACCCCGTCCGAACCGCTACCGAGACTGTTGTCTACGTCCCTCTTTCTACACAAGATCCCCAGTTACCCCCGGCTTCAATACCTGAGCCTACTATGCAGGTTCCACCTGCTGGCTCGGCTCCCCCAGTGGCAGCGCCTGAAACACCTCCGTCGCCTAAAGAGCCTATTCCGCAGCCCATCTCGACCGCCGAGCCAAGCACTCCAGCAACGACCGAGGTATCCAGCACGTCTGCAGATACTCCTGCCTCCTCGTCTCAATCTACCACGTCTTCAAATGGTGGCGAAGATCGACATGGTGTCACGTACTCACCATACAAGGGAACTGGCGGCTGCAAAACCGCAGATGAAGTTGCCAATGATTTTGCACTCATAGCTAAGGACTACGGTGTGATTCGCCTCTATGGTGTTGACTGTGACCAAGTCGCGTCTGCATACAAGGCAGCCAAGCAGCATGGCAACAAACTATTCCTTGGCATTTTCGACATCAGCAGCGTCGACTCTGCTGTTTCCACTATGGCCGCTGGCGTTAATCATGACTGGAGTGTTGTCGACACGGTCTCGGTTGGCAATGAGCTAGTCAACAATGGTGGCGCCACTGTTCCTCAGTCACTGAGTGCTCTGAGTCAAGTTCGCAGTGGTCTGCGAGCCGCCGGTTACCAAGGTCCTGTAGTCGTCGTGGATACCTTCGTCGCCATGCTCGCCCATCCTGAGCTCTGCGACCAATCTGACTACTGCGCTGCCAATGTCCACCCCTTCTTCGATGCCAATACGGAGTCGCATAACGCAGGCTCGTTTGTTGCTAATACTGTCAGCGACATCCGAAGCAAGCTTGTCGATAAGAACAAACGCATCGTAGTTACCGAGACAGGTTGGCCCTGGCAGGGCAATGCCAATGGCGCGGCTATACCAGGCAGGGACCACCAAGCCAGCGCTCTCTCATCCATCAAGAGTGCTTACACTGATAATCCGGCGAACGTCATCCTCTTCACTGCTTTCAACGATATGTGGAAGAAAGCTGAGGCTGCTACGTTTATGGCCGAGCAGTACTGGGGCATGGGTGGACGGTACTCACCTGCTGATGCGTAGGACTACTCTAAAAGCCAGTGATGCGTATCCACCTGTCTTGGCAGAAGGTGCATAGGGACCCAGACAGATGTAGTGAAAGAGAGAGAAATGCATAGTATAAGCAAGGCCAATAGGAAAATTGGTTGATGCAATGGTCACGATGGGACGACAGTTGACGCTGGCTAGATACTTTCCTGTTTGTACGATTTTTGACAACATTCTTCCCAATTCCCTGCACCCCACATGAATCCCAGGTTATGTCTTTTTCTTACCATGCTTTGAGTCTTGGATACGATATGTGGGTTTTTTCCCGCTGAAGGGTCTGTAGGGTTAGATCACAACAACAAGTGTTTACGCTGTGACTCATATTCCGGTTTTATATGCTGCTCCTAGCTAAAAGTAGGAAGAAAATAGGCCAGTTTAAAAACAGATCAGACGGACTTTGATTACGCTTCGCCTCGATACAAGATGAAAAGGATGGATTACCCAGCCGGTGTCCTGTTTCTGACGAAGAGGGATGAGTGTTGAGATTATAAGGTAACCCTTGATTATATACATGTGTACATGCATGCCTAAGTACATAAAACGGCTAGTTACATCGTCGCAGGAAAGGGGCGTCTTAAACGGTTAAAGTGAGCGGGTCTAGCTGGAAAGAAGCTGCAGATCAAATTATAATTTTGGAAAGCAGAAACCACTTGCGAATGCTGACGGCGTGGCATCTTCTTGACACCCCTGTCTTTGGCCATATTCAACTGTTCCCGTCTCAACCACTTGGGCGACATTTGGCGTGGCTCTCAGTACATTTCCACCGTACATCATTTCTCTACTCCCCTACAGCAAACTGTCCATGGCGCCAAAATTCCAGTTACAGTAGTTTCTAGAGCTCAGCAGGACTTGAACCATTCCGGTCTCCTGCTGTGTGTACATTTTCGCGTCAGCGCAGCGCATCTGCCCCGTTCCACTCCGTCACGATCAGTGCCCCTTCCCAGCGGCCATTGCGAAGTTTTCAAGCTATCCTGTACGTTTAGGTGGAAAAGGGATCGCAATACATAATCCAGACGGTACGCGCGCGACAATCACAACGATGCCCAATGTGCAGTCATTCAGCACGCTGCGGGCGCGCTCCTACGTAGTGCGCTTGCCGCTCTTCACGCGCGCCATAATCGTCATCATAGTAGCCTCGTGGCTCGCTAGCCTACAAAGCATGTGGAATCTGAAGACTTGGGGCGCGTTGATACCGAACGAGATAGGGATCACAACGAGTATGTCTCCCTATTCTTCGTTCCTCTAGTTCTTGTTCAGACCCGATGGGATTGCAATGGATTCCGACGTTTGCTTACAAATGCGGTGCTCAGTGTACAGAATAAACACCTTCCCTCTTATCCATCTAAATTTCTTTCACGCGTTCGTGAATATCCTTGCCATAACGCCGTTGCTCGAGCGCTTCGAGACCGAATTCGGAACCCTGACTTCGCTCGCGCTGTTTTTTGGGCCATTGACGACTATACCGGCCTTTGCCTACGTATTCCTCGAGCGCTTCATCTTTATGATGAATACGGCTGTTATGGGAGCCAGGTGACTTCGGACCACTCGTCAGGATCTGCTTAGGAATTACTGACTTGTGAATAGCATATGGGTCTTCCTTCTGCTAGGCATGGAAGCCGTGAGGACGTACAAGACAAACCCGTACCTCACTATAGCAACTTATAACATCCCCACATGGACGACGCCTTTAGCTATGGTTCTTGTGATTGAGGCGCTCATGCCGAGTACTAGTTTTTTCGGGCACCTGTGCGGCGTTGGCACTGGATATCTCTGTAAGTGAATCCCTCGTTTCCCACCCACACGCGTCGTAGTCTACGGAAATACAAATCTGACAACGCCTCTAACCTCAGTCGGCCTTGGCTACCTCAAATTCATCGCGCCTCCCGAAAAAGCACTCCGTTGGGTTGAGGGACGGCTAAACCTACTCGGCCGCCTACCTCACTACGTCAGCGTGGACCAGAAGACATACGGACGGTTCGGTGTATTGCCGACCAGCAACTCCGCCAGCGGCACACCCGCTGTCAGCCTGATGGGAACGACGCAGCGCCTTGGTCCCTAGCGAGGGCCACAACGATCCAGGTTGAGAGCTGGGACCATGAGCAGCTACTGAGATGTTCCGATAGGGAAAAAGGGATTTCAATCGAAAGATTGTGTGAAAGACCGCAGTACTTGCCATGTGTAGCTGCTGCATTGTATATATATATATCTCTGTCTGTTTGTACAAGAGGAGCGGGAATACGGCTTATGGTTTGCACGCATGCTTCTACATGGGATCAGGGATTATGGCCTCGCGCTCGACATTGCATCGTAGGGGAGTTTTGGACATTGGCGTTGCGATGCCACCAAAAGGCTTTATGAGGTTCTTTAATATCAGCTCCGAAGTGGTGTTCAGCGACTGTGCTACAATAGGTAACTGCAACAAGTACATCACTCGTAGATCACAGCGAGTAAACAGCTTCTCGAATATGGGGTTATCGGTGTATGATATCTCGTAGGCCCATCATGAAATGGCAGAGTCGGGTATGACAAGTTCTGTTACATGTTTTGATCTTGACTATCTGGCATTCATGAATCAGAAACGATAAGCATGCATTGTAATCAAACTAGGTGTTCGATTTTTTCCTGAACAGAAGCAGGTCTACACTTGATTTTCAGTGAGGCTCTCCATTTGCTCGGACGATTCGAAAGCCCGATCTCGGAACGAAAAACCGCTAAGGTCAATACAGAGGTATTTGTTACACAGAGAGAGTTTCGACTTGGAAAAAGGGAACAACCGTATTGAGATATCTCCATCTCGTTGACGCATCCAGTTAAAGCTATATCGGTTATGCATTTAAACGTTAATTTGGAGCCACTCCCACCCCTAGCTGCGCTAACCCAGACCCCTGAAAGCTGCTGGCTGTCAGCTTTGGGACTCCTCCAGACGTATCGTGTACCAGCTGCGCTCTCAAGCTCCTCCAGCAGCCCACTGTCACCTCCAAACCTGGAGAGCCATGCCACGTTTACTCTGTGAGTATAATTCAGATCAACACCCCTCGTACCATAGCTCCCTGTCATCTTGCTGACCTGAAAATCCAGCCTCGGTGCTTAACATGCGCCGCGACCCACGCCTGCTGAAGCTCCCACCGTACCTGTCCCTGCTATGCATCTTGGTCGGCGTCGCCTGGCTTTGTATGCTGCCACTTGACGACTACTCGCGCCGGACGTATATCTCGGAGAATGCGTTGCTCCCGGGCCAGGTTCACACGTACTTTGGAGGAAGCGACCAGAATGTCTTTCGAGCTTTCCGGTATGAGGTAGAGGAGCTGAGGAGCAAGAGCAATACCGAGTATGTGTTATGAGGGTCCATGCCAAAACGAAGGAATTGGGCTGGTTAAGTTCTGACGGTATGAATGCAGGGTTAACGATGGTCTCGAGCGCATCTTTAGAGGCATCGGTCTCAAGGTTGGCCGTCAGAATTTCACATATCATTCCGCGGGACACACCTACGCAGGGGAGAACGTCTACGCCATACTACAAGCTCCGCGCGGCGACGCAACCGAGGCCATCGTACTTGTAGCTGCGTGGAAGAATGTCAAGGACGAGTTCAACCGCAACGGCGTCTCCCTTGCCCTGGCGCTCACGCGATACTTCAAACGCTGGTCACTGTGGTCGAAGGACATTATACTTGTTGTACCGCCCGACAGCAGGGCTGGAACACAAGCCTGGGTTGATGCTTACCACGATGCGCATGATTCGTCCAGAATCTCCTCGCTACCTATCAAATCCGGGGCACTGCAAGGCGCTGTTGCTCTCGATTACCCGCAAGACGGCCGCTTTGAGTCCATTCATATCGTATATGACGGTGTCAACGGGCAGCTACCGAATCTGGACCTCATTAATTCGATCAATAATATTGCGAGCGGGCAGATGGGGATGAGCGCCTCCCTACAGGAGATGTATCGCCACAGCGACAAATACCCGGACCGCTTAAGGGTGATGCTGCGCGGCATGCTTAAGCAGGGGCTTGGTTCAGCTGTGGGGCCGCATAGCTGCTTCATTCCGTACCATGTCGACGCCGTCACTCTGCAGCCTGTCGGTCAAGGGTGGCACGATGAGATGGGGCTAGGACGGCTGATTGAAGGAACGTTCAGAAGCTTGAACAACTTGTTGGAGAAGCTGCACCAGAGTTTCTTTTTCTACCTGCTCATGCACAGAGAGAGGTTCGTCAGCATTGGCACTTACTTGCCGAGTGCCATGTTGATTGCTGCCAACTTCACCATCATGGCCATTTCCCTATGGATTAAGAGTGGTCATCCCGAGGCTACGGGTACCGGTAACGTTCCCAAGGCAAGGGGTATGGCGGAAAAGTCAACACTAGACCAAGCCGCTGAGAGGGATCTGTTCTCACCCATGGCACTCGTTGTTGGCAGTCACTTTATGGGTGTCATGCCCCTATTTATTTTCAACCATCTGCCATCTGACGTGAGTCCGCACATCTGCTCTGAGATCACCACCAGAATCTAACGAATCCAGTTTCTCGCGCCAGCGTTCCTCATATTCGGGGCACTCAACCTGGCCCTGCCGCACATTTTCTCAAATCTGTTTCGCGCTTTGAAAGGTAGCGACTTAACACTGCAGCATTTTTATTTAGCAAAATGCTTTTCTCTCCTTCTCCTCGGCATGTTCCTCTCCTCTCTAGCGACCCTCAATTTCAGCCTTGCGTTCCTCGCCGGTACCCTGTCATCTCCTCTTTCTTTCACCCGTCCGTGGTCCGACAACTCACCTGCACGATACGGTTACACAGCGCTTCTGGCTCTTTGCAGTCCACCTACTATCGTACTGGCTGGCTCGATGTGGTTCTCGGCCGCAACAGGAGGAAATCTGGGACTGATAGATGGATTGAGTGTCGTTTTGCAAGAAGCAGCGTTTGGGTGGGACATCTGGGGTATGTACACCCCACTGATCGTGTGGTGTGTCTGGTGGCCTGCATGGCTGGTTGGAAGTGTGGTTGTGCTCGGACAGGAGCCTTTGAAGGAAAAGAAGACGTGATATCTAAGCGGGCCTGTACAGACCAAGAGGCCAGGGTTCGCATAAACCCGTTGATGATCAGATTCAAACGTATCATCTAGAATTTGAACTGAACGATGGGAATATGAACTGGGCAAGGTTGGGGAACCTTCTCCGTCTTGCTTTACTTCACAATCTGCATGTAGATATGTCGCTACGCATGTATAGTGACGTCGAGGACGGCGAAATCTAGATTGCTGGTGGGTATGGAATCAGCGGTCGGCTGCATGGCACGGAGAGCAGCCTCAGGCAAAGGCCGCTTTGCACCACTACAGAATAGGCCCAAGGTCACTCCAGAGCGCTCGAATTAACCCGCCAGTGGGAAAGGATCGCACCATCGCCAGCTGGTTCACTTATTTCATCTAGAACTATTGGCTGAACCTAGATACATATACCCACACCTTCATCGTCCCTTTTAAAGCAACTCATAGCGGGATGGTACACTAAGACACGGCCTTACTGAATTCCCGTCTCGTTACTCGAGAACGGCGATCTATTATGTTTTTATCTTACACACTAGGTGACTCCTTTTGTCTCCGCTAAGGTGCAGAGGCCTTGTATCGTGGCTGGGCTGTTCGGCGTTCCCAATTCCAACTATCACAAGGTTTCCGTGTGTCTTGATCACGTCGGAATCAAGGGGCCCAGATGTCCTGGCCCGTGGCTTCAATCCAATTACCTAGTTTGTTCACATTCTGTCCCCATTCACCCAAGCGCTGGCCCATGCTCGCGATCTGGCTCATGTCGAGAATTCTGGGCTGCACCCAGGTGAAATTGACCAGTTCGTCGACCTCGTCAATAGTACCCCTCACTAACCCAAGGCTTAGAGCCTTCATGACAAGATGCTCAATCTCGTCCTGTCGAACTTTTGTGTCTGCAGAGATTGTATCGAAGCTCATAGCCCGCTCATGGGGCGGGCGACGGAAGACACTCTCGGTTAAAGCGGCTAAGTAGATCTTCTGACGTATTTCCTCGTTGTGTTCTTTGAGGAGGCCGTTGGAGGAGATGTGACCCGATAACATGTCGTATGCAGCTAGGTCCCCGCGGTTGAAGGCCAAGAGCAGGTCGCGCAGCCACGACGCATCGCCCGTCAGCGCCGCAAGGATGGGGTGTTGCAGCAGCTCGCCAAAGTTGTAGATGCTGTCGGACACTAAAGCTGCCATACCTAGGTCATAGGCGCGAGCCTTGCGCTCGTTCGGTGACAATGTGGAGAGATCTATGCAGGCGAGGTAGAGGAAAGCGTTGCGGTAGTACGAGGCAAAGTCAGCCTTGGCTTTGTAGTAATCGGCATTGACTTGGTAGAAAGCGGCATGGACCTTGGTCTCAACACTGTCAAAAGTGTCCAGTATTTTCTCTGCCTTGTCGAGATCTTTGCGCGAGGCCTCGGCGTCTCGCAAACTCAGCTCGACTCGGGCGACGGCTACAGTAGCGTAGACAAAAGCGTCTTGCGAGTTTTCGTTATCGACTTTCTTCGCGAGGTCGGTGAGGAAGGAAAGACGTTCCTGATTATCTAAGATGTGAATATGGTCAGTAACCAGGTAGAATCCTATGTAGGTGAGACTCAAGTGCCACGTACCTCGACACTGTGTAGCAGCCTGCAAGCCGAGATCGACCAGCTTCAGTTGGTTGATCTTATCAGCGAACTTCAATATGAAGACCTTATAGAACTGTAAACGCTGGGATTCACTCTGGGGATTGGCAAAGAAGTCAATCAGAGCATCGGTGAGTTGGTGCCATAATTTCCGTTCCCAATAGTTCTCGAACTGGATGATCAGGTACTGGAGCTCGTCTGGAGTGGCGTCCCGCTGGTCAGCAAGGAAATCGGCGATTGTGTCGACGTTCATGATAGTGGGCGGATGGCGGACGGCGGACGCTGGATATGAAGGAACGAGCCTGGTGTTCCAAGAGAGAGCAGATGGTTGGCGTCGAGAGACAAGTCGTGCTTGTTTGGTTGGTCGGTTGTTATTGTGCACTTGAGATGCGGCTTCTCAAGCTTCAGTGATGGAGTGGGAGGTAGGTAAGGTAAGGATCAATACGCGGCTGGTTTGCAGCCTGCCGGGCCCGTTCGCAGGTCGTACATACACGCCCTAGATAGCACTGCTGTAGGCTGGTAGCCCAAGAGCTGAGGTCAGAGCTTAAGCCACACGGACAGTCGACAAGTGGGTGAGCTGTGGCTGGCTGTTCTCAGCTGGCTTAGGTGACGATCAGTGGCAGATTACATACCTGCGCCCAAGCCACTGCAGCCAATGGCGAGCTGTGGCTTGTCAGCAGGTTGGTCCTTGGACGTTTGGAGCTTCAACCCACCACAGCACAGCAGCATCCGCAAGCTTCGTATCGCCAGCTCAATTGCCATTGGAAAGGCCCTGTCATTCTTGCACCTTCATGAACGCAAGGATGGCTTCCTTTCCCACCGCTGCGCGGTCCAGTAGAAAACTGGCCTTCAATCTGACCCAAACTCGCAAACTACAAGACCTCGCCATTACGAGGACCGGAAAGCCCATTCTCCGCGTTCAAGGTGGCAGGTGTGTAATTATGTGATTTCTTCATACCAATTGGCTTTTTGACTGATTTGTAATTACTCTAGGTCATCTCTTGGAGGTACGACGGCGTAGCGACTCGAAATGCACGACTCGAAACACTGACCGTGTACAGGACATACGGCGACGGTATTTGGTGCAACTGGACAGCTCGGAAGATACATCGTCAACCGACTGGGTACGAGTACATGGGAGTTATGTGATGATTTCAGACTTGGCTGATGAATATGGTATAGCACGTCAAGGATGTCAAGTCGTCGTCCCTTTCCGTGAGGAGATGGCCAAGCGCCATCTCAAGGTCACTGGTGATCTAGGTCGCGTCCACTTTGTTGAATACGATCTCTACAATACTGAATCCATCGAGGCCAGTGTTCGACATTCGGACGTTGTCTATAACCTGGTAGGCCGAAACTACCCGACCAAGAACTATAGCTTGGAAGATGTTCACGTTGAAGGAACCGAGCGAATCGCCGAGGCTGTTGCCAAATACGATGTTGACCGTTTCATTCACGTTTCCTCCTACAACGCCGACCCCAACTCCCCGGCCAGCTTTTTTGCCACCAAGGGGAGGGGAGAGCAAGTTGCTCGCAACATCTTTCCCGAGACGACCATCGTCAGACCTGCACCTATGTTCGGATTCGAGGACAACTTGCTTATCAAATTGGCTGGCTACACCAACCTCTTCACCTCAAACAACATGCAGGAGAGGTACTGGCCAGTACATGTACGTCGCTTTTGAGACCCCTGGATATTTTGTGCATCATCGAGGCAGCGAATGCTGATTATGTCTGTAGTCAATCGATGTTGGCCATGCTCTTGAGTTGATGTTGTACGATGACAACACGGCTGGACAGACCTTCGAGCTCTACGGCCCCAAGAACTACTCTACGGAAGAAATTGCCGAGATGGTAGACCGCGAGATCTTCAAAAAGCGGCGCCATGTCAACGTTCCCAAGGCAATCCTCGAGCCCGTCGCTGGTCTGCTCAACAAGGTGTTGTGGTGGCCTATTCTGTCGGCAGAAGATGTGCAAAAAGAGTTTATCGACCAACACATTGACGAGACGGCCAAGACTTTTGCCGACTTGGGGATTAAGCCCGGCGACATCAGCAACTACACGTACCATTACCTTGTAAGTATTGCCGACTGAAATGCGTGCCTTTCGAAGGCGATACTGATCTCTTCCGTAGCAAGGGTACCGAAGCTCGGCCTACTACGATCTGCCACCGGCAACGGAAAAGGAGAAGAGGGAGGATAGGAAATACATCCACGTCACAGATGAGTTATAGAGGACAACTCGGAACGATGAGGTTCCTGTTCTGCAAAGACCAGAAGACCTCACAGCATTGTACATATATACGCGCTAGACCAGAAAATTTCCTTGACCCGAAGAGAAGAAGCAGAGGCTGTAAATGTACCAATGTCTTGAGCTCTTTGTGTTAATGATGCTGTGTTGTTGGGTTGACGCGCGCGTTGAGAATCGGCTGTCGCCTTAAGGTTGTTTGTAACCCCAAAATGGTCTCCATCAAAACGGGCAGCGGTAGACCACATTCGGTCAGCTCCCGCACTTACTACCTGATCACTTTTAAACCTGTCCTGCGAGAAAGGCTGCAGTGAAAGCCATATACGAAATGAGCGACAGCGACGACGAACCTCTGTAAGTCCTGGTGCATTAAGCAGCCAAGTCTGTTCATTCTCTCTCCCCACAAATCAGGCTTCCACCACTCTGCCACCAGAGCCCCAGCGCCCCAGAATATCGCCCACATTTCCACTGTTGGCGCAGCGCATCGGCGACTCAGGCGAACAATTGCCCCTCGTTATTTTCATATTTCCGAGCCATCGATGCCCTATCGAGAGGTCCGGATTCTGGAGGTGCTTGCTAATAACGATACATGATGATAGAGCGCTCTCTGAGCACGCCCTCTCGGCGCTGCAGGCGTTCTATAGCGAACGCGATGCCCACGTTCAAAAGCTGGAGAAGCTTCGAGAGGTTGTCGAAAAAGACCCTGAGGCAATTGCGGAGGGTAGCGAGAATGAAGGAGATAAAGTGCTAAGTATCGATGCTTTTACGGAGAATTGGAACGAAAGCCAGTTCTGGGTAGGTCTCTTTCCCTAGCAGGCAGTCCATCTGCCTGTGATCTTGCCCGGGCAGGTCCAGCAGCGAAAAAAGCAGAGAGAACGAATCAGCCGAGGAAGTGCTGACGACGAACATCTCTGCTCAGTACGCGGACGAGACCGCTTCGCTATACGCGCGGCAGCTGCTCGATGGAATGGGTGAGGACGACGTGATCGCCGTAGTGTCGGTGCCGAGCGTCTTCATGGCGCTCAAGAATCTTTTGGTGAGTCCTGCCCCTTTTACCGTGAGAATTTCGCGGATGGCATAGCCGTTATGTACAGAGTTGGGGGACTTCCATGACGACCATCACAAACGGCAAGAATCTCCGGATTTCGTGGCGAGACTGGCTTGGAAAGATCACCTCGTATTGTGTTAAACGTATGCTCGCCGGACGCAACACCAAGAGATGCCCGCTGTGAGGTTCGAAGTCCAACACATCTCAATCAGTAGTAGATGCTCCAGAGGTTCGCACATGGTATCAGTACCAAAAGCCTGAAAGCCTCATCATCATCTCCCTTCAACACGATAGCTGAATACTAACGTTATCGAGTTGAGACTTCGAGAGAATTCAAGGGTCCCAAGCCGAAAGTGTATTTTCTAGAGTACGACCAGCGCTTCGCTGTGTTCCCCGAGTTCGTCTCCTACGATCTGAACCAGCCATTCAAGCTTCCCAGTCTGTGCTCAACCTCGAGAACACTTTGCCAGAGAGTGTGATGCTGATGCAACTCTATTAGACCATCTTCGTGGTGGCGTCGACCGCATGATCCTCGATCCGCCGTTTCTCAGTCAATCTTGCCAAACCAAAAGTCCGTAACACCTCCTACTTTTTCTTCTTCTCCCTTCTTCCGTATCTTGTCTGCAGGGGGGGACTAACCAGGTCATGTTCTCAGTGGCGATGACTCTCCGCTGGCTAGCCCGCACCCACGAAACCCGTTCTCCGCCGTCATCTTCTTCTTCGTCTACGGGTGGCGCCCCAGCCAGCTCGGACTCTGGTAAGAGTGTCAGCTTGCACTCCCAGGCAAAGTGGGGCCCACGGGTCATCATCAGCACAGGCGAACGTATGGAAGTATGCCCCCCTCACTCTCACATCTCTCTCTCAAATGATCCCATCCGGCTCGCCTTTCTCCAATCAGATTGAAACTCTCCCTACCTCTTCAACACAACATCATCTCGTCACGTATTCCAACACCGGTGCACGGCTAAAAAAAACCTGACAAAATTCCGATCCAGACTCTTATCCACAAGCTGTACCGCCCCCTTGGGGTGCTTACTACGACATTCGTGCCAGTCCACAAGAACGGTCTGCAGAATGAGTTCTATTGTTATGCGAACTTTGAGTGTGAACACTGGAAGTGGAAGGGGGGGCCAGGACGGGCTCAAGTCGTCTGATCAGCTTCTCAACTGAGTCTGAGAATCAAAGCCTCTTGGAGCTCGTGAGCTGTACAACCACACAAAGGTTAAGAAAGCTGGCAAAATGGCATGACCTGTCTCCTATACATGGAAACGTCTTCGAGACCGCATGATATGAGCAGCTAGTGCACAATGCATAAATATAGTTATGTTCTGACCGAAAAAACAGGCTCGAGTAGCTGCCCTCGCTTTGAGTCAAGCAGATGTACTAACAAGTCAACATGCTACCGACATGCCCTTTAACACCTAAAGGACGTATGATACGACCTTCTTGTTCTCAACTCCAAACGCCTAAGCAGCTGCGTGAACATTGACCATGTGTCATGAAGTGCTTCTTCCAATGCTCCTCTAATAATAGCCCGCTCCTGTTCATGCACAATCCTTTTGCAAATGCGTCAGAAAACAATTCCTCAACTCCCTGAACCTACCCAACCGGGCCCTATCAATCCCTAATAATGTCTTACGCCAATGAACGGATAATGTAGAAAAGGAGGTATGCCTGGCTGTTAAGCACATCCGACTTTTTAGCGAGTTCGACTTTGTGGTCGTTGAACGAGAACCACTGTTCTCCGACACGGCAGTACGACACATAGTGTCCTGGTCCTGTCAGTATCTATCTCTAATTTTTATGTCTTCACGCTTTACACCAGATTGAACGCCATACCTGTATCGATCTCGCCGACATGCTCCACGACGCTGAGAAGATCATATGTACATGAGCGACTGAGCTCTTGACTATCCCTGGTATCGGGCCCCTGTCCACGCGTCGTGTACGGTAACATGTTGAGCTGTAAAGGGAACTGGACCTTGGTATCAATTTTAGATGCCGATCTGTCCCTAGTTCCTTGCTTGAACTCGAATCTCTGGACGCCGAGTAAGCAACCACGCGATTAGAGTACATGCAAGCTCTAGCCGACTCACCTTAAGTTGTACAGACAGAACATTGGGCAACAATTTAATGCTGTGGTCTCGTTTTGCCTGTTGCATGGAGTTGCAATTTCGACATCGGTATTCGCATTTGTCATGTTTGATGTACTCTTCATCCAGACATTCCTGTAGCTTGAGCGATGGGCCGGACTTGCCGTTCTTCTTGCCTCTCTTTTGCGATAGGTTATCCAATCCCAAACTCAAGTCCAGGAATGACTCCACTGCGTTAGAAGTGCCACCACAGGCCTGGCATGTCGTCTGGCTTTGAAGCTTTCCGTAGAATGTCTGGTGGATGATGCAATTACAGCTATGCTCACTGCCAATCTCGGGCTTCTTGCCATCTCCGTTGCGTTCGTGGAGCTCTTCAGCTAGAAACTGGAAGAATTCATGGGCATCTTGCTCTTTCGTTGTGACTAGATTCTCGAATGCTTTCTTCTCGGATATCCAAAAACCAGAGAGCACGTTGGCAGCCGTGTAGCCGTTTGTGTTCTCGAGGGCATAAAAGTCTTGGAACATGTCTTCCATGGCGCAACTGAGGCAATGAGACAATTGGCAGTCACTGCTCTGATGTCCGTCACTCAGGTAGAAATTGCGAAGGAGAGGGTTGTGCAGGAAGCTCTGGAGGACGACATTTTGGTAACATGTTGCACCAGCATTGTAAATCCCCCTAAGCCCATCCGCCCTGCATGATGCGACGGTTGTGTTAGTAGATATATACCGCGGATCTTCTTTTTCCTTGACGGGATCTGAAAACATTTCCTCGTGTTTTCTCTTCCGGCCTACACTTCTGTCAGCATTACAGAAAAGCTCAAGGGAGGCACCGAGGTTTTCATGACGAGGAATCACAACGCATCAACCCAATAACCCCAAGTTCAGGGATACATACTTGAGAAAGAGCCGGTACCCATCTTCCGCACTCTGAGCTCCTCAAGAGTGGGATCCCATACGAAATCCTCACAGAATTGGCAAAATAGCGAGCCACTCCTCGAGTCCACGTCTGTTTGAGACTTGTCAGTATATATGGATTGGGGAAAGTTTTGGCGCCCCGGACATACAGAACCGGTGGCTCTTCTTATTAGCATGTTTGGTGCGGTCTTCCTCAGGCAGTATGGTGCTGCATTGCAAGCAGAGATAGTTGGATGTTAGAGACGTGTTAACGAAGCCGTCCGGTCCCTTGGTAGTCTGCGGGACGATCGGTGTATGATCAAAGATGACTCGTAGTAACATCTTGTAATACTGAATAGAGCTGTTCATGACATCTGGACTACTACTGAATAGTAGCTGGACATGTTCTAGACTGAGATCAGCTTCCAGCACCAAAGGCCACTTGGCTGGCCGAGGATGTATGACACTGACCGCATCCAAACAGGGGAGTGCCTGGGACGGGGGATTTGATCTTGACATTCTTTGGTGACGCCGGCGTAGTGGGACGGGCAGCCATCTTTGCCTTATTATGCCTCCGAAGGGCTTTGGAGTCGCGCAGGTACTCTGTTACGAGGATGTGGGATACTCGGAAGGTCGGCGCAGAACGGACAGCTTCGGTAAAATAAGATTGGAAGTAGAGTGGTAAGGATGGTTGGTAGGCACGGCGCAAGGCAGATAATCAGATCAAAGGGACAGGTGTACAGGGATAGCTCGAATCTAAGTGTTCTCTGGGGCTGTTCGATGATCTCGAGGGTGGATTCGAGTTGTTGCGGACTCAGGTCCTTGAGTGTAATACGAGGCTTCACGTTTCGTGGTAGGCCCAAGAGAGCTACCCTAAATCGAGATGGAGCTGGGCTCACTGTGATTAGCCTCCTGGGAGCCAGCATTGGTGATCAGTGGTCATGTCTCTTGATGATAGAGTATAGGCAGCTGAAAGTTGCGTATGGGAACTTACAGAGATCCGAGATTCGGCAGAACGGTCTTGAATTAAGCTGGACGGAAGGGCCTGAACAACACGAAAATCGCAAGATGACCGTCATCGACAGTCAATTGGGAATCTTTCCAGCTTCAGCATTCAGCAGCAGCGAGTTGGCGCCAGAAATGCTTATCGGGGACACCAAGGCCCACTCGATCACCCTTATCCAGCGTTCTAACGGAATGCAGTTTGGCATGGCTGAATTGATGTGCACCGTGGGTTTCAGGGGTTGGTCACATCTTTAGGTACATACTGTCAGCGCTCGCCTCCACAGCATTCCGACTGCTGTGTACCCGCCGACCGCTGGCCCGTAGGCGGTGTCTTTCCTCTCCAGGCTCCCGCAGCTCTGCTGTAGCTCCAGCGAGCTGTCTACATACAGGTGTGGTAAGGCTGGATTAAGCATCCTCGCATCCCGGCGACTAATAACAAAGGTTCGCAACCTCTCGGATGGGATCCACAGAACCGGAGCGAGAACCTCGGCTTCCACCATCACCTTCTTACCTATCTCCCATGCCCGTTGACGCTGCATCACAGCTCTACGTCCTTGTATATGTCTGCCAATATGTAAATATACAAACACACACATCAAGTCTTCACCTTAATTCGTGTTTACGAGGTTGTTCCTTTGTGATTTCTTGAGGTCTTGTTGTCAAGAGCCTGACTATCGGTACCTACACCCCTCGGTAACCCCTCCAGCGATAATTTTCCACAATTGACAGCACGAAAGACCTCACAGTCAAATACGGATTGGCCCTGTCCTGGCATGAAACCGACTGGATCACTTTACCGCTATCTCAGAATGGCTGTTGAGCTTGTGCATCTGCCGGAGGTCGAGAGACTCAGTCCGTCATGTATACGCATTCTTGGTGGCAACCCCTCAAAGTTCACCCTTCAGGGCACCAACACGTACTTGGTCGGCACGGGATCGGAGAGACTTTTGGTTGACACTGGCGAGGGGAAACCATCGTGGATCTCCGCCCTGAAACGTCTCCTTGACCAAGAGAAAGCTACCGTTCAAAAGGTTCTTTTGACGCACTGGCATCCTGATCATACTGGAGGTGTTTCTCAACTGCTCGACACATCGCACGACGCAGTCATTTTCAAGAGCAGCCCAGGTCCTTCTCAGCAAAACATCGCCCACGGGCAGGTTTTTGAAGTCGAAGGTGCCACTCTAAAAGCAGTGCACACCCCAGGCCACACGACCGACCACATGGCCTTTATCTTCAAAGAGGAAGACGCCATTTTCACCGGTGACAATGTTTTGGGTCAAGGGACAGCCGTCTTCGAAGACTTATCTACCTACATGACGAGCCTAGCCAAGATGGAGAATCTGGTATCGGGTCGAGGCTATCCGGGTCACGGTCCAGTACTACCAGCGGCGCAGGCCAAGATATCCGAGTATATCTCACACAGGCAACAAAGGGAGACGCAAGTACTGGAAACACTCGGGTCTCTCCGAGAAATCCCAGCTTCAACATCGGTGATGAGCAGCTCGGGGAAGGCCGGTGCTACGCCTATGGAGCTTGTCAAGATCATATATCGAGACGTGCCTGAGAACCTTCACCTACCAGCTGCTAGAGGCGTGGTCCAGATCCTGCATAAACTCCAAGACGAAGACAAAGTTCTACTCGAAGACGGAGACAGATGGTCCCTCCGAGAGAGGCCGAGCTTGTAGAGCGGCCGTTGTGTAGGTAATAAACCGCTATTGCTTGACCAGGTTGAAAAGAATTGAACAAAAAGCTTGAAAACCTCTGGACGTAGACTTCTACCTGGGTTGATGGGGAAACTTATACATCCGTAATGACGGTAGCTACAGGACGCACACTCTAGGTCTACGTAGTCTCTAACTATATCCTCCTGGTCCGAACTGTGGAAAGACGGAAGTAAGGGACACAGACCAACAGGAGCGCTTGCCTTGCCTGGGCTTCCGCGCCGGCTCCATTGACATAGGTAAGCATATATCTAAGTATATATCTCGTTGCGAACCTCGTCCGGTGCCGGTTCGGCAGTAATGTGTCAACTTTCTATCGTTGGCCAGGTACAGCATGCAACCGGTCGGCCAGGCTACACATATCTGTAGAAGTACATGAGACTTGGCGCTCCGACCTAATGCCTGCCAAGAGGGTGCAAACTGTAGAATGCTACGAAAATGACTGTCATCAACGGAAATCCGGCATCGCCACGCCGCAGCCTTGCTGGACTGCTCTTGAGCGCGACCTATATGTGTGCAGTCAGGTGGAGATGAGGTATGTACTGCAGGCGAGACGAGGTAAGTTCAGTATGGCCTGTAGATGTAAACCGCGCCTGTCGTAGCACCGGTGCGTGCAATGCGACCTCTTTTGTCAAGACTCAGTCAAGTAAAGGCTTCCGACAAGTGAAAGATGCTCGTTCGATTTGCCAACACATGACCCAAGACTTTGGACAAGACTGGAAAGTTCTGACGCTGTCTCGCGACAAAGTCGGACTCCGATAACCGTCCGGCTCGCCTTTGATCCAACCTCCTCCTCCGCCGATATCATGGCACGATCTGATGGTTCTGGCATCCTTACCAGGGCCTGTGGGCGCCATCGGGCTATCTCTCGTTGGCCAGGAATGCAGCGCGAACAATACGTACATTAGGTACAGTCATAGCAGATTCTTACTATGTCCGTTTCATAGGTTGCCTTTGCCGTGCGATTTCACATCATCGGGCCCGGAGTATCGGTGTTCTTGGGCTCCCCCATCTTATCTTACAAATCACAACGTGGTGCAATAAGCCAAGCGGCCCCGAGGTTTTTCTTAGCTTCTTGGTGCCATCCGAATCGTTTTCGCGTGGACAGCGAAGCATGGCAAAAAACTGATTCTGTTTTTTTTTTTGTTTGGCGATGTGGACCATTGAAAAATTATCGGCCTCGCGGTTCTGGTAGCCCGCTTCTTCCTTTGCACTCAGTTCCGAACCAACCAGGGTGGTAGCCGTGTCGTGACCCAGGCTTATTATTGGCATCCAACGCTGTTGTACTCTCGAAAGCAGACGAAGCTAAAGGAAACATTGCCCGGTGGTTTTCTAAGCCCCTCTCGTTCGAGCTGCAGGTTGCGAATATCTCACGACCCCCTTCGCTAACGCATCACAACACGGAGTGTTACCTCCAGACATGTGTTGTTGCAGATACCTGCCCCAGAGAGCTTTGCCCTCCGTTGAGCCTTGTAGTATTGATAGGGCGAGTTGCCACCCACCATGGCACGTACATGCATGAGTACATAGTGACTGGAGACCGGATTGGGAAGTAAAGGGCATGTGTACAATTCCCTACCCAAGGTAGGACTCCGATTGTCCAAATCATCAAGTCGGTGAAGACGACTGTTCTACCCTGTCGAAATTTTATTCGGCACTTGGGTGATGGTCACGCATGCAGCGCTACCGCCCGCAGCCTGCATGATGCCACTTGCATTGGATTCCCTGCCCACAATTGGCATCGTGACCCAAAGTGCCGTGGAATCCGCTCTAACTCGCCCTCATGATTCGCGAGATCGGGTCAGCAGTGTATGATGTAGTGACTTAACACTGTCTTTGGATCGAAATATGTATATATCATCATCAAAACTCTTGGTTACTGTGGTAGTAGTCGATAGTACCTACCTACCTACCTGTCAAATTATCATCGGCCTGTAACTAGCGAATAGAGTTTATCATCGCGCTGGTGGTTTTTTTCATGGCGGCCGAACCTTCCGAGACTCCACGTTCTGCGTGACGGGCTAGGCTGACATATCACCGGAGACTGCCTAATGGATAAGGTGAGGTACATAGTTCACAACCTCATTGTCAGTTACCTCACCTTAGGACCTTAGCTAAGTACTTGAGGTTTCTGCCATGTCCAGGAATCGATTGGTAATCACGCAACATTTCTGTCCCTGGTCGCGACGAGGAAAATACCCTCGTACCGTCGTAGACACTGTGCGATCTGTTCACATGCATACTTACATACATATGTACATACATGACATGGAGCCACCGTGGCGATCATAAGGGAAGGTAGGGTAAGGTATCGTCCGACTATGAACCCAGCTAGCGCGGCTCTTTGACAACAGGAAAGGCTGAAAGATGCGATGTCATCCTGACTGCCTCTGTTGTCGCAAACGATGGGCTGCATGCCGACAACGCATGATGCATCTCCTACGGACAAAGCAAGTCTTTCGTACACGCAAGATCTTTCAGAACAGTCATTCGCATGGAAATATCCCTTGATAATGAAATGGCCTGGCTTGCGGCGAGTGTACCCCAAGAGAGACACCATGGGAATGGTGGTGATGATGCAGACGTTGATGGCTGGGAAATCGTCAAGGTTGGTACGCAACTGGCAAGGAAATAATAGATGGCATCCGCGTTAAGTCCGAACCTGGGACTACCTATCCATGGCTTTGAGCTGGTCTCGTCCGTCACCATTGGCCATGGGATACACACGACACATGGAAGAATCGGAGCCTATTCTGCCAAGGCTGCATGAGCATGAGTGGAAAATCCCATACCAAGATTGGTATCCCATGGACTACTTACCTAGATACGTACATACATACATAGTATTAACCAGGTACCTATTAGTAGTGACTAAACCGCACTACCGAACTCCCGATTCCCGAACTCGTTGGAATGACTTTTGGCGACAGCCCCATCTGTGCCCCGTCTCTGATCGATTTCTACCCAAGGGCCTTAAGGGCTTACCCGCCTGCATCATCACCACCACCGATGCTGTCTGCGCTGCTAGCTGCGGATATACTGAGGTACTATTAGCATGTAGCTCGGATATCCTCGTCGCGCCAGTCAGGGCACCCTTGCTCGTTTCACAAAATATTTCGTTGGACCTGGTTGGACGGACAGGGTGTTGACGTTAGTATTCATGATGATGCAAGCGACGAGCCTTGGACTGCTCCGTGCTCTGCTCCGTGCTCTGCTTACCTTACCGCCGCTTCGGCTTGCTTACATGGAGATAATGGATGTAAGGCAGATGAATAGGATGATACCTGGCTAAGCTTGGCCGCCATCCACCACGGCTTCTGACAAGTAATGTACATATCGGAAGACTCGGATCTGCGTCAGAACACACTCTATCCGTCCCAAAGGTCAAGCTACATACATGCAGTCCAAGTATGGAGTTGTATTCATTAAACTGAGAAGTGACTCCCATGCTAAACCCGCACCGCCCTATCCGCGCGTTCGACGAGGTAGGTAGATAGGGATAGGTATAGGTATGTACACGAAGGAGGTAGGTTCCTCTACCTATTGGCTACGTACCTCCTAAACTGCAGGAAATTAGGTCAAGTACATGCCCGCTTGGCCTTACTTCATAATTCCTTCTACCTGGTGTACCTCCTACATAGAACAGCATGGGCGTGGACGGTTGAGGCCGACCGATGCGCATCGTCCTTCCCACATAATCCGACCTCACGCACGACCTACCTGTGTAGGGTAGGCTAAGCAGACAGTCCGATGCCGATGCCGAGCGCGCGGGTGGTCGCTGACGAGGTGTGGAATATATTTTCGAGACCCGCACTTACCCTCCCACCAACTCGAGTTGCGCCTTGCCTTGCTGTTGATAAATAGACCGATCGTGTCTTACCCTCGCTCTGCCACTTGCAGTGTGGAAGAACTGGACCTCGAGCTTCTAGTCTCTAAACACAGTCCCCCCAGCTACTCTTTGCGCCGTCGCTTACTCATACCACCGCTTCTCGTCTCTTACTAAACCCATATTAAATCTACCTAGGTTAGGTAGCACTGTACATATAAACGTGATACCCTGCGAGACGGCTGTCGTTGACGTCGGTCAAAGCTCCTCCCATCAGTGGATGCAAAGGGCTTAGCTCTGGGCAAGATATGTGTTAATCTCCTACTGTCCTGTGCAAACGGGTCGGCATATAAAAAACACCGAGCCTCTCGGAAAGAAAAAAAAGTTTACAAAAAAGATTTGAACACAAAGATTACGGCGGCATGCGGTCGACGACAGCTACAGCGTTCAGACTCCTGGCGCTTGCAACTGCAGCTGCATGGTTGCCCGTGGTACTTGCCCACAGTGGTGAAGATGGAGGCTCAATCGACATGGACGCAGATATGGGCACCGCCGAGGACGCCAACTTGGATCAAGCAGAGTATGCGACCACATACTTTACGCTTCAACAACATGTAGGGGCCATTCATGCGCACATTGGACTTATGGTTGTGGGCTGGGTTTTTATCCTACCTCTAGGTGAGTCGCGTTGCGCATACAGCCCTAATCCGACCAAGGTATTGCGTCATGCTAACGGGTGAGACTCCAGCCATCATGTTCTCGCTTGCACGATCGCGATACACTCTCCCGGCGCAATTCCTATTCCTCGTCGCAAATGCTCTGGGCGTTATCACTGGATTCAGCTACAACACGAACACGCCCGACCTTTACCCCAATAACGCGCATCACAAGCTTGGATGGGTCGCAACGTGGGTGGTGAGCGCGCAGATCTTTGTCGGTTTGATTGGGCGGATAGCTGGTATGCTGAGCAAGCATGTGGCGAGACAGTCTACCAACGACGAGGAGCAGGCGTTTATCCCGGTATCAATGGAAAATATGGCCGAACATCAGCGGAGGAATGGCAGTCATTTCTCCGATCCTTACCGGCACTCCAATGACGGTGGACAGGGCACAGAGCCGCGCGCCGAGTCTTTGCGAAGCAATTCGCTCTCCACTGCCGTTGGACAGGATTCCCAAGACGAGGATGACGACGACCTTGCTTTTAAGCCCTCAGAAATGTTGCGGTCAACAAAACCGACCTCGCTTTTGAGCAGAATCGCGGGGAGTATCTCAAGTCGGTCATGGCGGTTCATTACAATCGGCTATGACGTAGTGGACAGGACAATCCTCATTCTGGGCTATATTGCGCTGTGTACGGGGGTCATCACTTATGCCCGCTTCTTTGTGAGTATGAGATTGTTCACAGTTGAAAGGCCAGCCACTGACGCATGATTCAAGGAGGGCCATGAAGTATTCAGCGGTCTGGCACATTGGATCAAAGGCGGCATCTTCTTCTGGTACGGCGTCCTGACCTTAGGACGCTGGTCTGGAAGCTTCGGGGAGCTGGGATGGGTGAGTTGAAGCAAAACATCACAAATAATCAGGAACCCCGAACATCTTCTAACGACATTGAATGTATAGGCCTGGAATGTCCGCCCCAAGCAGAGCTCGCAGAGGTGGAGGCCCACCGCGGAATTTGTCGAGGGTGCTCTGATCTTCACCTATGGAGCTACTAACATCTTCCTTGAGCATCTCGGCAAACCGGGTGACGAGGAGTTCAGTCCGGAGGATCTCGAGCACGTCTCCATTACGGTCCTTTTCATCGGGGGTGGTCTGGTTAGTATACCCCGCGGCGTGGGAGAACTGAAATCTGGACTAATCATGCTCTTTAGCTTGCGATGCTTGTCGAATCAACCTCGGTCCGCGAACTACTCAATACAACAGTGACAGAAGCCGCCCTTGCACACCCCCACCACGCCTACAGCGAGGAGGAGCGCGACAGCCTCGAGCCACCCGCAACCTATGAATTCTCTATCAATCCAATCCCGGCACTTGTTATCTTGCTCCTCGGTATCATGATGAGCTCGCACACACAGGAATCGATGATCTCAAGCATGGTACATAAGCAGTGGGGCAACCTTCTCACGGGCGCTTCCTTCGCGCGAGGTTTCACTTATGTCTTGCTGTACTTAAAGCCACCGCGCTCTATCTTGCCTTCACGTCCGCCGACCGAACTACTGACAGCGTTTGGTCTAATCTCCGGCGGCACGGTTTTCATGGCAAGCAGCGGCGACACCGTCGCGGGAATGGAACACTATGGCCTGGATGCCATGTTCTTCTACACAGTGACTATGGGCCTGGTTGGGTTGCTGATGGCTTGGATCGTAATCTTACTCGCCATTAAGGGATGGGCAGTGCGCAAGGAATCGGGCAATTCAGCAAAGTCTTGGTCGCAACTATCGAGACTCTAAGTACCTTTCACTCGCACAAGGAACATACATCGGGGTGCATAGGACAGTCAAGCGAGAAAACGACAGCTTGCACTGCATACAGATAATGGGAAAGAGACGGAAATCGTCTGCTTGCGACTCAGCCTTGACGCATTTTACAGGAATTCGGCGCATTCATTCTAGGCTGCTGCGGGCGAGTAGTAGATCGAGTTTCGGTCGATATACCCCTACTCGCCCCTCAAGCTTAACATTGGTCAACATAGAGCATTCTGGTCTTTCATTACCGTCCATGATACCCTAGGGAAACGTCTTTTTAGTTTTATCCCCCCCACATGATAACCATTGGTTGGACAGCTGTTAATTGATCATGATGGTAATGATATTTATGTGGAAGGAGAGCTGGATGAGGAGCCAACAAGGCTTAGTTGTGGGGACGTAGGGTATGGCAGAATTTACGCCGCTCTGACTGGGTGCTATGAAATAGTTCTTAACAAATAATAGATTCCCATTGCTGCTTTCACTTGCTGTGTTTCTCTTTAATATCTGTGACTAGGCACTGGCACTGGAGGGCGGCCATCTCGAATGTGTGTTCGGCGGTTCGGCGTTTCTTCGGAACATCATAGGAGAAAATTGTCTTTTCCAGTGGCTGTCAAAGATAAGATTTAGAAGATACAATAGCGGGGTAAAATTTTCAACATTTGGCATCCTGCCAGAGTGGTTAATGGGTGAGACTTGAACGCATTGAACGTTTAGCCATCTCATGACTTCGGTCGCGTAGGTTCGAATCCTGCGGATGTCGCAATTTTTGCCATGGCGTTTTGTTCGTCTACACGTTTCTTCTCTTTCGATTATCCCACATACGTGCAATCCTTCTTAATTTTTTTCTTGTAGCGCAGCTCCCATTGTGCTGTGGCGTGCTCCCAACATTGAACTTCCGATTCCTGTAGTAACTATACATACATAGATAGTACTGGTGCCTGATAACACGGTTTTGAATTATCGCCAACAGATCCAGACCTGGCACACACCCAGGTAACCGCCTAGCCAGTCTCCTGCAAATCGGTACAATGCTTTGCGACGGGAAGTTCCGGAAAGCGACATTAGTATTGCGAAGGAGCGCTCGTCAGATTTCTCTGCTCGTAGGGAGTCTCTGCTGCATATACGCCGCTCTCGTTCCCTCAGTCAGAAGTCATCTCCTCATCCCCCTTCTCATGTGGAACATGGCTGTTGCCATTGCCTTTCTTGGCCCTCTGCGCATCGACTACTCTCTCTTGGTCCGCGGTAGAGAACATTGAAGTGCCTTGTTGCAGACTCTTGATCAACATGGGCAACGCATCGGCCTTGAAGTCGTCCGCGCTACGAATCTTGTCCAGGTCCTCGGCAAATTCCTTGGTTGATTGTTGCAGGTAGTAAGATGTAAACTCTTCCGAGGTCTTATCATCTTTGGGGGCCATTTTGAAGCTGGGGTTGGACTTTGGGGGCCTGGAGAACAACAGCGACAGGTAGGCAGTGGGTGCAACACAGGCTGTGTTTGTGGGAAGACGGGCGCACTTGGACCTTGCGGGCTTTTGCAAAATGGTCGTGATCGTCTCTGGTGCTGATGAGTGATGAAGGTATCGATTGATGATTTGGGGGTTGAATGTTTTTTTTTTTTGTTCTGCCACGCTACCCCAGCGGAAGAAGAGTAGGGTCCCTAATAAGGTAGAAGGAGCTGAAGATCCACTACAAAAGCTCACATTCGCTCATAGCCATTGTAGAGGTAGCAACTGCGCAATTTGCGGCTCTGCGATCACCTACAACCACCAACACCACCAGCTGCACTCTTCCTCAGCCATTCACTACCCTAATGCCTCGGCAGGCTACACGTCGATTACACTGTCGCCCGTTTACTGGACGCAGGCCGAGCTAGCTGACATGTGCAGTCTTAGCCCTCGAAAATGCAATTCTGTAACCAGTTACATGTTCCAACTCAGCCCGCGATGGCTACTCCTCCCAGCCACGCGGGCTGAAGTCAGGATAGCTATCCTCAGCTGCAAGGACATCCTGCCCGTGGATGAATCCATTCTGGGAACGGTGTGTTGATCCAAGAGGAGTTGGGGTCTACCGGCTACCTGTATAAGAGACTGCGCAGGTCCTTGTCCTTCATACCACTGAGGATAGGTAAACGTTTGGATGGCCATCTTCCCAACTCGAGTGAATATACGAGTATTGTGACCATCAAGGGAAGTCTTTCTTATACAGATATACTCAAAAGCCACTCATAGAGCGGCCGACGGCTTTCATCGCTTTGTGTCGTTTGCCTTTTCATACTGCTACCTAAGTCATTGCCTGAGCTATGCCTGCGTCCATCACCAAGCAGATCCTGGCCGCGGCCTCATGGTCCTCCTCGCGTGTCGACATCATCGCTATCGGCAGCGACAACGCCATGTATCACAAAGGCTGGGACGGCAGCTGGCAGAGCGATTGGGATTCTCTCGGTGGCTCGTTTACCTCCGTCGCCCCAACCATGGTGGCCTGGGGTCCCAACAGACTTGATACGTTCGGCCTCGACTCATCTTCGAGCACCATGATGCACAATTCCTGGGACGGGCAGAGCTGGGAGTCCACGTGGAAGCCGTGCCCACACAGACTTTCACTGGATCCTTCGCTGTCGCCGCTTGGGAGGAGCAAAGACTGGACATTTTCGGCCGGGGAAAAGACGACCACACAATGTATCACGAATATGTATGTGAAGTCCCCAGAGACCTCCTAGCTTATAACCTCTTGGTTCCTTTCGTTAACACCGGCTTCTAATCTGTAGTGGGATCCATCCGGCTGGGGCTCCAGCTGGGAGAACCACGGCGGCCAATGGAATGCGGAAATGTCTACAGTCTCGTGAAGCAGCCAGCGCCTTGATATATTCACCGTTGGCGAGGATGGCGGCGTCTATCACCTAGCTTATGATGGCACGTCCTTCGGGTGGCAGCAGCCATGGGACTCACCGGGAGGTACCTGGGTAGACCCAGTGACCCCGACATCCTGGAGTCAGGAACGTCTTGATATCTTCACGATTGGCATCGACAACCTGTTCCACACCCGTGGCTGGGACGGGAGCGAATGGGCTGGCGATTGGAGCAATCTAGGGGGGCCCTTCACAAGTCCTCCAGCCGCAGTCAGCTGGGGTTCAGGACGCCTTGATGTATTTGGTCTCGGGACTGATCAGGCGATCTGGCACCGCTCGTATGATGGCGGTGCTTGGGAGGGCGATTGGGACTCCGTCGGTGGCGGGCCATTCGAGACAGTACCTGTAGTGGTAAGTCGGGATGAATCAAAGATCAGTGTTGTCGCTGCGGATGCCGACGGGAGGGTGTGGCATCGCGCGCTATTCGGTACTCAATGGGGTGACTGGGATGACCTTGGGATCCCAGGCCCGGAGGCAGCAGATTCGGGGACGGACACAAGCAGTGCGGGGGTTGGGTTCATTTCGACAGTGACCGTGACAGCAGCTGCTACGGGGACAGTCGCCAGTGGCTATTCATCAACAATGATTGTTGGAGGACAGTCAACTTCGTCTGCTGGTAACGCTAACGTGTTGACCGTGACTGCTCCTAATGCGGGTGGCGCCGGTGGCTCCTCTGCGACAGCGACAGCGACGGCGACAACAGATTCAGATTCCTCAGGCTCATGGCAAACCCCGGATTATAGCGTTGCGTTGGGCTTGCCTGTACTTCTGATGCTGTGGGTGGCCACAATGCTGTGAGATTCGGTTCTTGGGCGGCTTCCCCCTGCGGCAGGATCTCTCGTCTTGTTCGAGAGGTCATGGGCAATATCTCCAACTACATTCCACAGTCAGTTCATCGGCAGATAGGAGGATACTGGTGAGAAACTTACATGCACCGTTGCACGTGTCACGCAAATCGTGATATTGACAACCTAGACTGCTCCAGGTCCTGCTCACTTCTGTGACCCATCACTTGCGGCCACAGTGCCGGGCTTTTCCTTGTCGAACTGCTGGCAACTCGGCTCTTGCAATTCCAAACAGCCTGGCACTCTACTTCTCTGATGGGGTTTCGACTCTCGGGGCCGAATTGGCATTTTTCACTAAGCGTGCGAAAGTATCTACTTTTTGAGGATAACCTTTACATGGCTATCATTTTGCCCTCATGTATTTGACTAGTACAACCTACAGACCGGCCAATTTGGTGACGAGGCTCTTTTGGTTACAACTATTCCATTCTTTGGCCCAGGACCGCGAGGAACACGGCGTATACGCTACAGATCGAAGAACTCCACATTCTGATTTGCTTACAGCGCGTGCCTGAGAAGAGCCAAGTGTGGCTATGCCTATGTCATAAGATGATGCCCATGCCATTTCATTCTGAACCAACCTGCGCAGGTTTTCTGAACGCAGTTGCTCCTCACTCAGCCTTTCGCAATAGCGCTGCTTCTCCACGCACATCGGCACCCTCAGAAAGGTACTGCCACCCGGATTGACCCCAATCGGGAAGATGGATGGCCAAGTCTCCAGCTCTTTCGGTGCTGAGCCAGACCTGCCGGCTGCGACCGAGCTATACGTCGTATTTGTCGAGCAATGCGATTGGTTCAGGACGCCAAGACGCAGCACCGCTGACGTGAAAGGCTTGACGCTGGACATGAAGCTTTAACCAGACACTCGGCAAAGGAGAAACAATGAATTCTTATAAAGATGGCTTCCAATTCCAATAGCTACGGGTATGTCCCGACTCCGACATCATACTCAACTCTATTGGAGATTCGGCGAACCTCGACACAAGCAAAGTTATCTCAGACATCGCGCCAAGACTTGTTGAGCAGCAGCTTGCTATTGCATCCTCCGACACGTTCGACATTGTCCGTGTACCGAAGTTCTGTCCCTGAAGATCGATCTGACTCGGCGGTCAGCCCCGGCATTTCGATTGTAGACGGATACGATGGATGACGGAAAGTACGTCGAGGGCAGCGTCTGGTTCTACGCACCGAACAAGGGAGCGCCAGTCTTCTTTGCCGTGGCCTTCGCGGCAACCGGAGCTGTTCACTTATGGCAAGCGATGTAGGACCGCCCTTCACATGCCAGCACGTTCCGAGCGCGTCGCTAATCCTGGCCTAGGCATTACAAAAGCTGGAGGCTCACAGGCTTATACGTCTTCTGCGCTCTCATTTTCCTCGTGGGTTTCGTATTTCGAGAGATTGGTGCGTTCCATTACGACAACCTAGTCGTATATATTGTCAGCATCTGCCTGTGCTATGCGGCGCCGTGAGTGCGAAAGAGCCTAGGATCATTCGAACTGAAAGAGACTGACCGCCAAATAACAGACCATTATACGAGTTGGCAAATTACTACATCCTGGGAAGAATTTTGTATTATGTCCCGTACTACTCCCCCATACACCCAGGTCGCGTCTTGACGACTTTTGCCGCCATATCCACAATCATCGAGGCCTTGAATGGGATAGGCGCTTCATACATCGCAAACAGGTCACTGCCCCAGGATACGCAAGAAGTGGGCCAGTCTCTTCTGAAGGCCGCCCTCTTGATGCAGCTCATCGTGGTGAGCCTGTTCGTTATTCTTGCTGTCACGTTCCACGCCAGGTGCCGGAAGAATGGCATCCACCATGTCAAGGTCGACCAGTCACTGCTCACTCTGTACATCAGCAGTGCCATCATTGTCGTCAGGTGCATATACCGCACCGTTGAGTTCTTCGACCTCTACAGCGTCGATTATGATGCGCCTGACTTCGACCCGACGACTTTGAGCGCCATCATTCGCTATGAGTGGTTATTCTACGTGTTCGAGGCCTCCCTGATGCTCTGCAACAGCGTGTTGTTGAACGTCCGGCACCCTCGTCGCTGGTTGCCCAAGAGCACCAAGGTCTACTTGGCCAGAGACAAGGTGACCGAAATCGTGGGGCCTGGTTATAAGGAGGATCGTAATTTCGTCGTGACGCTCCTCGACCCCTTCGATATTTACGGCATGATCAAACACAAGGACCAGACCACCCGTTTCTGGGATGAGGACAGCACCACTGCGCACAAGGTTGACGGCAGCCCGCAACCGCTTCTAGATATGGTGAGACCAGGAGAACAACGTGTATAGAGATAGGAACCAGGGGGTTGTAGCGAAGTGACATCATCGTCTGAGAAGAGCCCAAAGGAATTTTTTTGACAATGCATGATCATGGGCGAATTAGCATAGGAGCGGGAGAGGTCGAAGCGTAGGAAAGCATGGTGCGTGAAGACGTGCTACAACCGAAAGTCAAGACCATTGATCTACATTCGCTGAAGGGAGCAGGACAATTCCCAGGGGTGTTCCACTTGTCGACGCTTTGGGGGCTCGGAAGTAGGAAGAAGCTACCATGTGCGGCTTCGGGAGATGGCGCTGGGCTCTCAACTCTGGTTGAATAGGTCTGCAGGAAGACATTCCCACAAAGTACAGAGATTTCAAGTTGAGATCGCGATACTTGAATTCGTTGTTGACCACCGTATGCTTATCCATACCGCGGCATCTATTTGAAGTTCTTACAAGTTACAAGAGTTGAAGATCTAATTCATCGTCGGAACGTGTGTCGAATCCTTCGAATGCCATGCGGCAGCCTGGCCTACCGAGCAGGAGTTCAGGCCCGACTTGAAGGTACCTACCTTATGAGGATGAAAGCTCTAGTCATTTGTCATTCGCAGCTATTATTATGAGATAGGTTCATGAATTCTCGATCAAATGTTAGAAAGGCTCGGGCGGAAAAGGAAGCCCAGAGGGAGAAGATGAAACTGGCGATAATTACCTCCTATAAGACACAGTCTCCGGTGAGGCTTCGCGCGTCAAGCCAGAGTACTCTTGAACCTGTATTGTACTTGCAGGCACCATCTGCTGAAATATCGTCCGCTTGGCTGTTATTTCTTTTCCGAAGATTGGAACATTTCCACCATGGGGGTCTGGGGATCCCGGGGTCGTCGGCGAATCCGCTAGTGGCATTGCGTATTCCAATCCCAAACCTGTCGCCTCGCGATTTAGATCCTAATCAGGGGGTTTTGCGTGATGATGCATCGTGACAACAGCACCTTCTCATTCAATGGGATAAACGGCGTATTGCAGAGGGTACATACATACCTAGGTAGCTTGGTAGTATGTAAAGAACGGGGCTTAGAGGCAGGCAAGAGTTTGGATGGACAAGGCATAACATGGCGAAAAGTCAGCAAGCCTACGTCGCAAGGATACCAGCATCCTATAATTGGGATACCGCCGCGCCTTCGAGGGATGTTGCGGCTGATCCAGCAGGGAGGTTGAGCCCTTGAGCCTCATGACAGGTTCGATGTAAGCTAAAACGAACGACTGGAGATGACGGCGGTGGAATGGGCCACGCCTAGGCCGTGTCCCTCCATTCAAAGACATGATCTCACCATTCTCATGTCATCGGTGTCGACATCGCCCGCCGGTGCCGCTGAGTGGAAGCGATTGATGGGGAAGGCATCTTCTTGGATGGATCTGGAGATAGGTCGGGGCGTACCTGCCAACCTGATAGTTAAGTACATACATGTATGTAGATACTAAGGTACCTTCCTTGTACGGATGTGGGAAAGATGAGGTATGTATGTGTAACTCGCACACCTCTTCCACGATGTTCAATCTAATAAGACGGTTATGTGCACATGCACTACTACTGAATGTTGATGTACTGCCATGCCTTTTATTTATTTGATCGGGGCCAGGGATCCTCATTGCTGAGCCGACGGTTGCCAGCGATGGTCCGAGTAGGCGACGAGCCTCAATGTCGGTGTCAGACTGCAGTGTGACAGTCAAGACTCAATAGACACGCAGAGTCGGCCGCTCATGAGCTCACAACTTGATAGACGGTCTTGTTTCTATTTTTGGCAACATTCAGAAGGAGACGACACGGGGAATGGGAGACTGAATGCGACGAGCCAAGACCTCTTGATCCGACTGAAAACATGGGCATCACCCACAACTACCGTCGCCGCATCACGATGGACCCATCGATGCATGACTCGTTTCTGTAGTAATAACTTATTTACGATATGAGGAGGAAGGGCGAAGCCTTCGTCGACGAGACGTTTGCTGCATACCAACTGACAGCATGGGTCGCGGCGGTACATAGGTGTTATTTGTTTATATGACGATCTGTGGGGAGTGTAGGCTATTTACATACACACTCGCAGAGGCAATTCGAATGTGGGCAGGAGAGCGATTCTATACAGATGCATTACCCTCCTAGTAGTAGCCTCAGTCTTCATGAGCGGCAGGCGAAGAGAATAAATCACAAGGGTCAAGGGCAATTCATTATCCAAGCAGATCTACGTCGCGAGTTACAGCTGCAGGCAGACGAATTCCAGACTCCAGTATTCCAGCGTCGAGGTACCGTACACATAATTCTAGGTGCCAAAGGTACTTGCGCATTATCCTACCTACCTACTTACTTACCTACCTACCGACCTAGTAGGGAAAGACGGACGACCCGGCGTTTCCATCGACGGCGCCTAGCACACAGCCCCTACTAAGGTGCCTTAGACACCTAGGGATTGTCATCCCTTATTCCATTGCGGGCAACTCTCGTCGAGTTCCAAGCCCAAGGATCATCCAGGTGGATTTCACGGGTACGAGCATAGGTAGGTAGTACAGCAGGAGAATTGCAGCTCACCTTTTCTTTTCGTGCTCGCATTTTCTCAAAACGCAGCTGTGGTCTGTGTTAGGGGAGGCGAAGCCGTAAAGATGCTTCCATTGGCAGTTGGTCGCCGCGCCACGCCACGCCACGCTCCTGACATACCATTCCATACCATTAGGCACCTAGGTAGTAGGTACAGTACCATACCATTCCATACACATAGGTGGAATTTAGATGCAAGTACCTCGTAGCATTTCAAGGTCTGGAGGTCTTTGCAACTACGCCTATTCATTCCTCCTACCCCCGTCCATATCCGGATAACCGGGGTGTGGTGTGTTGGGGTACCTCTTTGTAGGCTAGGTACATAGGTAGACGTGCGTGCCTAAGGCAAGAAGATATGGGTGGGCGGGCAGTTGGCAGGTACCTACTTACTTACTTAGGGAGCAAATAGGCAATGTAGATACCTCCTACGAAGTACCTCCCTACCTCCCGTACCCCTTCCCTACATGAACGCGACGTACCTAATGCACTGACAGCATGGGCGGTGTTTCTTCCTACTATCCAAAGTAACTTCCTTGTGAGCAAGTCCAACACCTTGTTGTTATTACCTCAGGAGCCATGTAGAAGATCGGTACCTACCTAGTTAAGCAGACCGTATCCGTCGTCGTGCGACTTGATCAATATCACGCGTCCCTTTTCTCCTCTCCTCCTCTCTTCGCCACTGGATCAGGTCTCTCCGTTTCTTGTCCACCCTCACCAAACCCATGAAAACTCCAACTGCGCTTCACTTATGGTGACAAGTGCTGGAAGGGTCAACACGGCATCACAAGAAGATTCGAACATCGTCTTAGTCAAACACGAGCCCACTATCTGTCTGGGCTGTTCAAACGCTCGCCGCCTGGACGTCAGCAGCTGACTCGAAAACCAAGATCACTTACACTACCTTCCCTACGCGCTATCCACCAAACGGACACCACCAGTTTCTAACATTATTTCCTTGTCAGGAAGCTCCACTTGGAGGAACAACCGTATCTCTCCGGTTATTTCGAGTAGGGTACGACTTGGGATACGACAGGTCTTATTAGCTGGTCGCGTGTAAAGCCCACCAGCATATCCTCTAGTGGCATACTGCACAACCCCAACCCAACCGGTACACTGCAGCACTACTTATCAAGAGACTGTGCTTGTCACAGGCGCTCAGTCTCCTACTCCGGCTTCTCCCTCTGTCTGGTAAACGCGGAATACGGACCCTATCGTCATGGACCATCATCGACCACCACCAGCGCAACCGCACTTGCAGAGCGGCACCACTCACCTTAGTAAACCGCAAGTATTCGTCCAGCTTGCCTTCGGCGTATCGTGGTCAGAACGCCATGCTCCCCGGAGTCACACTATGACATACATGTCAAGGAATCTGAAGAATGTTAGAGAAACCGGCAATTTTCCCCGTCAAGTTCCTCCGCCCACCACCAACTTTCTGGATTCGACCCAACAACAACCACAACAATCACAGTCACAGCATCGACCTCGGGGGCGTTCAAGCCGTCATCATCACGCACACTCAGGTCAGTCACGCCAGCACCATGGATCGTCGCGGTCCCGAGAGCAGGGAAATGTCCGTAGGCGGGCCGGCGACTCTCCCAGAGAGCACCTCAGGAACCAATCTAGGGATTCGAGAGATGAGGCCCGAGGCGAATCACATGAACGAGGGCGATCGGCCCCTCCGCCTATCAATGATAGTCCGTGGGACGCTCACGCCACCGCGTCGGCGACTTTGTTCCCTCATTCTTCTCATGCCCCTAGAGATCAACCGCAAGTTTGGAAAGCTTTGCCTGCACCGCCCAGCCAGTTCAGACTGGGCGAGGACGGGTTGCCATGGGAGGCCTGGTCACCGCCGTGTGACCTTGACGGTGCCGAGGACGAATCGCCATATGCGAACAAACCGACAACCGTGCCGCTCTCGCCACCCAGGCGCGGCGAGGATCCATCGAGGGTCGAGGACCTGGAGACGCTATCCATGGCCATGATGACAGTCGATAATGGATTCGAAAATCAATGGTGGTACCAGGGGGGGCGAGAATCAACGGATTGGGCCTGGCGAAGCGATGACGCCGATGACGCCCGACCCTTGAGTATGGACGATGCACTCCTGCTCTCGGCCGCCGAGCCTCCTGCTGCCTCTGCCATTCCAGGCTTTCACCACGACGAAGATTCCTCCACCTACGAGCCGCAACCGTCTTTGCGAGACCTAGTATCACCATTGTCGGAATACCCCAGCCCAGCCAGCAGTTACCGTGGGCCTCTTCGCAGGTCCTTGACGACACGCTCCGAAGAACTATGGATTGGACCATGATTCCGCTTGCCCTAGATTCGAAGGGCCACTCCTTTGATGCGGCGATCCCTTGGCGAGGCGGGATTGATTGACACAATCACATATTATTTAATGGAAAATGACTACGGGCAGAAGCAAAAATGGTCGGAGGAAGGCAAGTTCTGGTGCAAAGAACGCGTGGGAATGTAGCATGGTATCGGCGTTTGGCAGGTTGAAGACACTTATATGCCATAAGAGGGCAACTAGTGGAGGATATATCCCAGGGAAAAGCCAGCGATGAGTGAGAAGCAGCACGTGGTAACATCATCAGAGGCCATAATGATCTAAGATATGAACATTGATTCATGGTTTACATTTGTCTTGATTGTTCGTACTTTGGTGTTCGAATTGCAAGGCTGCCCGCCAGAGAAATCGTACGTATGGAGTATGTCGATCTATGATCCCTTTTGCCCCTCGGTTTGGAATGAAAGGGAAATGGAAGAGTAGAGCGTGTGCTCACGATACCGCACTCCCCTAGATGCCCACAGGCTTTGGGGCGTCTAAAGACCGGCCATGCAGCGTTGCAAGTATGCGCCGTTTTTGCGTTCACACGCCTATCTACTAGGTAGGTACTTACTTAGTACTCAGTCCCCTGGTGACTGTAAACTTGTCTGGCGAAACCCAGTCCGCGTCCCATCTATGTACAGTACTGGTAGCTCTGGCAGATGCAGCAAGGGAGATCGTCGCCCAACATTCACGACAAGCAGCGATACATGACTTGCCATCCCGGTTGCAGGGTATCTCGTAGACATCGATGCTGCCACTGAGGATGGTGTCTCACGCGCCGACCAAGTCTTCGTCGGATAAGGGCAGCTCCGCGATGGCGGGTAGGATTTCGAAGACTTGTGCGTACGTAACAATGCCTGCTCGGTGGCTGTATCCGGAATATTGTGCTTTGGATCAAGTACGCCTCCCCCAATGTGCGAGATGGTAACGCCCTACATCTGCCGCGTCGTTGGGTCTCACTCTACCATGTATGTAGGTAGTAGCTGCTGGGCGGCAAATTAGAGATAGGTACCCGTGGTGTTCGGCCTTTCTACGACATGGACTGGCCCGCATGGCGATGGCGTCGTCCAACGCGGGGTTTGCTTTATACTGGTGCCTAGAGTTGGCCCCCCTGAGAACCCACCCACGAGGATTTCCATCGTTGGCGCTAGAACTCGGCTGGACCACGAAAGCGCTGCCGGGCAGGGGGTGCCGACGTAGATTTCATTAGGTATTCGAAGCAGACCGCGCATTTCGTGGTTGTCGAGCGTCTGGTTGCTCACCGCACTGCGTGATCAGTGATCACACATACCTAGCCCCTCGACAGATTGCTTCCACATGCGTAATAAGTAATTATCTGAGTAGATTTCCAAAGACCTGCCTTGGGTAGGTCTCATGCTTCAAGTTGCCACAGACGTGGCGGTCAAGGACAAGAGCGGAATGTTTGATCTGACTGATGGCGTCTGTCAGCGTTTGCGCTCTCTCTCTCTCTCTCTCTCTCTCTCCTTTGCAGCCTGACGAGTGCGAACACAACACAGGACGCGGGACTTGATGTTACCCGTACCTCGATACAAGGCGCTACTCGACACTGTTCATTCTCTCCGCAGTCCGCTAAACCCCCTTCAAACGATGGATGAGAGCATCCCTACTTCTTCCGCCGTACATGGCAGTCTACCTCTACCTGACTGCCTGCACTGGATACGTGAATGGACGGACAGTCATCTAGATCCCGTTTCAAATGCCGTCTGAGCACCCTTCTTGTGTGCTTCTTAGAGTCAGTACGCGCCGAGATCTTACAAGTATCGTGGAGGCGTTCTTTACTTATCTTTTATGGACCTTTTCTTTTTTTTTTTTCGATTTATCAATTTTTTTTTTATTTCTTTTTGCTGCACTGATCGAGCTATCAAGAGTGGCGGCCAGGGGCCATGAAATATTACGCACGGTAAGATGGCAGGTATAAGGCATCCAGGGGATACTGGTGCACCCGAGCTGTTCAGATATGAGGTGCTTCTTACCCACACCTAACAAGACTCTGAGCTCTTGACAGAAGCCATCGAAGAAGCGCCGATTTCATAAGCTCCACGATGTCTTGTTCAGCGTACTATTGGTGAGTGAGTCTGCGGCTGACGCCATCGGCATTCTAAGGACCTCTCAGAACTCTACCACGGGTGTCTTTGAGAATTACAAGGCAAGTCATCTACCGTGTACGTGTAGTCCAAAGAGTATATACCAACCCCAGTCACGAGAATTTACCGATGTCGACCGATGGGATTGGCATACGAGCTCATGTTTTTGTGCCCGGCTCCTGAGTACCATATCAAGCGACGGGAGGCTTTGACGGGGACTACGCTGCCAATGTCCAAATCTTAATCGCAACATGTCGGAGAAATAAACACGAGACCAGATAGGCGGGAAAAACTCTCACGGTTCTACCAGGAAGCGCCCCCCCACGACGACACTCGGGAAGGACCCGACGCGACATGACGTGAAGTCATTCAGCTGAGGGTAACTCTCGCCTATCAGATGAAGGCGTGTGCCATATGTACATGCAACCCATCATTCAAGAGGCTTCAGACGCTCCCATGCGAGGACTGTCAGCGATTGATGAAGAACAAGGTTCTCAGAGTAAGGGTTGTGCCGAACAGATCTCGTCTGCTAGGCACGAAGTACGATGTTACGATGTACGATGGGTGCCTAAGGTACATTATGCGTGCCAATCCTTGGTGTGTACGTATGTCACCGCCTCATTGAAAGCACTCGCTGTTGCCCGCCTCGAGCGCTTGCCGCTTTCTCGACGTCTGACTGCCGGCAATGAAGTTCAGGGGCTTGCGCAGACCTAGACTCAGGTGACCAACAGGTCAGTACAACGCTGGTCTGTTTTGCATGTGACCGCCCTGGATCACTGCTTCTGTTTAGAGGACAATCGTATTCAGCTGCGACAGTATGTATGTCACGTACCAGGGTGGCAGTGTGCGTATCTAAGATCACCATGCGTTCCTCCTGTACTTCTTCCTGCTCATCACCTGAAAAGCCCAGCCTTTCCATCGGAAGTAGTAGCCTCCAACTGCACCAGGCAACGTCCCTCGACTGGATTCGGGGAGTGAGCAAGCATGACAAAAGGCACCGTGCTTTCTTTGATACCTGAAACTTTAGGATCAAAGTCTGTAGCCGGATTTTTGGTCTGTGCCAGTCATCTCGCACTTGTTCAAGATGGCCATAATTCAGGGCCCCCCCTGATGGCCAAGCTTGAGAGCAAGCGTGGTTCCCCTATTCTACCTCGGGAACATTGCATCTCAGGTAGAAAACCTGGGCAGCCATATATACCTCCCTGTTCTCCAACCATCACATGTATTCATTTTGGTGTGTGCGTTTGTCTCGGTACCTCGACATTCAAGGGGACTTTCTGCCGTTCACACGCAGCAGCATTTGATGATATACACCTCACTTGTGATCTCTCACCCCATCACTATGCGTTTACGGCGCAGTCAGACATGCCAGGCCTACCCGTTTTGAAGACTTGAAAGTTTATGAAGTAAACATCGAGCTTCTTGTTTGCATTTGTTACATCTGTACATACGACCATGGCGGGAAGCCCCCGTGTAGTCGAACACATCTCACACAAGCCAACCAGTGTCTGCTAGCTACTCCATGATTCTCACGAAACTTTTGGGAGCCACCCCCTTGGCCTGAAATGCTGTGCATCCAGTAAGGCAGGCAACGGTACGCTCGAGAAGTATGTGGTCAGACAGATGGCATTTGATCACTTATGGTACCACGTAGATCTGACACTTGCCCAAGACCGAAAAGCCAATGCCCCATGCGCAGGGGGATCATCACTCCAACATCCCACCGCGTGCTCCTCCTAGGCACCAGCCCAACTGCGGAACACCTTGATTCTGAAACACGGTATAACCTGATGAGATATTCAAGGCTCGATTTGTTCGGATTGAATGAACTTGCAATTATTTCGTGGCCCCCATATTGGACCTGCTCGTACAGTACACCTGAACGTGCAGGAGACGAGATTCAGACTGTTGTTCCAGGACACTCGCAATGGCCAGACAACCTTTATAAAGTTCCAGACAAGCGATCTGGGGCACTACGTATGCCTATAAAGCAAGCTGGCTTCGGGGGATCCGTCAACATGCTCGACACCTTACCCAACTTCTTCGTGGCCTGACAGCTGGGGTGCCTACAGATGACTTGAACGCCGGTGTAGACCATCTTGGCCTGCCATAGCTCGCCCTGCACCTCCAATTGGCCGTGGATCAAAATCAGATGAAATCAGATGACTTGTCAGTATGTTACAATATAGACTTGGGAAAATAGGCAGTAGATTCATCGACGGATAGACGCCTCCGTGGGTAGCAGTAGCCAAGCTGAACGAGGCGAAGGTCAGATGTTTACTGGGACTGGGAGGACTGGTAGAGGGCATGGCATCGATAAGCGGATCACGACCATAAGCAAGAGGGTTTTCGTTGTCGCATAGTGGCCTCGAGTACCTGTCTGATTATTGGCGGAATTGACACATCGGATGAGGGACAAAGAGGTGGACATCGAATGTGTTGCCTAGAGTATCTGACGGCTTTGTTTTGCTATAAGCACGCAATACGAAATACAGATACCGCTGTTTAAGAGTGGCTGACGCTACGTCGTTTATGGCATTAGACGCATACCGAGCATTTCTGCAGCAGATGGCAAGAACCTTTGTAATTCACCCGCAAATTTGATGCGCTTGCTAATCATACTTAACTGTCGTTGTATCCTCATACCTGCCATGTCAGTTTCACGATGCATATTCAAGACAAGTACCAAGAATAGACCTAAAAGAAAGGCGCCCTGCGCCGACATCACAGGCTCAACTTATGTTATGGTAGACAACCTTTCCCCAGAGGTCATTGACATTTACCGGCACAATCAGGTGAAGTCGATGCGATTCATTTGCAGTTAGAAAAAGAGGAAAACCTAGATTTATGCCAGCAACTCTACAGCAGAAAGTGAAACCGTATGCCATGCCGATCTGCGTAATCAATACAAAACAATATGTAACCCCCCGTCCAATCCAGATACCTTGGAACATCCATCTATACGGAGCTCTTCATTATAGTACAGTTGCTCCTCAATCGTACCCATTATAGAAACCGGAACTTGGAGTCGTCTGTAGAGTCAGTCGACTTGGCAGAACCGGCATTTGTCATTGATGCTGTGCCTGGGCCCGAGTACCCCGGAGAACCAGTACCCGTTTCGGTACGGTTCTGTGTATTGTCTTTATCTTGATGTGCGGGTTGGAGTAGAGGGAATGGAAGACTGTTCGAGAGTTCTTTCGTCGTGGAGGCCGGGATGTAATTACCCGCAACAGTAGGACCAACGATCAGGGCAAGGAAAACGACAAGCAGCGTGAAGTAGAGTATGGCGTAACGGATGACACGTCTTCTTCGAAGCTTCGACTGCTTCATCGAATAGATGGGTGGACGGATTTGACGACTATATCACATTAGCAACGAGAAGTGGGGAGGGGACATCAGATAGTGCTTACCTTGGTCGAAGCCAGAAAAGCATCATCGAGTGCAACTTGTCGATTTGTGGGACAAGAATGACAGGAAGCATGAGGAAGAGGACAATGTGTCCCAGAATGAAATCGGCGCCGAACATGCTAAGCTCAGTGATCTTGCAGAGAAACTCACGAGCAGGCTGCGAAACTGAATGCCAACCCATGGAATACCACTTGCCGGTCCAAAAGGCGATGTTGGCCTGATCACCCTTAAATTCACGAGTGAGGCAAGTGGAGATGATGAGCTTGAGAACGAAACGCTGAATGGCGATGACAGAAATCATACCAAGCAACGTCTTGGTGAAGTTAAAGCCCTCGAGGAAGAACATGACCTCAAAGAAGATGAGTAGCATGATGACAGCCGTTGCGTGAGCGATTGCAGCCAAGACACTGCCGAACTTCTTGCAGCACATACTGAGAACAGGACCCATGCAACAAGCCATAGCGAACATGGCACCAAGCACACCGGCATTGATACCAATAGGGGCAAATGCGACAATCGCGACACGAATCAATGAAGAGGTTGCTTCCGCACTATCATCGTTGGCGATGACTCCAGTCTGAGCATTGATGAACAGATAGGGAATCAAAGTCGCGATGGCGAGTATGAGTGGGGAAATGATCTCGCCGAAGAACACGTTGGTAATAGCCGCACGAGGGACGTCAGCAGATAACTTTCCGGAGGGATCACCAAGGGCCTTTCGCTTGTAACCCGTAATCCTCGTTCGAGACAGTCGACAAAAGGCGATCCACGAGGACGAGTGGGACCGAGAATTTCCACGAGACAACCAGCGTAGGAAGTCCCGGTAGTCGATGAAGAAATCGTTCCACGCGAATTGGTGAGGGTTGTAGAGGAAGGGACAGACAACTAGGGCCAAGAGCGATACCCAGAAATAAATTAGGGCAGCCTGCCACACAGTCAACGTTGCGAATAGCAGAGCCATAAGCAGGCGAGATCCCATGTAGATACATGGACCTGCAAAACGTGAATAGAGGACGCCGAAGGGAATACGAGCTGTCGCGAAGCCACGACCAGTACCGATGTAGCGGGCACCACCAAACGACAAATCTTGAGTCACCGAGTTGGCGTAGATCTGAGTGACGAAAACCTCGAAGAAAGGCGAGAAGGAACAGAATTGCTTGGCAAATCGGGTACAGGCGCGAAGTACACCACGCTCCATTAGTTCCTGGACGAACAGAGGCACGAAAGCCAAGAAGAACACGACGAAGATGGATATCACACAGCGATACACCCAATCCATGATTGCGTCTGTGTTCTGGCATCCAGTGGGATACAGGGGATCGGTGATGGGCACGTTGCGGTTGTAGTCGCACGAAATTGTCTGGTTTCGCAGGGCACCGAAGTTGAGCAGCACAATCATAAAGAATTGCACAGAGAGGATGATGCAGATATTTTGGACGTGGAAACCAGGATGGGCGTAGTAGAAGGACAAGAATCGATCAAGAGGCAGCTGGGTTCCGAGGTAGTAGTACTCTCGAGAAAGCATTTGCTCACCCATACCGGTACCAATCTTGGTTGTGAAGTTCAAAATGGAGCCGAAGCCCAGATCACGACCTTTACCACACTGGTAGTATTCGCAGTGCTTGATACGGCCACCGCGAAGAATGGCAGTCATACCGGCGTAAATATCTTCGTTGAGGTGGAGGCCCTTTTGAGCTTTGGATACGCCACCTCGGGTCGTCATGAAAATGCCGTTGAGGAAATCAGGGTGACCGTAGTGCAATTTACCACCGATCTGGGCCAAAGTTCGTGCAAAGAGCGTACCAAATGTCTGCTCCTTACCAGCAGCAACGTCACCCAGAATACCAATGTTCTCGGAGAAGATATACTCTCGGGCACCAAGAATAGCAACAGGAGCAGTAGATTCAGATTTGACACCGGGGGTGTAAGGGGACACGTTATCCGTTTTCATCTCTTCAAACTCAGCCAGAACAGAACGGATTTTCAAGCATTCTTCCAAGTAGTTGTCCTGGTTGGCGTCAATAAGCTGGATGTATTCACCGCGATAAAAGATGATCGAATGGTTCTGGTTGTCGGATTTGCCGTCGCCAAGAACAGGGTTTCCGGAAAGCTGAATGCGGAACTTCGGTCGACGCATGCCATTCTCCATTATCTCAGAATGCCCGTCGATCAAGGCAGAGTAGATGCGAGGCTCTTCACCTTCTGCGACAGGGGGCTCTTCATCGAGATAAGCGATCTGAAGGTCAGGATAAGCTCTGAGCAAGAATTCTGCATTTTCCATTTCTTCCTTCTTGAATTTGGCGTATCGTTGCATGGAAACAATGAGCTTGAACTTGCGACGGGCCATTCTCTCCAATTCACGCTCCAGCTTGTCGGAGTTACCGCCGAACATTTGCACAACTTCGGGGTTTTCGACACGGTAGAGGAGCTTGATAGCACGACTGTAGTTCATGAAACCAGAGATGGTACGGTACAGAGTCTGAGAACGTAGGGAAGCCCAGATTCGAGTGCGGAGAGTATACTCGGGGGCGGACGACTTGAAACCAATGCAATAGAATGGGAGGTCGTCGATCTTGCTCTTGGCGGTATCTTTCGCACCCTTCTCGTCATCACCATTGAACTGGGAGGTTTCATCGGCAAGAATCTTCGTGTCCTTAACGAAGCAATCCCACTCGTGAGGGTGGAGTTGCTTGAGATACTCAAGCATGGTAACACGTGAGTAGGGTTCGTCTTCGCGAATAATTTCACGAAGAGAAAGGAGAATCTTCTCGCCGTAGTGGGGAATCAAGACGGAGAAAGTAGGCATGTTATCGACAGGCAGCGGCTCTGGGATAGGCGTGGAAAGCGACTGGGCAAAGAAACCAATTCGGCGCTCGGCCTCGCTGTGGCTGGGAAAGAACTCGGTCTTGAAAGAATGATCTTCCTGCGAGACGAAGAACGTCGGGGCTCGCAGGGTCCGCTTTCCTTCTTGCTCTGATGGAACTTGGTGGTAAAGCAACTTCTGAACGTGATCAATGGCCAACAAGTGTTCTCGGTACATGGAAATGACAATAGCATTCCATATCTGAGAGATGAGAACCTTGGGCTTGTATTTAATTTCCATGTCGGTTGTCGCCAGAATCTTGGAATAGATACGCTTTGGCAGACGAGAGAAAATGTTTCTCCAAGGAGTCCAGATGGACGAACCAAGGTAGAATGATCGTGCAATGGAGAATACCGTATTGATCAACACGTACCACAAGTAGGTGTCGAGCAAGAAGAAAGTGAGATCAGTGATGACCATCAGTATAAGAAGGATAAGAGGCTGCTTCTTGCACAGAATGGTGCCGATTTGCGCATCACCCAAGCAGGAGTCTACGTTCATGAGCGAAACGTAACGAAGGGCGTCTCGAAACGACAGAGCCAGATAGACGTAGGACTCTCCGAATTTAGCCCCAAAGACGGCCGCCCAAAGGAAGTACGACATGAGCCGATCGTTTCCTTTGAGTTGCGGCCAGCTAGCAGTGAATGTCTGGCTGGCAACATAACGACGAGAATTCTTGGTCAGGTAGCTGCCAAAAAGACCTCCAAGAGGCATGATGGCGAAAAACAAGAACGTTGCGACGGCGAGGAAAAATTGGACAATGCCGAGAACTTTAGCAATCGTGCCTGTTTGCTGGTCGGGGAACCCGAAGACGTAGACACTCGGGGCAAGATTGATGATGAAGACGACTATCAAGAAGATGAGACGCTTCGTCAAATGCTGGGCACCAGCCCATCTGCGTGGTACATAAGCCCATTCGGCGCAAGTCGCAAAGATCTGAATCAGGGAGGCCAGAGCACCACCGACACCGACAATGGACCACATGGCGGATGCTGCAGGCTGTTGATTGACCTGCTGCTCGTAGTTCGGGACGAGTAATGTAGGTGCGTTGAAAGAGGTATAGAACCAGAACATGGTCAGATGGATAACCCAGATTCGATTGAAGTTAACAATCAAATGGAACCACGAACGCGTCTCTTTGTATGTTTTGAAGAAGCACTTCTTCCAATTCACATCCTTAAGCTTCAGGTACCGTTCCTGAGGTGGCACGTCAACCAGTTTGCTCTTATCTTCCATGACGATACGCTCAATGCCCTCAGGATACCAGAAGAGTTGGTTGCAGTCATCGTAACCAATGATCTTGTTGTGGTCACGTTCACGTCGGACGTAGACTCCGTTAGAAATTTCATATCCTTGTTCTCGACAGTATTGGTACAGAGGAGAGATGACGTTGTTCAGAAAAGTACCTTCCTCGACGGGCTCAACCAAGTTCTGGCAAGCAGGTGAGTTCAAGTAGTCATCAGCGCACTTGAAAATGAAGCACAGGCATTCGGGCATGAAGCGGACCTGATTGGCTTCTCCCCAGCACATGAGATAGAGGGCAATCTGGCGCACACGATCATGCTGGGACATTCGGTTCATCCTGGTCTTCCAGCGATACTCGGCGGCTTCGAGACTGTCGTCACCCTCGAGATCTTCTAGGACTTCGTCCTCTGGCTGGTCGCCTTTCTTGCTCTTCTTGGCCTTCTTCTTAGCTTTGCGACCCTTCTTTTTGCCCATGTTGGCAAACCCAACAGCATCGTCCAGGTCGAGATGAGCAGCGAAATACCACTTGCGATAGTTGGCGTTATCTCCACCAATATAGTCTGCATGGAGAGAGAGAAGGGCTTGATTTGGGGTCATACGAGATGCTCGAGAATCCAGAAGAGTCATCAAATGGTCGTACATATTCCTCATGCTGTCGCGCTGGAAACCGAACTTGTTAGACAAGTCAAGAAAGATGTCCTCGACCTCCTCTTTGGACAGAGGGATCTGTGCATCCGAAGTCCAAGCAGGGTACGGCTCGCGAGACCTCTGGCCACTAGGAAGAACATTGCCGTAATCCATGCCATAGTTTGGGGTGGATGCGCCCGAGGATCTGTTGCCTCCATACGAAATCTGAGACGAAGGCGGTCGATAACCCCTGGCGCCGTCGCCATAGCTGTTATATCGCTCGTCACCGCGCCCGTAATAATCCATGTCGGCCGCACGAGCCATGTCAGATCTCATGGTGAAGTCGCTGAAGGTTTCGGATTCTTCCTCGGAGGCGCCGCGTTGTTGGGCGTTGCCGCCTTGGCCGTACTGGTCATAGTATCCGCCATTGCCATCATCATAGTATTCGCCTTGGTACTGGTCGTGGCCGTCGTAGTACCCTCCGTCTTGATGGTATGGGTTGTTCGCGTCGGCATTGTAGTAGCCACTGAATTCAAGACCAGTCAGCTAATTGATTCTCAGGACTGCACTTAATGCAATGCTGCAATCTGACTTACGACTCATCATAGTATCCATCGTTGTGCTGCCCATTAGCATCGTATGCGTGGTCGTAATACTGCCCATTCTGATCATCTTGATAGTACGAGTCGGTGTTGTGGCCATAACCATCATGGTAGTCCTGTTGACCACCTCCTCCTGGGTAGCCCGACATGGTGACGGGCTGTGATGCAAAGCAGGGTAGATTCTGGAACGGGCAGAAGTTAGCGATGTATAAGAGAAAGATGGACAGGTCGATCGAGATGGAATCGTGTGTCGTGTGGGTTCAAAACTATTAGAGGTAGAGGATTCCGGCAGATCGACAAGCATCCGGCCAGCCGGGTAGAGAGACTGTCTAGGAACTTGGTGTTTCCAACTTACATATACAGGAGCTCATATGGACAAGTTCAACGACACAATTTTACCGTGGTCGATTAGAATTAAGTAAATTGGAATCGAGGGGTCAGTCTGTGTCCGGCACAAGGCAAAGCCGCAGTAGGGAATCAGATCGGTCCACTGATTGAAGGCTGACCAAGTGGTTGCTTGTTTGGTTGTTCGCGTTCTGTTCTGCGAGGTAGGTGGCTAGCTGGGTGATTATTGTTGACTGGCGTCGGGCGGCTGCGCGTGAATGGACAGAATCCAGTAGTCTTTGTTTACCTAACGATAGGAAAGACTGAGTTTTAGCGCTAATGGGCAAGACCCGGGTGACTCGTGTGCAGCAAGGAATTTTTGGAACAATGCAGGCGTTTTCTTACCAGTTGGATTCGGATTATCAAGATGCAGCTTGTGACGGCCTGGGGCTGAACGATCGACGGGGAATTGGAATGATACAACTGGATGTTGTCCTGGTATTCTTTGCCGGGTCGTGGTCCTTAGAATTTGCGTCTCTCGAACGAGCGTTAAGCTGATGTTGCAGCGGCAGAACAGCACAAGATTAGGGAAATAGGAGAAAAGGGGTAGGGCCTAAGTCAGTGTTTCACAGTAACGAACGAAGTGAAAACAGCCAGACTTGTACTCTCGCACCTTCTATCCGCAAAGATCTGCCACGGGAGGAGTGACAGAAAAGGGAGGGAAGAGAGGGAGAGGGAGAGGATTAGGAAAAGCGAGTGTAAAATTGAGATCCAATATGGGGGGAGATTGGTGAGAGAGTGATGGAGGGGGCGAGGGAAGGGAAACGGACAGGCTTGAGGCTTGGGTCGAGAATCAAGAAAATTGTCGGAAAGGAGGCAGGAGGCAGGAGACAGGCACGCTTTGGTACGCTGGTACGGCACAAGGCGGCAGGGGGGGGTGTCGTTGTCTATGGTCAATTGGATCTACATACATAGGTACATGTACCTTGAGTTGCCCTCACACGTACGGCGTGGCACAGTCATTCAGCAACTGTATGGAGGAGGACGCCTACCTCCTCCTCCTCCTGTGAACCTACCTACATTTATGCGACCCCGGAACGGTGGGGACCTGATCGAGATTCGTAAGGTACCTACCTCTGTACATGTATGTAGCCAGACACCTCATACAACAAGAGGTATCTACCCGACAATCAGATGTTACTGGAAAGTACAAACCTACATCCTGCAAGACTAGAACAAGAAGTAGGTACCGTAGATTGAAGATGCGGACACTGTGATCTGTCGCTGGCTGTACACAGCACTGCGTTGCCTAGGTACTGGACGCTACCTAACGTTCTAGGGAGTAGGCACTGGAAGGTGAGAAAAAGAACCTCCGACAGCTAAAAGCAGAGTGCTTGTGGCTGTGAATGTTTGAGGAACAGCACGAACAGCAAGGACGCGTTGCGCTTGAGACTGGTGTGAGTCGTATCCCCTGCACAAGATCCATCATCGTCGCTTTTCCCAGGACCCGTACTTAGTGCATTCCACTATCTCATTTTCAGCCCGTAGCGGCTCTCTCTTTCTCATAAAACACCCCACATACATAACGCTCTACGAAATGGGAGACCAGAATAAACCTGCAGCAACTCAGGTCGGCCCAGGATTGGCTGTTCGCGGGGCCTGAGATCTCGAAGCATTTTGTAGATAGCAGGGGCTGTGAAGTCGACCGAAAGCTCCGATAGGGGCGCTGGGGCACTGATTGACTAGGACCAAGTACAGTAGGGAATGGGCTGACAAAGATTGATCCATGGAAGAAAAGGGGTGGATTAGGAACGCTGCCCGTTCATTATGCAGCATAGAGTATCTGACACTGACACAGTATCTGCTCTGCCTTTGTGTCTACAGTACGCAGCCTATCGATAGTATGCAGATAAGAAAAAGAAACTAAATACCTCCTTTTCCCTACATGAAGCTCAATGCGGAGGCCCAGGCTGGCCAGGTTAGTACTTCGGACAGTCGCGTACTGTGCTGTCTGCTGCGTTACTCTGATCGTTAACCACCTATCTGCTCAACTGACGGCCCATCTCCTCTTGGTTCTCGTTCTTTCATTTCTCTCAATCTATTGGTGCTATCCATTGTTATGCAACCTCTTGTTTCTCGGGAAGTGGGAATAAGCTTAGGACAAAGGCTTGTTTTCCTGACGTGTCTGTCTTGACCTTCTGATCTGTTCTTGCCTACCTTAGCCGAAAACCCTCTTGCTAGAGGAAAGACTACGTAGAGAGCTGTCTGTGGGAGACTGGGACTACGGTTCAAATAGTAGGTCGGGGATCCCAAGCAGCCATGGATCAAGAAAGAAACGATTGTCGCTGCCACTGAACGATCGAAATGATAAATTTTGCCACTCAAAGCCAGGGATGCACTTACATACTATGTGTGCTGCAATACTCGCTATTTGCACCTCTTGTCTATTATGACTTTACACCATAACATGCAATACAGGAGGCAACAACGACGCCTGTCTCCATGAACTTCTCGTTCGCGTAGTAGATGGTGAGGCAATCAATCAGTCATCAATGAACAACAAGACCATACAGCCAAGTTGCCTCTTCCACCAGCCTATCGCTGGGGCCATAGATGGTGAAACCAAGATGGGATTTTTAATTGGCATACCTTGGGTGGGCTGCATAGGCCAAATACCTGATAACTTCTATTGATCTGCATCCACTACTACTGCACTACGTAGATAGTCACATAGTACGCATTCGTACGGCATCGGTAAGTCCCAACTGCCACACACCCATATCTATTCTCGGTGTGTGTTGGTGCTTCATAGATATGACCCGCGGGCTGGTACGGGTTCCAGGCGGGAGGCAGCCGCCTTTGGGAGTACGAGTCCTTGCTGCTGATTGATGCCAGCAGGAACTAATTATTAGGTATTTGAGGTGTCACGGCCCAGACCGGTAGACCGGGCGAGCCGGGCGAGCGCGAGTCACGGACCACCTTACAAGCCTTAATTTGAACACAGTGTCTCCTCCGGGTGCATGGCTCGCATCTGCTCGATATCACTTAAGTACCTGTATACAGTGCCGATACACTACCGTCTCGTATCGAAATCGCTTACTTACATATTAGACACGTAGGCACGTAATCAGGAAACTGATTTAACGAAATAGGGCAGCGCAATAAGAGTAAGGTACGCAGAGGGCACATAATATGGAGTTGGTAAAAGGTGGAAAGAGGTAACGCAATATCTGCCCGCTGCGTGCATTTCAAGACAGTTACCTTGCTATTTGGTTAAATTGCCTACCTAGCTCGGTTCGAATGCAGGTACCGGTCAATGTGTAAGCTGTGGCTTTGGGAGGTCAAAGCCATTGATCCCATCCCGAGCCGATCCGTGGCACAAGACGGAGAAACCAGACTCAAGGAGGGTTAGATACCTTCCCAAGGTCGGTGCCTAAGGCAGTGATCGGTGCGAAAGTGCATTGTATGTCGCGGGCCTCGACAAAGCCACTGTCAGACCCAGCCTTCGCATGTCCTCTACGTGCATATGAGATGTCTACTAGGTAGATATATAGCTGTAGTTGTATTCCTTATCTCTACACCGTCCATATCTTCTCCCGGGCTTCCGCATTCGTACCGTTTTTCGCACGGCTTCTGATAGATGGTCAGGTACCGAGGTTCCCTTTGCCTGACTGGACCAGACGTTCCCGGGCGATGCGTCGATGACGGCATGTCCTAAATTAGGGTTGATCTGTCGCAAAATCCTTGCACTGTCTGCGTACCTGTTTTTCTGAACATGGGTACAATCTTCTTTCCAGGTACAACTGCGGCAGCTGCCCAGTTATAGCTTGTGCAGCAAGTACCGTAGTGCCATTTGTTTTTCTCAGCCATCAGACATGGTTTTTTGTTCCAGCGCGACGGCTTACATTGTGTACCTAAGGTTGTTCGGTCAGATTGATATATTTGTGCTGAACTTCGTAGCAAATGCAGCAGCTGTGGGAATGTTGTTGCTTGTGTTGTGTTCATAATTGTTTTCTGTTTTTCTTGTGCTCAGTTCGTTTTCATATGAAATTTGCCCGCGGCGAAGAAGATTACATTCGTCCTATCTGACGATTTGTCCGTCTACATAATTTCCATATATATAGTGCCGGGACGGTGTCCAGGTTTACCCTGAGTTATTCATTCCGAGGGCGAGAGCGAGGTAAGAGGTGTTTAAATGCTTCTGGAAGACTTTTCCTACCTCAGCAGGCTTAGCGGGCAAGTCTGCCACGACTGAGCCCGGCAACTACTCATTTGTAGTAGGAGGCTCCGGGCTGCTCACGGGATCCTGGCTACCTGCCTGGATTCGCGAAACCTGACACGACGATGGCTGCATCGAAAGCTTCCGCCGCGTTCCCATCTCTAGCCCGCCCCGCAGCATATGATCGAGGCCCGCCAACTTGCTCGACCTTCGCGGCTCACGGATCGTGGACTGGGCTGAGTCAGGACTAAGCGAGATACCTTGCATGTACAGCCGGATAGGTTCGCGCTGCGCTATCTTTCAAGCGCAACATTTCAGGGGGTTCCAAAAAGCACCACCTGTAGCCTGCAGGTTTGGAAGCTGGACAGCAATAAGCTCAGATTGATTCAATCACCTTATCTACCAGGTAGTTTCGGTAAGTCTTAAAAATATGGGGAGAAGCCTACTATGTATATAGGTACACAGCAATGCAATCGTTGGTACGCGGCAAGTCGATCTGTCTATAAAAAGAGTCGATCTGTAGTTGCAATCATGCGGGATTCTAGAAATGCTACGGCACTACTAATGTCCTCATACGTCAACCAGAAAGGCCCTCCCAATGACAAGAGAACATAAAAACAAGTAAGTTTAGGCACTTACAATTAGTCTTCTGTTCCTGGAAGCAGATATCTTGGAAATCGGAAGATATCTTGACCAGCCTCAATCGTTCACTTGATATAGCTGTTTAGGTATGTACTCGTACAGACTATATTATCTGCTGTTGTACCAGACCGCGTCTTCGATGATGAGCACTCACTGTAATCTAACGTAAAAGTTCTTGAATTGAAGAGAAGCACACACGCGCGCGCGCGCACGCATGCCCGCCGAACAAAATCGTCCATTGTGGTGCCTCACCCGGCTCCAGCTGCTGTGTACTATCCGGCGAATGGGATAGAATTTTCCTCGGTACACACAACATATTGCGGGAACTTGGTATTCAGGGCATCAATGCTACTTCATTTGGTGCCGAGCTGGCTTGACTCTGGTAGAGAAGCCAATATGGCCTTTGTCTTGGCTCTTCATTTGTAGAGTTATTTTTCCAAGACGATCGAAATGGCTGTAAATCCCCAGGATATGGTATAGTACCTTGCTAATAACAGCCATTGCCTCGGTCAGTCATCAAGGTTATGAACAGCGCTTACATATATAGTACGCCAATCAAGCTAATGGAACGGTCAAGCGTGCACAACCTCAAATCTCATCAAGGGAGATTTTTGGCAGGGAACAATGGGTCACCCTGACGCCTCCTCTATCTCTACATCTCATATCATCATCCATCTTGTGTCCGTTCATAGAGGCGATGAGAGGTATGCATACTTCCGCAGATGCATGAACACCTCACGTGTCCATTTGCCGTTTTCGAGAATAGTTTCTACGCGCAAGTATCTGCCGGTACTGACCAGACTAGTGTTGTTTGCCGAGCCTTACCATATGTTCATACGAATGTTGTTCTCAAGTTCATGGGATGCCACGATGTACTAGGCTTGCGAATGTTAGGAGAGCTCGCTTGAAATCTTGCAGCTGGACATGCAGACTCGCAGCTCTACCTCCGCTGCTTGGTTAACTGACTATATCCTGATCTCATCAGTACATCACTATATCGCAAGTGATCCTAATGTCGCTTAGCCTAAGAATTCAGCTGATGAAAGAATGTAGCTCGATTACCTCTAGCAGCTAGATCACATATTCACAATTTGAGACACCAAATGATTTCTACATACCATATATAGCTGTCAGAAGATCAAAGTATGGATCAGTGAGCCCACAACGATCTCACGGCTGTGACAAGTCGTGATTGCCTGCCAAATTCCGGTTTGTCCAAGACGTAAAACGGCTCAAGGGTCAGGAAACACAGCTTGGAATTATTTGAGGAAGGAAAAAAAACCAGTACATGGGCATACGAAAGCTTGGAAATATGAGAGGGCAGGTAGACACTGATCCAGTGCAGATTTCAGAGCTACACTCCAGCCCTTGTGCGATCTCTGCTGTACGAGACGCTTACCCGACACAATCCTGAGACGTCAAACCCTGGTAAGCAACTGGGTGGGTTCTGTTCACCGCCACGATGTCCCGGTTCGAGATGGTCCAAAGTGCTCTGAAAGATGGTGATAGATGGTGTGAGAAATAAAAAAAGGTGCTGCCAGTTCCGACGTTTCGGTCTCCAATGGTATGCACACACACACACACACACACACACTTAGGAGGTACCTACCTAGGGACTTAGTAGCTACGATTCAACATTAATTGTCTTGAGGCTTGCGAGCGCGTGTGAAGGGCCACGGACCCAGCCAATAGATTCGGGGTGCGTAGATACACGTGAGAGCTATTACACGAACGGGCCAACAGTAAAACCAATCCAATGAGCAATTCCGAATTGACCTTTTACCCGCCTGTGGAGGCAGAGGTACGGTGGTACTTTTAGTAGTAGAATATCGTGACCCTGGTCTTCGCCTGGTAGGTATGTTAGGTACTTACTTAACATACCTGCAAGGAGCGACGGGCCCAACTGCAGGTAGCGTTGCCCTGACAACCCTGCAGGTCAGTCCCCTAGGTACCTAACGAGTGCCTGCCTACTTACCTACCAGTTGCAATGCGGCTCTGCTCGCGTATCAATCCCTAAAATTTGTACATACTACGCTTTGAGCGCAACACGCTATAAAAATCAGCCGGCTACAACTGATACCCTAATCTTCGAATTCTCTGGCTACGAAGAGGTTAGGATGGTCTCAGCATATGACAACAGCAGCGATGACGAACTCCCTGAGTTGGAAGATGTGGTCCGGAAATACAAAAAAACGATTCATTGTCCTGATGGCAGCCCAAAAAATCCAGCAACAGCCAATACATCTTCAGGCCAACCAAATATAGCCGGTGGTATCAGGGAAGCCGAATCAGCACCGCCTCCTGCGAAGGCCACGCCATTGCGAAGGCGGAAATTGGGTGGAAGCCAAACAGTGAGTGGCTCATTGTTGCAGCCATACAAGCAGCCAGGTACCGGAGCCAAGCCCAAATACAAAGCCACAAAACCGAAGATGGAGGGCAGCTGCTTTTCATCAATGGAAGATAACGTGGAGGCCACCAGCGGTTCCACGAATGAGCTTATCGATCGGTTCCCTGTCAAAGCGCAAAGGATAGTAACTAGAGAGATCTCGGTGACTCCCAATCTTGAGACGGAGGAGGCGCCAGTACTGCCGCAAAGGCGTCGTCGACTTATTTCAAGGGGTCAGCGTTCTGCGCTGACAAAAGCTATATCGAAGGACCCTATGCTACCACCGGATTCTCCCATTACGTCTCAAGTGGAAGAGGAAATCGAAGCTTCGGTATTGGAGGACGAATCAGAGTCAAGCGATGATGGACTATCGGACTTTGTGGTGTCAGATAGCGACTCGGAAGAAAACAGCAATGCAAGCTCAAATTCCGATCGTGACTTGGCACCGCGCCCACGACGGTCAGAGAGTCTACTCGAGAAGCGACGAATACCTAGGAGGGTGCTGTCTGCTTCGGGGCGTGGCCGCAAAGAGGGCACGGAACCGAATAGCTCGACCGAGCCTGGAGAGAAAGAAAAGCAGGTAAATCCAGAGAATCCTCGGACTAAGCAGAAGAAGGGCGAATCATCTGCTCAAAACCCATTACAAAGAGGAAGTCTCGAACAGGAATTCCACAAGCTTCAAATGTAAGCAAACAACAGCGCGTCTTTGATGATCACAATGAACAGCGTGCCGGCTGATACAGCTACAGATTCAACGAAGACTCAGAGCCAGAGGAAAAGATCACGCATAAAAAGGGTTCTGTGCTGGAACCGGCCACGCCTAGAAAAACCCTGGCTGCCTCCCCCTTCAAAGCCAAGATCCCACTGTCACCTTATAAGCACTCCGATAGGGAATTCTGGGATCCTGAAGTCAATTTTGCGTGGATCGATAAGCACTCGCCGCCCAAGAAAAGCCCCAAAAAGCTCGACCTGAACAAAATGCCGCGTGCCAGCAAAGACGACAAGGTGGCCGTGAAGCTTGACTACGGCACCAGCCCCGAGAAACGCAATGCACGCAAGCAATTCGACGCCATCAAGGAGTCACTCGCACGGGATTTTCTCCGAGAGCTCGATGACTGTATCACACAGGGGCGTTTGGCCTCGCTCACAGAATGCACAGGCGGCCTGCGCATTACCTGGTCCAATACACTGCTTACAACAGCGGGACGAGCGCACTGGAAGTGCCGTACCGTGACGTCGACAACGCGGCTCCCCGACGGCAGTACAACGAATTCGACCACAGCACAGCACTACGCGTCAATCGAGCTAGCAGCTAAGGTGTTAAGTAACACACCGGACCTGCTAAATACTGTCGCGCACGAGTTCTGTCACCTCGCGGTCTTCATTCTGGATGGGAAACCGAAGATGGCACACGGTGCTGAGTTCAAGGCGTGGGGGCGCAGGTGCGGTCGCGTATTTGGGGATAGGGGCATTAATGTCATAACAAAACACAGCTACGAGATCGAGTACAAGTATATATGGCGCTGCGAGGGATGCGCCTGCGAAGTCAAGCGTCACAGCAAGAGCGTGAATCCGATACGACAACGTTGCGGCGCCTGTCGTGGCATGCTGATACAGGTGAAGCCCGTCCCGAGGGGCAGGGGCTCGTCGTCCTCGGGGCCTGCGACAAATTCTTCGTGCCCGGGTGCGGCAGGGGCCGACGGTGAGGCGCCACCGAGGGAGACGAAGAAGCAGAGCGCCTGGCAAGAGTTCACGGCCAAGGAGATGAAAGCGCTGAGCAGCACGCACCGAGGTTTGCCATTCAAAGAGCAGATGGCGATCGTGTCAGCGCGATGGAAGGCGCAGAAGGAGAGAGACCAGCTTATTGATAGAAATAAAGACCAGGAGAAGGATGGGGATATTCAGGCCTTGACGAGTAAGGTTGAAGTTTTGGAGATGCAAGGAGAGGCAGACCAGAAAGTGGGGGATAAGGACAAGGCTGCGTATGACATCTTTGCGTAGATCGCAGGCGCGGTCGTCGCAGTCTGGTGGACGGCTTGGCTTGGTGGTGTGTGCCTTGTCTCCTGAGTGAAGGTCGGCCTCTACCCGCTTAGATACACGTTGAGACCATTGAAGAAGGAGATTGTGTCTGTACTTGCCTACAGATAGGGCCTTACTGGGCCAAACATTCTTCTTCGTACATTGCAGAGAGAAGCAAACGTAATCTGCAACCATCAAGGCATAGCAATGGAGGATACACAGTGCTGCGTATGCTATCTAGACTACTCGTAGTTCGTCAAGTCTTATCTACCTTAACTATCCTAACAGAAACCCGAGGAAAATGCACTCGTCCATCCTTAGCCCGACTAGTCCCGCAGGAGTTTGCTCTCTACAATACATCATTTGAGAGACATTAGCCTAGCTACTCATAACACATCGTTATGGACATCTCTATCCCTGCATTGAAGTCCCTTCGTTCATAACGGAATGGATGGTGTGATCAGAACTAGTCCCCCAAGCCATTGTTAGCCGCCGCCTAATGCTTTCTTTTCTCTCACTCCTTGCTCAGACCATCGAATCTTCACAATGACCGAAGATTGAACCTATCGGTCAAGTTTTCGTTCCCGCCTCTCCCAAATAAAATTGCGAGAGACCTACACCTCCTTGAAAAGACCCCAGTCTTGAATCTTCATCGTCTTCCAGACCTCGTCCATGTGATTCACGGCGTCGCCGATTAATTTTCCCGACCTACCCATTTCCAGGGACACATCTTCTTCGTCGTACTCGCCCTTGATATGTGGCACGTTGAGCGTAACGAGTATATCGGTCAAGTCGTCTTCCAGTCGCAACAGCGTTAGAATGATGGCAGTAAAGTCGGGAGAGGAGGGATTCGATGCGCTGCCCGAGGCGCTAGGCTTTGAGCGCGGTGGGACGGTCGCGATGAGGGTGTAGGCTGGCAGGTCTGCCTGCCTTCCTCTGGGGATGTTGTCTCTGTCGCGCGAAAGCTATGTCAGTAAGGCTGCGCGGCAGTAGGTGGGAGAGGATGGCAGCGTACTCTAGCTTGGAGAATGTTGTCGGCATGGTGTTCCAGACTTTGCAGCGCTCAAAGTCATCGCCTACGATCTCCTCAAGGTGCGTTGTCAAAGCCTTGCCATCGATCTCAGGCGAGCTCCCAGGGCCACCAACGCGCTCGTTGATCTCGAAGATCATGCTCGTGAAGCCATCCTTGTCGAGCCAGACTTCTTGGTTGTCGGGGACTTGGCGCAGAGTGCTATAGTTGGGGCGCGGCAATGATCAGTTGTGTTCAGTCTCAAGCGGTGAGCAAATATGACACTGAGTACATCTTGCGCTTCTCAGGATATAACGTGTAAAAGGTGTTGGGCAACATACCTAACATCGGCAAAGTTGGAGGGCACGTCGCAAACGATAGCCCCTCCAAAGAGCCGGCGGGTCACGTACTTAGACTCGTCTACCCTCGCCATGTCTAGCAGTCGAAAATACAGTTGCAGTCCGGTACTCAAGTCAGGGAAGCGGGTAAGTATTGCGAGTCGCAGGAAGATGGGAGGTTGAATGTCGTGACTGGCAGGACGTTTGGCGCAAGTAAGGTATCTGAGGGGCAGTTCGATGTTAGGCGACGACGTCCGTTTGTGTAGGTTGGTACATAGGTAGGGAAATGATGTAACCACCGGGCTATCGTGGGAGTGCCTTAAGGCCGCCCATCCACTGGACTGGTACTTAAGTACTGTGCTTACTAGGAGGTATCTAGGTGCTCGTAACAGGGCACTGGGCCCCGCCACTCCTGAAGGTGCACCTACACCGAGGCATCCAGATTGAAACCAAACTGCTTCTACTTACCTACATCCTCCTCCTGCATACCTACATCTACATATCTACCTATAAGTATATTACCAGGGTATGTACAGTCACATGCAGGCACAAGTGCACCTCTTAATAGACACCACGCATACACACAAGTAACCTACTAAGGTACTTCAGTACGAGCAAAGTCATTCCTTAGGCACTTCCTCTAGCTACCTACTTACCTATCAAGTCCTTGTACGTACTTCCTACCTACCATACAAACCCCCGGGGTAAGATCAAGATCTGTTATTTTGATCTTATTCAGTACCTAATCTATACTTAAGGGAGATATGCTCATTTTTGTTTATCCTTTTTCCCTCTCTTTTTGCCAGCCCCATTATAGAGCCTGCGTATGAACTTTCTTTGACAGTGTGTGCCCATCGGCAAGCTGATTCATACTCACTGCGAGTCCCAGAAAGGATTCCAAACGTAAATTCTGCAACGACTTGCTCTGTAATACGAGGAGACTCAATTCACAACATCATGAATCTGACGACAATGGAGGTGTATTCAGCGGATATCGTCCCATGTGCCGCTGGTCTGTCTGCCCTGGGTCGTAGCTCAATCTACAGCTGAGAGCACTTACTCATAGGAGACTATTGACAACTTAGAACTTTCAGCAGTGTAGATACCTTCACGAGCGCAGAAAAGTCTTTTCGGCTCTTCGAGACCTCAATGGGTAACGGGTGTAACTATCAACACCATAGGAGTTAAGTGATTGCCTATTGAGACCGATACATGAGATCATCCCCGCAGCTAGATTGCCTACATTATTGGTAGTCTCCAGGGGCTTAGGCTATGCGAATTGAGTATTGTCCCTTTTACGCTGCCGGCGCATTCGCAGGTGAGCGCGGATGGTTTTTTTTGCGAGGAATTGGCGTACAATATCAAGGGTAAGCCAGAAAACATAATGTGTTGGCTCGATGGTCCTATCTTGAATAAACCAAGGACACCGCCTAGACGTGCGGAAGTAATGCTATTTAGGCAGTCTTATTGCCAACATTGACATCGAGCGGCATCATCCACACGATGAGAAGCATGTCGCGAGTCACAGACGCGCGATCGTGATAGCGATCATTGATTGGAGGGTCTCATGGGAAGGCTGTACCTGCAATTGCCTGGGACACAGCAGGATAACCGATTGTGTGCCTTACGTCCTTTCTCTCTCTCTCTCTCTCTCTCCTCCCCCCCCCCATTTCTCCTCTCCATAAATCATCACTCGACGAAGAGGAGGAGCTACGGGGTAATCAAATGCTGTGAATCAGTGATGTCGTATTTGGGGTAACCGAATATCACGAAGTTGGCTGTGACTGCGTCTGAGCGCTAAGAGGTAAGTAGGTAGTTAGACACAAGCAGCCCCATTTGTGATACAACGAACGTATCAGAAGCGTTAGTCATCGGGATGCATAGGTTCACCTCCTGTGACACGTAACCTGCTGGCCGAATACCTCTCAGCTCTCAACAGAATACTTTAGAGCATCACCTGTGCTGTGCTTCTTGTACGGTACTTTATCGTGCACAATCAGTCCTCACACCGCCCTAAGCCCTTGAGAAACCCCCAATGGCGACGCCGATCCACACGACTCAACAGGGCCAGGTCGCTCCAGAGTCTCATCCCGGCGATAAATACGACATTCCGAGCTATGAGGCTCCCGACTCTCTTTCCGCGCTGAAGGACCGAATTAAGAAGCATTACGAGATCGCGTCAGACTACTACTACTCCCTATGGTATGTATTTGACGACCAATGTGCAACTTGACCGTGGACTCTGGCGCTGAGGTGCATATGTAGGGGCCAACATATTCACCACGGCTATTTCAAATCTCCAACAGAGACCAAGGAGCAAGCACAAGTCAATTTAATTGACTACCTGCTCGAAATTTCAGCTCTTCCAGATGGCAGCAGAGTCCTCGATGTAGGATGCGGTGTTGGCGGTACAACGCGTTTCTTAGCCAAAGAGCATGATTGTCAGGTCACGGGCATTACTATCAGTGGACGGCAGGTGGAGATCGCGAAGCGCCTCACGCTGGCTGAGACGTCCACCGAAGGTGAGGACTCGTCGGGTTTCTTCGCCTACTCGAAGGGTAAGGCCCGCTTCATCGAGCTCGATGCCGAAAAAATGGCCGAGTACTTTGCGGCGCAGGCCGCGCCGAGTGCGCAGGTCGACTGCGTCTGGATCTCCGAAGCACTCTCACATCTCCCGAACAAGCCGCTGTTCTTCTCGTCGTCGTTCTCTTTGGTGGCCTCGGGCGGCCGACTCGTAATTGCAGACTGGTTCAAGGCTCCGGGATTGACTACTGAGCAGGTGGATGCGGATATTAAACCTATCGAGGATGGGATGCTTCTGCCCAGACTATTTACTTCGGATGAATATGTGGCAATGGCGAAAGAAGCTGGATTTAAGCTTAGGGGCGAACCGATCGACATCAGTAAGGATGTCGCAAAGACCTGGTAAGTTTTCTGGAGGTCTGCTGCTGTTGAGCTGCCACTAAACAATTTTGCAAGGGATATCTCATGGTCCTTGGTGTCATCGCCCTCGCTTTGGGCGTTCGCAATATCGCAGGGAAGAGATGGACTGGCATTTTTGCAGGCATTCAGAGCCATGAGACGAGGCTATGCCAACGGGACATTCCGCTATGCAATCATGAGTTTTGAAAAGCCATGAAACGGGAACCTGCGAGCATCAATGGGATACGTCTCTGACTGTCCGTACTTATGAAATATCAGCTCAAGATATAGTTCCTCCTCCACCAATGCCATATTATATGATTTAGTCACAGCTGTTGTATGTCTTTCACGAGGCTTATGGCAAAGGTGGTACTGGCGAAGCCCAAGGCGGACGCTTGGCTGGTTCGGATCAACTCAGCGCATCCTGGTGCACGAGCCACCACGTGTTGCCCAAGTACGGCCAAGACATGAGAAAAGATACGGACAGGCTGTCAATTGCATCCAGGTTATCGGCGTTGCATCTAGTGCTGTATCTTGAACCTCCGCGCCTAAGAGGCAGTAGTGTGGTAGCGAGCGTCACGTGCGAGACCTGAACAAAAGCCTCCTGTTTTCTTCGTATAGCAGGGGGCGGGCTACGAAGCCTAGGCGAGTATCGACTGTTGTGTTTGGTTTCGGGATAGTTCTGGTTGGTGGCCTGTATCCCTAATATATTTTTTTGCAGAACCCATCTAATCAATGTCAAAAGGTATAGGTGCTCGGATTTTTTGTAAGCTCTTCCGAGAAACGACCCCGTCAGCGGGGGTTGGCAACCCCAGGAAAGTTGAACTACCAGCGAACCTTCAAACTTTAATCTTCTGGTGTAGGACCTTGAACAGATCCTTTCACCATATATAGAGTACCCAAGGTAACTACTACCGGTACCTCTGGAACCGTATAGCCGACACAGCTCCTGGGATGAGTCAAGATGGGGGACAAGATACTTGACCTGGTCGCTCCTGACAATAGCATATATATCTTGCCTCGAAGTGGAGTAGAGGTGCCAGATTGCTTTCGATCTTCTCCGGAGCCTCTTGACTTTATGTGTGGTTCCCTAGCACACGGCGGTGCATCGTCTCAGGACGGGGGGCTGGGCTACGTGCTGTCCAACTGCTGCTGCTCGGAAACTCACAAGGCAAATTTCATATTCTTCAGGCTAATCTCCAAACAGGTAAGAGGCCAGGGGCCACTGATGGCTGCGTGATAGATCAGTTCAGACCCACGGCACTCTCACTGAGTTGAAGACGCAAGGAACGATGCCCGTTCCACCAGCCGCGAGCGCGAACACTGCTCCGATTTTAAGTATTGATGTTCGCAGAATGGCGAAGATGGACGCTGTAATATAGTGTTAATCCGAGATTTCTATTTGTACGATCTTACTGTATTTATCGTTAATATATAATGGTGTATGCTGGATCCTGCGCTGCGAAAGCAGTACCGAATTCATTCTCGGAGTTCGTGATCAGCCTCTGCTTGGCCGAAAAGCCATTAGCAGCAGCAGGACGGAAGATGGAATACAAATAATTCAGTAGATTGGGTGTGTCTATTGTGAGGTTGAATTGATGCTAATTCAGCTCCTAGCCAGTCCTGCCCAATCAGTCGCTCTGCATGGTGTCAGAGTAGCTAGAAGGTGACCACAGTTGGCACTTTATACAGAACCGCAGACCACTGGGTACATGCCGTCATGACAAAGGTCGATCACGTGTAGGTAGAGCTGGCACGCCACGGAAGCCAGTATGTAGCCCAGGAGGACACCGCATTGTTCCATATCGCTACAGAGTAGATGTACGTCGTCGCAGAGGAATATGATGAGCTTAAATAAAGTCACCGGCCCCTAGCCAGGCATTAGAAATCACGAAGATCCATATCCGACTTCACTTCAGCTGGAGATTATTCATCCGTCTATTCCAATGCATTGCATCCTGCCAAAACACAGTAAAAGCGTCAGACGTAAGGCACAAAGTCTGTCATTTGGAGAGAAGATTTCCTCGACATCATTCCCAAAAAATCAACCTCCTGTTCAGTTACCAGTACACCAAACGCCTTGAACACCGTTGCCATGTCTTGTCAAATCATTGCATGCCACGAAATACGCACCCAACCAATTTATCCCTCTCTAGTGCCCCTAAATGTCGAAATAGCAAACGAAGAATACTAAACACAGCAACCAAACGTTATGTAAGACGAATTTCAAGCATGTACCAGGATAGTGAAGATCCTTCTCCGCCTGGATACACATCCACGGACAACGACAACTTTCAGCTCATGACATATCGATTGAGCCTCTGAAATTGAAACTGATAGTGATTGACGAAGCATCGGCGAGACTGAGGACGTCCTATAGAACTGGCCGTCTGAGATCAATGCTTGCTCTAGAACCTTCCAAGCTAGGCCGGACGGAACTACTTGAGCTTCTCCGTCTCCGGGCACGCTGCTCGTTGGGGTCGCTTGGGTTGAGGCCGCTCGTCCTGGCAAATAAATTCAGAATATCGGTCAGCGTGACGACGCCTGTTAGTCGACCCGAGAGATGGGACCCGGGCATCCCTGCAGCAGGAGCAGACGGGAAGGAGAGAGATGTCTGGGAGGTCGAGGGGGTATTTGGCATCAGCACGGTGGGACCGAGAGATGGTGTTCCTGGGGTGGAGGGAGATGGGGAAGCTGACTCCACTACCCACATTCTATGGGAGTGTGTGGCCACGAGCTTCGCGACGGTGTGAGCAAGGGTCGAATAGGGGTTCACGTAAAAGACAGGGAATGAGTCTTTCCCTTTCTCGGTACCGCGCTCGGTAAGAATAACGGAAATGAAGTGCATGCATGTGTTCTGCAGCAAGGGAAGGCTAGCAGCATTGGTTAGAAGCGCGACATCGGTAGTCGAGATATTTCCAACAACGTTCAGGGCATTGTCGATGACGGCCACACTGTTGAGACCCTCTTGGCTCATGAGATGTAGAGCATCAGTCAAGGGGCTATCGGCGCTGTCAAATCATTAGTACAGCATCTGTCACGATTGGCCGCAACCTACTTGACAGCAATGGTTTGCTGGGACCCAATCCCTAGATCACGCATGAGCCTCGGGTACAAGTCGTCAATGATACGGAAATTGACGCCCTCGTTCCAGAAGAATTCTACGAGCTTCAACTGGCTGAGAATACCGACGACCTCTTCATTATGGTTTGTCACAAGGATTTGGTGTATGCCACTGCCAAACACTTCAATCGCCTTGGCCAAGTCTTCATCACCTTGAAGTGTCACAAGCGTCTCTTTGCGACACACAGGCTGGATATCCCGGAGAGGAATGCTGGCACGGGCTTGGGCCCTCTTGGAGAGATCATCGTATAGCTCGACCAGATCCTCACTCGGATGAGCTAGGCCAACTACAACCAAAAGGTAGGCGTTAAGGTCGCTGTAGTCGAATGTGGACACAGGCTTCGTGCTAGCTGCGCTTTCCCGAATCAGAACGCCGTTACTTGAGGTGTGCCGGATCAGTGCCTAAATTGAGGTTAGCCACGATTGAATCGCATTTCGTAACAAATTTGGAGGACTGTAGTAGACACACCATAGTGGCATCCTCGACACTGGTGTCCATGTCAACCCATTTGACATCCTCTCTCGAGATCAGCTCGCCAATAGCCACATCTCCCCAGTCTCTGCCAGCAAAGCGGGGATTCTGGGGTCTCGAAGCCGGTGGGTGGTTGAGCAGGTCCTGAATGGCGGCCTGCGTGAAGGAGGGGTGTCGTTGGGCGCGAGGTGAAGGCGGCAGGCCCCTCAGGTTTTCAGCAAAGCTGGAACGGTGACTATGCTTATGTATGCTGGAGGAGGAGGACGTTCGTTTGGGAGGGATGGGCGGAGAAACGGCTACATCCTTGGGATCGTGGGAGTTTCTGGGTTGCAAGTTCGGGTGCTCCATTGATACGAGAGAAAGAGTAAAAGCGCAAGTGGCGGCGGTAGCTGCGATAGATCCTTTCGGCGGTCGGCAGAGAGCGAGGAGCTGTTGCTTAACTCGTGACGCGATACGTGATATGTTTTGCCTCGGGGTGAGGTACGTGTAGGCAGTTGAAGGGATGGCGAGGGCGGCTCGTAGCTGGTTATACCTTGGGTGAGGTAGCTCGAGGGTCGGAGGTCTACCTATTACAGTCTAACTATACTCTTATTGGCGGCGGGGGCTATAGAACTGGGGGTGGGCAAGTCACTAAAGCCAGCAAAAATCATGGTGCAATTCGCTGCTTCACGATGAATTGTTGACACTCTTCGTCACAGGGGCAAGCAGGACCAATACTCTTGTAAGAGGATTGGCTGTAGATTATCAGATTGATGGCAGGAAAGGAGGGAACGAGGAAAATGCAGTGACATAGACAGCACCGAAGCAAATCTGCCAGTCATATGCTGACCCCGGTCGAAGGTGTCACCCAAAGCCCAAGGTCTACCATAGAGAGGAGGGGTGCTCGTTGCTAGTGGTCAGGTGGAACCAGTGGATGCTGGATCGTCATCACAGGCCGTCACAAGAGATTGGCCAGCCGGAGCCAGTCCCTTCATCCACAGCCACAGCTGGCACTTTCTCTACCTACCTCCCGGTACCTTCAATAGTACCCAAGTAAGTCCCCAAGTAGTCCTGGAGGTATCTGTTCGCAAAATCTATGTACGATAGATAGCACCTTATACCTACTGATAGAGAGTACCTACAGTGGACCTCGTAGCAGTACCCAAGTTGCCAAAAAATGCCCCTCTATCCGCACAGACCACTTCACTCACAAGCTTGACTTTTCTAAGTTCGAACTTTTCTACACAGTACATTCTACCTGCTCAGACGCAAGGGTAGCCATTGAAAATATTAGGGATTTTTTTGGGCAGCTCCCCTCTCTCCCGCGCCAACGTGCCCCCTCGTTCCCCTCCACGCCGACAGGACAATTTCAGGGACAACAATAACAACAACAAATAATTATAATCAAGCGCCCGCGCTGACGACTCTGCCACCTCCATATCGATATTGGCTTCAAATTTTACAACATCGCGATTCACCACAATCATCTGTCTCTCCCGTCCCTGACTTGACTGACCTTAGGGACTGGCTCGCTGGCCATTTTGCTCTCGCTTCCCTCCCACTTCCTAATTCCAGTCGGTGTCGCGTCTTCAGCCCTGCGGGGCAACACATCGCCAACGAGTCGCCTTACCGGTAGCCTCCAACATCGATTTCTTTCTTCCCCCGTCGTAACGAAGACCAGTCGCCATGTCGATGCTTCCTCAAGAGACCCATGCAGAGCTTGCCCAGCTCTTGCAGGCCCTGCAGTCTCCTGATAACTCGATACGGTCCCAAGCCGAGGACCACCTCCAGAACAACTGGACAAATACACGGCCTGAAATCTTGCTCATGGGCCTCGCCGAGCAGATGGCTGCTTCTGCTGACGCTCCGGTGAGCTCGTCATATCTCAATCCATTCCTGCGAATGTCTCCCTGCTAACCGCAACCTGCTATAAAGCTGCGTTCCTTCGGCTCTGTCATATTCCGTCGTATAGCCTCCAAGACACGCAAGACTGACAAAGGCGACAATGCCGAGATGTTCATTTCATTGGCCCCCGAGCAGGCCTCAGTTATCCGATCCAAGCTTCTCGAATCCCTTGCTAACGAGACCGACCGCCTCGTAAGGAATAAGATCGGCGATGCTGTAGCCGATGTTGCCAGGCAATATTCCGAAAATAGTCAGTGCAGCCTTCTTACTGTGTTATACCTTGGGCACTTGAGGCTATGGAAATCGTGTCTGGTATCCCAAGTCTGAGGCGGCAGCCGTTAGCTCCTCTCTACCTTCGCACCGACTGATACCTTAGCACAATCTCTTTCTACCTCACCAACATCTTAGACCATCACTCTAACCTATTTGCAGACCAGCAGTGGCCAGAAATTCTTGGCGTGCTGTTCAACCTCAGCACGGCTACCGACGCAGGCCAGCGAGAAACTGCCTACCGCGTTTTTGCCACGACTCCGGGTGTAATAGAAAAGCAACACGAGGGTGCTGTCATGCAAGCCTTCCAACGGGGCTTCAAGGATGATTCTGTCGCAGTTCGTTTATCTGCTATGGAGGCTTTTGCTTCCTTCTTCCGCAGTATCACGAAGAAGTCTCAGCCCAAGTATTTTGAGCTACTCCCAGATGTCCTCAATATCCTTCCACCTATCAAGGATTCTCATGATTCCGACGACCTCAGTAAGGCCCTTCTAGCCTTGATTGAGCTGGCCGAGACCTCGCCGAAGATGTTCAAGCCCTTATTCCATAATCTGGTCATGTTCAGCGTCGGGGTTATCCAGGATAAAGAGTTGAGTGATATGTGCCGCCAAAATGCGCTTGAGCTCATGGCCACTTTTGCCGATTACGCTCCATCGATGTGCAAGAAAGACCAGTCCTACACTACTGATATGATCACCCAGTGTCTCAGTCTGATGACCGACTTAGGGGAAGACGACGATGAAGTAGAGGAATGGCTCGCCTCCGATGATCTAGACCAGGAAGAAAGTGATCTCAACCACGTTGCCGGGGAACAATGCATGGACCGTCTTTCTAATAAACTTGGTGGTGAGACTATACTGGCTCCAACCTTTCACTGGCTTCCCCGGATGATGACCTCTATGGCCTGGAAAGACCGACATGCTGCACTGATGGCTATTTCTGCCATCTCCGAGGGCTGTCGCGACCTGATGATCAAGGAACTCAACCAGGTTCTCGAGCTTGTCGTGCCTGCGCTCAAGGATCCAAACCCCCGCGTGCGCTGGGCCGGGTGCCAAGCCTTGGGCCAAATGAGTACCGATTTTGCACCTACCATGCAGAAGGATCATTACGACGTCATCCTCAAGGCCATCGTCCCAGTACTGAACTCCCCCGAGGGTCGCGTCAAGGCCCATGCAGCTGCAGCTCTGGTGAACTTCTGCGAAGAGGCTGAAAAAAGCGTACTTGAGCCATACTTGGACGATCTATTAGCTCACTTATTCCAACTTCTTCAGAATGACAAGCGCTATGTGCAAGAGCAGGCTCTCTCGACCATTGCCACTATTGCTGACGCCGCCGAAGCTGCGTTTGCAAAGTACTATGACACGCTCATGCCTCTGTTGGTCAACGTCTTGAACCGGGAGAACGAGAAGGAGTTTCGCTTGCTCCGCGCCAAGGCAATGGAATGCGCCACTCTGATTGCCCTGGCAGTCGGCAAAGACCGACTTGGGAATGATGCCATGACCCTCGTTGATTTGCTGGCCAAGATTCAGTCCAGCATTACCGATCCCGACGATCCTCAGTCTCAGTACCTTATGCATTGCTGGGGTCGCATGTGTCGTGTGCTAGGCGCCGAGTTCCTGCGCTTCTTGCCCAATGTTATGCCGCCCCTCGTCGAATTAGCGAGTGCCAAGGCCGATATCCAGCTCTTAGATACAGACGACGAAATCGAGCAACTTCAACAGGAAGATGGTTGGGAGCTGGTGCCACTAAAGGGTAAGATGATAGGTATTCGAACTAGTACCATGGACGATAAACATATGGCAATCGAGTTGCTCGTCGTCTACGCCCAGACCTTGGAGGCTCACTTTGCCCCTTATGTTGCAGACATCATGGAGAAGATTGCATTACCAGGGCTCGCTTTCTTTTTCCATGACCCTGTGCGCTTCATCTCGGCCAAGCTTGTCCCCCAGCTTCTTAGTTCATACAAGAAGGCTTATGGACCCGAATCGAATGAACTGCGAGGTTTGTGGGCAGGCACAGTTGACAAGCTACTGGAGGTACTGACTGCAGAGCCGGCGATCGACGCTCTTGCTGAAATGTATCAATGCTTCTACGAGTCTGTAGAGGTGGTTGGCAAGAACTGCCTCAGCCAAATACACATGGGCAAGTTCATTGATGGCGTACAGTCAGCTATCGAAGACTACAAGGACCGTGTAGCTCAGCGCGAAGAGGACCGCGAAGGAACTACAGCGGAGGATGCCGAGGACGAAGCTGAAGAACTCATGATCGCTATTGAAGATGATCAGACTCTCTTGTCCGACATGAATAAGGCATTCCATTCAATTTTCAAGAATCATGGTGCGGCTTTCCTTCAATCCTGGGAGCGCCTGATGGGCACCTACGAGAACTTTCTGTCTTCGAGCGATCCAACCCAGCGTCAATGGGGGTTGTGCATAATGGATGACGTCTTGGAATACTGTGGCCCGGAGAGTGTCCCATACGCTCAGTCTATCAGCACAGCTCTTCTTGAAGGCTGCAAAGATACGTCTGCCGCTATCCGGCAGGCCGCTGCGTGAGTAAAATAAAAAGTCTACCATGCTTCTGTCAAGATCTCGATTCTGATTATCTTGTAGGTACGGTATTGGTGTAGCTGCTCACCATGGAGGAGCTCCTTGGTCTCCGTTTTTGGCGACAGCAATTCCATGTCTGTTCTCAGTCACCCAGATCCCGGATGCCCGTGGCGATGAAGCTGTATATGCTACTGGTATGTCAGCCTTCATTTAAAAATGATGTTGCTCGCGATCTAAGTGCCATATCGTATAGAGCAGTACTAACAATAGAATAGAGAACGCTTGCGCTGCTATTGCGAAGATCCTTCATTTCAACAAGCAAAGCGTTGTAGACCCGCAAACCATTGCAAGCCAATGGTAAGCCTTCCAAGACTTGCCTTTTCAAGATTGATTTATTCCTGACCTATGGTGTATAGGGTGAACACACTTCCGGTCACGAATGATGAGGAAGCCGCGCCCTACGCATATGGATATTTGGTAGAGCTTATTGAACAGTAAGTCCGAAGTTTCCTATGAAGCCACTGAAAAAAGCAAACCCCTACTAACTACACATGTTACCTAGGCAAAACCCTGCGGTGACTAGCCAGGTTGACAAAGTTTTTGTTCACGTCAGCCAAGCTCTCGAGGCTGAGATGCTCCACGGCCAACTAAGCGTCCGAGTTGCTAGAGCAATTCAGGGCTTACTGCAAGCCGCTAACGTGGATCCGACACCTCTACTTCAGCAGCACTTTTCTGCCGAAGGACAAGAGATCATCCGGCGTCACTTTTCATAGTATGAGACCGGTTTGGTAACACGACATGTCCCGCTTCCGGTGCAGTATCGCTACAGTTACCTTAACGCCACGCCCACACAAATTAAATGCCGATTCGAAAGACGCATCCGGTATTTGCCATCTTAGCAGATGAGATCACACTAACACATAACACTTATCGATTCCTGCTGTGGTGCAGTTCATAGAGACAGGTCCTTGTCTCCATCTTGGGGAACACAGTGTACTCCAGGAGTGGAATTGTGCGGAGATGGACAGGGTGAACTGGAGCCGGTGTCACTCAATAGAGACACCCGGGTTGTTCTGGCGGTTGGGAAAGGCGCTTCAGGTTCATTAGATAGACGTCCTATACCAAGACAGTTTTTGATGTGATCTCGGAAGGCGCGAATGAAAAAGAAAGGCGATGGATTGATTACCAGGCATAGTCTAATACCGCTTGCGTGTGCCTGGCTGTCACAGTATCGACCCAACGTTTGCAAATCATTAGACCTGACTATACTGTGCGCTAGTTAAGATTAGTCTTCGCATTGGTTGAGGTTTAGGGACTTGGTTCTTGATGCCAGTTTGTTAACATCTGATACCTACCTCCTATCCATGTGCTTATCTAAATTCCCGGAGTATGACTACGCCAACATAGCAACGCAGACTGTCTTGAATTCTTCAAGTGTACGACTCTTCCCTCGAGTATACAGAAAACTACCTTGAAGCATTTCGTTCTATTTGCATTTAGGGGTTAGGTACATGACTTGAATCGCCGTAATGACCTGCAATAAAGGCATCCGTTGCCCGCACTGGGCCCCCTGGGCCGTGAGTCTCAGTCATGATATCAAGATGATCCTGCGTCTCTGTATATCGAGGGGGAGGGGAAAAGAACACTGCTACTTGCAATGATGATGGAACCCGTTGGATTCCACTATGTGCCTGGGCAATGGGCTCCAGGATGCGCGTAGCATTGCAATAACCCTTGGGTGTTCGCGACAATGCTGTCTGCATACCCACACAAGGGTTCAGATCCAGGGTCGAGCAGTGTGTCATGCCGTCGCCGGGCTTCTACTCGCACTCAGCCGATAGCTCGTCATTCTAAGAAATAATTCCCAGATGCTTGCAGGTCTTGATGTAGTCGCCATCTGCGCGGACCGCAAGGATGCGGGATAAAGTGGGTGCTGAAGGGGGAAAGAGCCGTCTTGTACTTGGTTACTTGATGTCTAGATCTCCTTCTGTTGCGAACGCAATCTTGCAGATCGTGGGCTGCGTTCTCGGGGAGTGAAATCATCCTATAAGCGTCCGGAACTTTTTATGAGATCGGTTACGGCCGATCCTATTGTGTTTCAAACATGTTCGTTCGGCTTGTATCACCAGTGTGCCTTAAGCGTGGTGCGCCTTGTCGGGAATCGACCGTTCTAGCGGATGATAGATGGACTTATGCGAAGCGTTCGTTCAGCACTATGTAATGTCTACTAACGCATGGTGAAGGCGAATGCGGTGGAGACGATGTCAAGATCCTTATGTGTTGATACGATCCGTCCAATTCGCAAATGTTTATGTTAGAAACTACATAGTCAAGACTTCCATCGCAAATACACCCAAATCACTACTAGCTCATAGACTCCCTTCGATTGATTTGCAACGGGACGTCTGAGCAGACTAGCCAGAACCGACGTTGGCCAGTCGGTGCCAGGAATGCGTTGCTCTCGACGCCAGCAAGTCACTGGTCTGGGGGACATTTGTCTGCGGTGACTGTTTGACCCTTTTGAAGCACACAGGTGAGGTACCCGTTGTCATTCATAATGATATCATCTGTAGAGGGGGGTCAGCACGAGGTTTCTAAGATGCGTGGAAGTAGTCTTGCGTACTCGTGTCGATGCTGGATCTCTGCTTGCTGTTATGAACGTTCTGGCAGTCACAGGACACTGTAATATCATCAGGCGTCAGGGCACATGCTACATGAGTAAGAGGCAGATTTGGTGGTAGGACTCACACACGGAACCATTCAGCTCGCAGTTATCGCAGGAGCCGCCAAAGCCAGGAGTCTTCCCGTTAACAATATCAGACCCCTGCTGCATCGTACCCTTATGGTTTTCAATACAGTGATTCAGGTCTAGCTGGCTGCAGATCCAAGGGGGGCCCATAGGAGGTGTATTGCAGTTGGACTCGAGGATCAGAAAGGGCTCAGCAGTGCCGAGGATGTTGGTCTGGAAGCACTGGTCGTAATAACCATGAAACGGTGGGTTGTCTGCGGCACCCAGGGCGACCAATACAGCCAGACTGAAAAGGGCCTTCGTGACGGACATGATGAGGTGCTGGTACAGTTGCAATTTTGTTTGGGGAAGTAAGCAGATAGGGGCATCGAATGTTCTGCTTGCTTGCTTCCTGCTAGGTGGAAGTTTTGGAATGGCATTGCTCGCATAGCTTGAAGAGGGCACAAGAGAGCCGGAATATAAATAGAAAAGGCATAAACACCGCGTGGTCATCGTCTCTCATGCTTGCGTAACTGCTATTCACAGTATATTCACCGTGTCTTACCTATCGTAGACTCTTCTTAGATTGATGGTAATTATTATTTTCCCGCTTCACCTGCAGCAAGGACGTGCAACAATAAAGAGTGGACAAGTGATTTTCAATGTGTAACCGACGTAGGACGACAGGCAGAGGGATGCAGTCTGGCCAGACTGTGCGCGCGATGGTGGTTTCGCGTGGTTTGCACCGATGCCAGATGGCTAGATCTATTGACTTGCTACACAAGCGAACAACCTCGGTGCCGAGAATCAATTAATCCGCCGGAATGAAATCTGAGTCAATGGGCTGTCCCTGCATGACCAGACAGTGAGTTCTCGCAGTCATCGCTATTTGGTACATGAAGGCAAGCATCACAAGGTAGAGAGAGCCTGGCTACAGAACCCCATCTCATGCCTTCCCTCCCCATGAACAAAATCATGTCTGCGCCTTGAGGGATCACGAAACCACCCGAGCTGCACATCCTTGAGAGCAACCCTCTTGATTGTGCCCGTGATTCATTTTCGTCACAGCTCAATATAAAGGACGGCGTGGGATGTCTGGAAAGAAGACATACCCCTCTCTATTGGTTCCATCCCCTGATTTTCCTTCAATACGTTGTCGAGCAACTTCATGTTGTAAGGTGATCCTTTACTACTTAGGAGAGTCATCGCAGACGCCGATGGACGGGCTGTGCGAAGGAAGCAGAACGGACGAGAAGCTTCTACGTCCACGTCTAATCACTCTGGGGTATCTCGGGAGGTGTTCAAGCGTTTAAGCCACGATACTGGGCTACAATGGATGATGCTATCAATTCCCCGTTCCTGATGAGCAAGATAACGACTACTGGCACAGGCCATGCAGAATTCACTTCCCTCGATCTACCTTCTCTGACTCCGAGGCGTCTGGTACTACAACAGCCTCTTCTCCCAGTATTGCCCTCTCCTTCACGTACTCAGGAACCGGATCATCGTCTAGAAAGAAGCCCTCGGTCGGCACCATATGCTCCCACGCCTTGCTCTCAAATTGATGCTCACCATCTGGGTACATCTTGGGCGGAAAGACCTTACACGCCAGGTAGTAGACCACACCGCCCGTTGTCAGAGATAGAACGAACCCGCAATTATACACATTCACGGCAGTCTGGCTGATGGAACCAGGCTTGATGGCGCCCGCAATGCCCGAGATGACGAGCACCACGGCCGATACCCATGCCACGTATGCGCGCAGGTTCCAGCCTCCGATGTAGTAGTAAGGCGAGCTCGGCTCGGGTCGATACAACGAGGGCACATGGAAGTTGCCCTTGCGCACCACCCAGTAGTCGACCATCATGCACGCAACGATGGGCGTGATGAAGCAGAGGTACGAACCGAGGAAGGTGAGGAAGTTCTGTGCCGAGTTCACAAGCAGCCACGGCACGACCGCCCAGATGAGGAGGTTGCACAAGATCTGCCCTCGCACAATGGTGAAGTATTTAGGGAAGAGGCCGGCTAAATCACAGCCGATGGGGATCGCGTTGCTCGAGACATTCGTCACTACGGTCGCGAACGCTTGGATAGAGGCGCCGAGAAAGACGGCAGCGCGGATACCCGGACTCCAGTAGTGGTCTAATACCTGGCTGTAGAAGTCCCATTGATTCCAGTTTGCGACACCAAACTCCTTCAAACCCGCTGCCGTCGTGAGGAGACCGACGATGATGACCAATGGCTTACTGATGAAGAGCCCTGCCATCAGCGGCAGCACATCATTCGGCCTGTTTCCGTACCTTGCCAGATCGGCGATGTTGACCATCGGCGGCACGACTCCCGAGACGACCGTGTTTATGGCCTTCATGAACGACCATCCCAGCTCTGACCCGTAGACGGTCTTTTTCCCCAGTTCCAGGTTCACACCCTTGAAGGCCGCCAGAGCCCAGATCATGGTGATCAGATAGGCCAGCGGAGACAGGAAGCTCTTGACCGCGAACAATGGGCCGGCCTTGCTGGGGTGTAGCCAAGCTGTAGGGAGCTGGAACAGCCACGTCAAGAAGAATGCCAACATCTGCGATGTCGTATTACCCGCCGATGCGGGCAGTCGATTGGGTATCTCGGTCCAATTGTGTCCAAAGAGGCATCGAAGCGCCACGTCAAGTAAGCGGCTCGCATAGTACCTGGGGCCATGTCAGTTCCTGTTTTCCTCTCTGTTGTTTGTCCTACACCCGCACCGTCCGGATCCAACGGTCGGGGGCATTCCATTTGCGTACTTACGTCTGGGTTCCTTCGTAGAACAGGGCGACAATCATGCGGATGAAGATAAAGAACATGGATCCGTATACCCCGGCGGCAGCCCTCACGTAGACCGGGAACCCTATGTGATACCATGTTGGGCCACGCGAGTTGAAGAAAAGGACAGCGCAGCAGAGTCCCGTGCCGATAAAAGAGGCGATGACGATGATCCACCAGTTCAGGCCGATGGAGTATAGAGACGATCCGATATTGTACGTGGTAGGCGAGAAGGCGATGCTGAATTGGAAGGCGAAGAAGTACCAGGGTGACCAGGATCGCTGCGAGGGCGGCGTGGGTTCGAGGTCGACGTTGCTCAGCTTTCCATAGGGTCGCTCGTTTGTGCCCTCCTCATTTGAGGCCTTGGTATGGATGACCTCTCGCACCCTGCCGACTATCGTGCCTGTAGCCATGATCCTTCAACGTCGCTAGGTACCGGTACCCAAGAGTTCTGATGGCCAGGCAGACTGGCTGGCGTCCAACTGGGCAGAGCTCGAAACGAAGCTTGCTATTGACTCTGGTTTTGCTTTCGCAGCTGTACCTACAGCAGGATCGAGTATTATAAGTGCTTCATGACTTATGACCACTCTTATTAAACCCGGTCATCGCCAAGTCCTGGAGCAGCTTTATCCTGCATACCACGAGATCCAGCACCATACACCCCTACTGCTCGACTCGAGACGAGACCCGGATTGATAGCCAGGCTGACCATCTGCCAATCAGCATTGGAAGCGCGAGCCTGGAAGCTGATCATCGTTCCATCGCCTACGATAAGCTGGGTTGGGAGCTCCATGGCAAGCCCTGTAGGTAGCAGATTGAGGCTCTGATAAGAACGGCAGTACTCAGGGATGGTCGGCATGGGTGGAGATAGATAGCTTTCGGACCTGTCGGGGCAAGCTCGTATCGACGGCCGAGAGAAGGAAACAACTTCTCCAGAGCGCCGATCGTTTCATCGGTCTGGATCGGCTGGATCTGCCATTGCCGGGACCACAAGTCTCTTGGACAGCTGCATCACTTGGTCACCAAATACATCCCCAATGACGGTGTGAGGACACACGAGTGTAAGCGGGCGCCAGTAGCATTGACCAGCATTTCTTGACTATCCTACAGTCTACGGTAAACGCCTCTCGATATGAGTCCGGCATGATCGCATGTTCTGTTTCACAGCTCGAATAACTTCCCCCATCCTTTCACCTTGCTTGTATCAAACCTCTTCAACCTCAAACATGCCCATATCACCGTCGATACCGTGTCCAGGACTGGCACATTATACTGGCTTTCCCAAGTAGTCGCCCTCTGCGCCGCAATCAGGTTCGTGCAGAACGTCGAGATGGCCAGAACCTCGCCTTTCCCCTTCTCCATCACTTCTTTCACCTGCCGATCCAGAGTCTCCGTGCCAATGTCGGCAATCGACACGTTCTTGGAGACGCCCAGGTGGCTTTCAGCTACAACCTCGTAGCCGGACCGAGAGTAGACTTCCACGATGCGCGCCTGGACGTCGTCCAGGTACGGCGTCACGAGCGCGAACTTCTTGGCCCCCAGAATGTCGAGCGCCTGGTTCAGCGCCAGTACTGACGTGGTCGCTGGAATCCCCGTCGCGGCTGTGATGGCGTGGCAGAGCCGCTCGTCCTCATCGAAACCGAGCCAGCCCCCGGACGTGCCAGACCATCCTATCACATCGACCTCGGCGTCGGCCAGCAGCCGCGCCGCGGCTAGTATCGGCCCGTCGGTATCGAACTGAGAGAGCGCGGTTGGCTCCAGGGATATCTTGGTCACGGAGAAGCGGGAGAAGTGCACCGTCACCTCTGGGGCCAGCGTGGAGACGATGGCGAAGGACAGGGGCTCGAGTGCCGTGTTGGAAGAGGGCACGAGGATACCGAGGCGGAGAGGCATGATGGTGGGAAGCGCGTTGCACGGCCTCTACCTATGCAATGCCTGTGAGATTGAACGTGGAATTACCAGACTCATACCATCCTACGACAGATTCTCATATCGTTAATGGGCATGGGCCGGCCTTACCGATCGGCGACTGTTCCCGACGAGCGATCGGAGCATCCGATACCATGCCGGCTGGGCGAGTGCTTTGCGGAGTTCAATCTGGCCTGACCTGACCTGACCTGGGTGGTCAGATAGACCACATTTGCGGTGTGGTTGATTAGCTGTAACGAAATTGTTCAGACTCTCCTGGTGCGACGCTCAAGAAACTGTATGCGATCCGGTCCTGCGTGTGATATAATTTTGCAGGCCACAATCTTCACACAGCGCGCTCAACTGTAATGGAGACGGCGTGTGTCGGTGACATAGTTTTGTCCCCCTTTAAGTGTACACTTTAAAAAGGACTCTGTAGGTCAGCAGCTCTTGATGGTCTTGTTTTTACGGATCTCGGATATATCAATGGGTTCTGGATTGACCACGGAGGTTGCCTCAATGGCTTCATTTGGTTTCGTGATAGACTTCGCAGGACGAAGGCGGCAGGATATAGAACCCACAATGGCCATCTAGATACGAGATGATAGATGAGAGCAATATATACAACTTGGAGGAAAGACAGCGTGTGGCTCTATGTATACTGTGGCAAAGGATCCGGTATTGCAGGACATAACGAATGCAGCTCGGCAGAACGGGTGTCTAGCTACCCCCAAAAGTTGGGCTGCTACAGATATACATAATAGCTACTGTACATGAGCTCCAACAACAGTTCTCGAGGACCACTGCATAGGCGTCGTCGAGTGCTGACGGGCCTTTTATCAAGCCCAGAAAGCACAACGAGACGAAAAATACATGAAAGATCAAATTGCAGCAAGAGCGTAAGCTACTGAGCCAAGTGGCACAAGGTGACCCTTGGAAAAACAGGAAGGACTGACAACCATACGGATTAATGTTAAGTCACATCGGAATACATGATCAACTCGAGATCTGAACTCGTGATTCGGAATAGCTACCTGAGGTGCTTGCACAAGGAGGCAGTACATGCTTTACTGAAACGTATTTGCGCCACTGGGACACTCAAAAATCGACCTATTATTGGGATTTGAAAATGCGATTATTCACGCTGGGAGGTATCTATTATGTACGCCAGAGATCCTAAGGAGAAAGGCCACCAACACCAAAGCATCCGTTACCCGGACGCAACCAAACGCCCTACTCAGTCCGGACTCACACTAATGCCCCCCCGATGCCTGGCTGGTTTGGAAGCTGGTATTCCTTGCGCCACGAGGAACTCGACCATATCGTCGATGCCGTGGGGTGAGTTAATCCAATGACCCCCGTCTTCATACTCCCTCCACGTGACCCCCATGCCAAAATCCAACAAAGTATTGCGCAACAGCATGCCGTACTCGATAAACATGAGGGGGTCGTCGACGCAGTGGCCTAAGAACACGGGCGTGTGCCGTATTATATCATCACTTGGCCTCCCCTCCAGATTCAGCACTTCCCGGGTCTCTTCCAATGACCCTCCCGGGAACGCCATCCCGCACGCGAAGCCTATGAACGCAGCCAGGCGTGCCGGCGCGGCGTTGCAATCTGTCATTCCATGGAGACCACGTTGCGCCTCCCACTCGCGGCCCGTATCGATGTCCATGCGATCAGGGTCTATAGCACCAGCATCCCAATCTAGCTCGTCCGCCTTCCGCTTCGTGCCCCGTCTCTCCCGTACGCTGCCAACAGCCTTCTCCTCGGGTAAGATGCCCATATTCAGCAGCACGTGCACAGCCGTGCTGCCACCCTGACTGATCCCGGCCAGCACAATCTTGTCCAGCCCCCCAACACGTCGGGCCTCCCGCCAAACCAGCCTGCGCAGGTTCAGAACACTTTCTCGTAATCCAGGGAGCTGCAATTCCTCACGATCATCAAAGTCGAGGGTGTTCCAGATGTCGAACCACTGACTCCAATCTGTTCCGTCGCGTTCGCAGAGGCGCATCTCCGCCTGAGGGAACACGAAGCGCACAGTGGGAAGGAGGTCTTTGAGCGTCGACAACGTGGACGAACGCGAGAGGAAGAGCGTGTCCGCCACGCCGCGCGCCGTGTCTCCGCGGCCGTGTAGGAAGATGAGCGTGTGGGTGTGGGCGTGCGACGGATCCGGAGGCAGGATGCTCAGGCCTAGGTCCATGCTTCCGTTCCGCTCCAGGCGACGAGACCGCAACGGCCTCAACGGCTTCGGGCCTTTGGCAGCAGTAGACTCTGGCCTGTGACCCAATACAATCCGTCGAGACGTGGCGGAGGGGGGAGGCGGATGGGGTGAATCCAGGACCTCAGTCAGCCTGGCTAGGAGGGTTCGGGGTCGAGTTCCTGGATTTTCATGTGCCGAAAATGACGTAATGCACCAATACCGTAGGTAATGGTACCTTTGCGTTAGGTATTTAGATATCAATCAGGTGCGGGATCTCACTTGGGTCAGAGTGCTCAGTTCCAGTCAAGGGACCCTACCTCAGCTGGCGCGGTGTCATTTCAGAGGCTACCTGCATCTGCTGCTATCATGTGACGTTTGAGGTTGACGGGCGTACTTTTGCCAACTTCCAAGTGTTGGGTTGCCCTGATGGGGGGGCAATGAAGTCGAGCTCGCGGCTCTAATTGGCCGCCCATCTCTGCGTCCACTATTATGCGGTAAGAAATGGAACCTGTCATGTGCAGTCATCTTGGTTGTACACAATGCCGAGCTATTTATGCAACCCTTGGATAGGCGGATCTTCCCCACGTATACACTACATACTTTAATGTAGATACTTCGGTAGACATCGACCTAGGTTTAGTAACTACAGTACAGTACAGTCCACAGATATCCTTCGGATAGATACTTGATACCCAAGGTATCACATCCTCAATCCCCCGCGTGCCCATTTCCAGGCAACATAAGAAAGAGGCCCAACACCACGCGTGCCAGGCATCCCCAGCCAATCTTGCATTTATGGTCGAATCTACACATCTACATGGCCTTGTCCGGATGGCGCGCGGTGCAATCTATAGTTCATCCTTAGCCCTTTCGTACGACTCCGGCTCATCCCCCGGCCGTCTATGCTCTTTGCTTGGCTCTTCCCCGTCCATCACTGTTCGCTCCGAATCTGTCCGATGCCGATTGCTGTCGGCAGGGAGGCCTCTCCTTCGCCGTTCCACACTCGCGATCTCATCATCGTACTCTGTCCATTCAGGCACTTGTCGCTTCGCCCGGTCCAGTTTCGGTTCTTTCGTCTGCGGATTGTTGCATAGATCAATCGTACGTGCCTCTTTCTGGCTTTCATCACTGCACCATGTCTCGCACCACAGCCATTCCTGCGGGAGACTGTGAATCGGAATCACAAATTGCATGTGATTGGGTAGGTCTTGGTCGAGGTTGGATAGTGAGGCAGGATCAGCAGACAGCTGGTGGTACTGCTGTCGGAGGCGGTCGCCTGCTGCGAGCTGGCGGAATCGCCGGAGATCTACCACGTACAGCGCCGAAATATGGTATGGATTGCCACGAAGGTAGTTCTTCCAATACCCTTGCTTCCAGAACCGGAAGCCCTCCATCTCGGTTCGTGAATCGCACATTGGCGTGAACCCGTATGGGGCACCCTCGAGGTCCAGATTAACCAAATCCATCATGTCGGTGCGGACGATCTGGTCTGCATCCACAAAGATGACCTTGTCAAGGGACAGCGGGAAGAGAACATCGAGGAAGAGAATCTTATATCCCCAGATTTCTCGTTGTTTCTCTTTCTGCTGACGGAGCCAGTGCGGCCATTTGAAAGTCACCATTTCGTAACTGAAACCGTACTCAGCAGCCATGTAAGGAATGGACTCTTTGAAGGACGGGGAGAGAAATTGCTCAATGAACCAGAATTTGACCGTATGATCGGTGTTCTTCATAACCGAGACCATCATGATCTTCAGCATGCGCTCGTATAGATGACCACTGGCTACCGAGAAAATGTTGATTTCGGCATGGACTTGATCCGACACGGATTTGTTCTTCGTTTTGTAACCACCTAGGATTCCTTCAGCGAATCTGAGACCACGAGAAATGATATCCCCACCCGTGTCGGAATCGCTTTCTAAAACATCCGCTTGCTCCATGCCAGCCTTTCGTGCTAGCCGTGGGTATAACGTTGTTCCTTGAAATCCCATGAGCGCGACTTCGGTACCCTCATCGCCTGGCATTGCCTCATAGCCCTCCCCGCCGACGCTGATAATGTCAAATATTTCTGAGCTCCTCCCTTCCTTCAGATGAATATTGTAGTAACCTGGATTGGCTTTGAATTGGAAATATCCGATGTTGGCCATTATAATTGTATCAGCTGAGTGCGAATTACGCTCTGTCCCAAGTAGTAACTGCACTCCACGTGGCGGACTACCAGAATCAATTTCTCTCGAGTGGCCTTCGATGAGGATGTTTTCCAATTCGTAAACTGCATCGACGTCGGTTTTGATAGAACTCAGCTTCAGATTATCGAGATCGTGAACAGAATTCTTCGCTGCGACTAGCCAGGCAGGAGGCACGTCCATGCCAAGGTTGAGAAGAGCCTCAGAAGGTAGCCCTCTGAAGGTGGCGTCAGGAGAGAGAACTTTGCCAGTATCATCGAAAGATGGCTTTGAGCTCAGAAGGTATCGGTAGAACCGCTTTATAGGGAGTTCCTCCAGCTTCTCTCTTGGATTGAGGAAGATGCGCAGAAATATTCCGTCCAACTCGGATAGGACTTTGAGAATTGGCGCCCATTTTTGACCTACCTCGCTTGTTGGATTTAGAACAGCAATAAAGTGTATTTTTGCCGTGTCTGGATTGCCAACATCGATGGCGGTATGCGACGAGTTCCATTCATCGAATATTGCTGTTCGCAAAGTAGGTGCAGACTCGAAGATGCCTTCTGGCAAATCTGAAATCGTGGACAAAGCCGTGATAGATGTCAGTTTGGCAGCAGCGAGAGGGCTAGAAATTTTGCCCATTAGATTCAAAGCTTTAGCCGCACTGTACACAGGTGTGATGCGAGTTGACTGTTCAAAATCGAACAGCAGTTGGAAATCCTCTGTCTTAAAAGGTGTTTTGGATGCTATTGGCCCAACAACACGTCCGTTGAGTATGATCAGTTGCTCTCCAGGTAGAAGCCCGGCGGCGTCCAAAAATCTCGACAGAGCATGATTGAAGCTGTCTTCCGGCTCGTCCGAGCTTCCAGATACAATTTTCTCCAGAGTTTCCAGGCTGTCTACCTCGGGCAATTTGCTGATATGTTTCATCAAGAGATTATTGATCTCAAAGGCCTTATTATTCTCTAAAGGATTACTCACAACATCAAGTCGAATGCCGGGGTTGTTGCGACGAAAAGCAAGGGCGGATAGTAGAAGATCGTGACCTGGGGCAGTGCTTAGGTCTGCGACAAGAGTGATACTGGCCCAATTCTCCTTGCTCGTAACTTCATTGGCGTTAATGACGGGAATGCGGCTGAAGAGGCCGTCATGTTCCGTGTAGATCTTGTTAACGTCAAAAACTCGTAGGGGGTTATCCTCGTCTGGAAAGATATAGAGGTTGCGCCGGATGGGTGCATTCTCTAAGAACAAGCCCGGTATCCAGGTCTCTTCGTCGACCTCGCGGCTGAAGACTCCCTGTTGAATGACCGAAAGGTCACTAGATAGCTTCATTTGAATCATCTGAAGCCAGTTCTTCCCCCGAGGGATCGCAACTCCATTAACGAAGACGGGAGGTACACTGGTATCGGCATTCAGTCTGTCGACCCAATGCTTTGCAAGCTGAACTTGTTCTTCATGGTATTCTGACTGAAGGACATCGGGGAAAGGTAAGGGAGTAGCTTCGGATTTGATCAAGCGATCCTTGATGGCAGCCTCAAAACTGGCCTCTTCAGCCTGAACCGCCTTCAGCCCCCCCTGACAGATTTCTAGGTAAGACATCACGCTAGCCAAGCCGTAGTTCTCGAGGAGGTGGTACACCAGTTTGGCGCGATCTTCCGCGCGTTTGGTAGGAGTAAGCGGGACTAAGCCGAAACGCACGGGCAACAACCTCTTAATGAAGCTCTGTAGCTGATTTACAACTACAGCTAGGTCTTCTAGATCAGTGAAGTCTACGGGGACCACAAGATTGAACATGTCCTTTCGGACAGACGGTAACTGGCCAGGATACATCCTTTGCATAAGCTACTCTCCGTGTTAGCTGGGGGCGATGCTCGAGCCTATTTTCGGATATATAGTCACTTACTGCCATTAGGGTCGTGGGAAACTCAGCATACCGCCTGTCTTTCTCAATGTTGTTCAGCCAGATAATTACCCGGCCATCTTCCAACTGATCCCGCCAGTCAAACCGACGAGCCTCGTGATCTGACTTGGCCATTGTGACCTCGCGGTTACCCAGCAATGCAATTGCCTCTCTTCCCGTGAGACCAAGGCTCGTCACACCCTGGATGAGTTTTCGCTCCCGTCTAATGCTGTCAACCAACGTATATGGGTCGACCTGCCGCTCAATCAATTGCACGCCGTTCATCCAAAGGATATTCATGCCAGGAGGTACCATTATAGCTCTGTTTTGACGATGCTCGGCCGTAAAATCAGCGGAGGCATTGTGGGCTGCGATTGAGGCAGAGAATTTGGGGAAGTCCTGTGTTAATTTGAGTAAAGCCTGGAATGAGTCTTCGTTTTGCATGATGAAGGAACCAGCATTAAGACCTAAGGAGGATAATTCAGAACTCGACAGCGGCTCAAGATCTGACACTTCCTCTTCTTGGTCAAGCTTCACCTCTCCAGAAATGGGTTTTGATAGTTGGTGGATATCAGCATCGCCTGCTTCACGATCGTCTATCACGATGTAATCCGTACGCTTCAGCTGGAGCTCGACACCATAACCGCTGACAGGAAGCGGCTCAATGGCTCCCCTTGAATCAGTCCGATACCGTAGTCGGTAAGAGATGTCGCCGTGACGAGCCATATCGGTAAGTGCTGCATGAAACGATCCAAAACCAGGCTTCGTGATATCGGCGTATAAAATGGCTTCATGGCCGCTACCCAGCATCCGATCAAACGGCAGAGTTCGCAATTGTCTATGGATGCGTAAGTAATAATCAGGGGGTTTCCTAGCCTATACGCACGAGTTTCCTGATATTTCGCCATCGGATTGAACCATGGAACTGGAACAATACTGCTTTCCGTGGATGAGAATCCAATCTTGACAATCATCCCTTGCTCCCTCCAATGATGGTGCTACAGCGGTCTCATAGTATTGATAATGGGCTTGTATCCTCGGTGCGGCTGATCTCATGGAAAGAGCGAATTTGAAAGTAGATAGAGCTTCTGGGCTTTCCACATGCCCATCCTCTTGCAGAACCCGGAGGAATTTATCGTAGAGGTCTCTGTCTGTAGCGGCCGTGGAGAAAGTTCCGTCCGCGATTCGGTCGAGCAAAGGGAAGTACGACGTGGCATTCTCTCCTGCGGCTGTCTCCCTGTCCGCGGTCAATCTAATCGTCACATTGAAGAGAAGACAAGTGGAAAGCTTACAGGAGTTCTATCAGATAAGGTGGAGCGGCAAAGGCTGCCCTCATGGCCACATTGACTGATGGCCCAGCATTGGCATATGCAGCATTTAAGGTGACAGCTGCCAAGAGACTGGCAGCGAGGCCACAAGGAAGCTTGAACAGGCGTATCATGTTGGCAGAGGAGACATCGGCGAATTTCAATATATGTAAATGGTTAAAAAAGCGAGATTGGTTCTACCTATGCATGCATCCTCGATGTGAAGAGTAGAGAGGCAGAGTACGGTGGAGAGCTAGCTTTCAGGGAGCTCCGTCGCAAAGCTCTAGGCTTCTAAGACCCAAGTGAGCTACGCTTGTGATGGTATACCACAGCGTTAACGGTGAAGCAGGGGATTCAGACAACGGATCGCGATCGGGGGGACGACGATGCAAAGAAACCCCTAGGTTGCCTGAATTAGAAGAAGAATGTTAAGGTTATGCTACCTGGAAGTACCTCCTCAAGCTCAAGTGAGATGAGGTTGTGTAGACAGAAAACAGTCAACGTGGTCTAAAGTTGGCGTGTGAGATGATAGACAGCAGCAATAGCAATTGAACACATTAACAATGCATAGGTTGCTGCAGCCAATGATGAAGTGGCCTGAGCGCGTTAATGGGATAGACCCCAGAGGGTCTCCTGTACCTGATGTATGTATGTATACAGGTGGTGGAAGGACCATTGGTAAGGTACCTGCATCAGAGCCCACCTAAGGTATCTGAGGTACCTATAGATACCTATCTACTTACCTAAGCAGCTCCCGGTCCAGGCCCCAGGCAGGTGAACCCCTCGGCCACCCTTGCCCACCCTTGCCCACAATGCGATCAGGCCAGCACAGCACCGAGCGAGCATTTGTGGCACTGCATTGGCTTGATTGGCACCACAGCCTGGAATTACCTTAAACCCACCGTCACCTTTGGCCGCCTCGTGCGAAATGTGGAAAGGACAGCATCAGACGCTGCATAATATCTACGACCATTGAAGCTCAGCAAGAGCATCCACTGCTTAGCTCCACGGCTGTTCATTTCAATCGCCGAGTCACACACCATATTTGCTGAGTTCATCTACACATTCTACTTTGCCGTCGCTGTCGTCTCGTCCAATAAATCCCCGTGTCCTTTCTATTCATGACCCAAGCCTAGGGGCTCCCTGCGCCTCCCACCACTCTTCCGCAATGCAGGCTTCTTCCGGAATGTTGACAAAGGTAATCGATTGACTTCAACGAGCTTGCTATATGCTTCTGGAATCCGTTACTAACATGGTTTCTGTCCGCAGTTCGAGTCCAAATCCTCGAGGGCCAAGGGCATCGCCTTCCACCCCAAGCGGTGCGTTCCACACTGATCTTCATACTCGCCTACATCCGTACTGACAGCATTCCATTAGACCATGGATTCTTGTCTCCCTCCACTCTTCCACGATTCAGCTGTGGGATTATCGCATGGGAACCCTAATCGATCGCTTTGAAGAACACGACGGTCCCGTTAGAGGCATCGATTTCCACAAGACCCAACCGCTGTTTGTCTCTGGCGGCGATGACTACAAGATCAAGGTCTGGTCTTATCAAACCAGACGCTGCCTTTTCACTCTCAACGGACATCTCGACTATGTTCGAACTGTCTTCTTCCATCACGAGCTGCCATGGATCATCTCCGCATCCGACGACCAGACTATCCGGATATGGAATTGGCAGAACCGCTCGTTAAGTAGGTTCTAAACAGTGATACAAGTCCTGACGAAGCCCTTGCTGATAGAAAAACTAGTATGTACCATGACTGGCCACAACCACTATGTCATGTGCGCACAATTCCACCCCAAGGATGACCTGGTAGTATCTGCGTCGCTGGACCAGTCCGTACGGGTCTGGGATATCTCTGGTCTTCGAAAGAAACACTCAGCCCCAACGTCCATGTCCTTCGAGGATCAAGTCGCTCGATCCAACGCGCAACAAACCGATATGTTCGGTAACACCGATGCAATGGTGAAATTCGTGCTGGAAGGCCACGATCGCGGCGTCAATTGGGTTGCATTTCATCCCACTGCCCCACATATCGTCTCGGCCGGCGACGATCGCCTTGTGAAGCTATGGCGATTCAGCGAAACGAAGGCTTGGGAGGTCGATACTTGCCGTGGTCATTTCCAAAACGCCTCGGGTTGTTTATTCCACCCACACCAAGATCTCATACTCTCATGTGGCGAGGACAAGACGATCCGAGTCTGGGACTCTCAGAAGCGCACTGCCGTCCAGAGCTTCAAGAGGGAGAATGACCGATTCTGGGTTATTGCCGCGCACCCCGAGATCAACTTGTTCGCTGCCGGTCATGACAACGGTGTTATGGTTTTCAAATTGGAAAGAGAGCGGCCCGCTTCTACTGTTCACCAGAACAACCTATTCTTCATCACAAAGGAAAAACATGTCCGTTCCTACGATTTCCAAAAGAATGCCGAAAGTCCCACTCTGGTGTCTTTAAAACGCCTGGGCAGTGCCTGGGTCCCCCCTAGGACATTGTCGTACAATCCAGCTGAGCGCTCCGTTCTCATTACCTCACCCGCGGACGGTGGTTCATACGAGCTCATCAATCTACCACGAGATGGTTCTGGCGCATTGGATTCAACAGACTCGAAGCGCGGACCAGGCAACTCTGCGATTTTTGTTGCCCGAAACCGTTTTGCTGTTCTAAACACCGCCACTCAGACTGTGGATATCAAAGACTTGTCAAACAATACGGCGCGATCGTTCAAACCACCCCATGGCACCACTGACATTTACTTCGGCGGCACTGGGAACTTGCTCATCATTACCCCCACTGCCGTTCATCTATATGACATCCAACAGAAGAAGAGCATCGCTGATTTATCTACAAACGGCGTAAAATACGTAGTCTGGTCTAACGACGGACTACATGCCGCGCTTCTCAGCAAGCATAATGTGACTATTGTGACTAAAACGCTCGAGCAAGTCAGCACACTGCATGAGACGATCAGGATCAAGAGCGCAACCTGGGATGATGCGGGTGTTCTGCTGTATTCCACCCTTAACCACGTCAAGTACACTTTGATGAATGGCGACAATGGTATCGTCAGGACCCTAGACCAGACAGTCTATCTGGTGAAGGTTAAGGGTAGAAACGTCTACTGCCTCGACCGTGCTGCCAAGCCAAAGGTTCTTCATATTGATCCTACCGAATACCGATTCAAACTTTCTTTAGTCAAACGAAACTACGAAGAAATGCTTCACCTCATTCGCACCTCAAGTCTCGTGGGCCAGTCGATCATCTCCTACCTGCAAAAGAAAGGCTATCCCGAGATAGCCCTGCAATTTGTGCAGGACTCAGCCACTCGGTTCGAGCTAGCCATAGAATGCGGCAATTTAGATGTAGCAGTCGAAACGGCGAGGGAGCTGGATCGACCAAAATTGTGGTCGAGGCTGGGAACCGAAGCTTTAGCGCACGGAAATCATCAAGTCGTCGAAATGGCGTATCAGAAGCTCAAGCAGTTTGATAAGCTGTCTTTCCTATACTTGGCCACCGGAGATCACTCGAAGCTGGCGAGGATGGCTAAGATCGCAGAACACCGAGGTGACTTTACGGCGAGGTTCCAGAATGCCCTATATCTGGGTGAAGTCGAGGATCGGATACAAATGTTCAAGGAGGTGGACTTATGTGAGTTATCTGACTGACCATTGTAAGTCGGTTGGCTGACTAAATTGCAGATCCGCTCGCTTATATGACGGCCAAAGCCCATGGAATGGAAGATGAATGCCAGTCCATTTTAGAAGTTACTGGCATCACCGAAGACCAACTGACAGCGCCCCAGTTTGGCGAGCCACTGGCGCCCCCAAGGCCGGTTGTCCCGACGCATAAAGCAAACTGGCCCACCAAGGCAACTTCCCAGTCATTCTTTGAGAAAGCCCTTGCAGGTCAACTGGAAGGCATCAGTCCCGAAGATGAGCCAAAGACCAACGGATTTGGCATCGATGAGGCCGCTGATGAAGACACTCCCACCAACAAGAATAGTGCTCTTGAGGTGGATGATGACGAGGATGCTGCTGGCTGGGATATGGGTGACGACATTGTGCCTGAAGCTGACAGTGACTTTGTCAACATTGAAAGCACCGACACTGGCGGAGCAGGAAGCAGTGAAGCCGACATGTGGGCTCGCAATTCTCCTATCGCCGCGGATCACGTTGCCGCTGGTTCATTCGAATCCGCCATGAACCTTCTCAACCGTCAGGTCGGAGCAGTGGACTTCGTCCCTCTCAAACCACGTTTCATGGAGATATACTCAGCAACCAAGACGTACCTGGCCGCGTCTCCGGGCTTGCCGCCACTAGTGAATCACGTGCGCAGAACGCTAGATGAGACAGATCCTCGAAAAGTTCTTCCCATTATTCCAAGAGACCTCGAGTATCTCGCATCAAACGACCTTCAAAAGGGTTACGATTCCATGAGGTCGAACAGACTCGATGATGGTGTGAAGCTCTTTAAAGGCATCCTCCACGCCATCATTGTGAACGCTGTGTCCAACGAAAGTGAGGTGAGCGAAGCAAAGAAAATGATCACTTCGGCAAGCGAATATACAGTGGCCATGTCCATTGAGCTTGCCCGAAGAAATCTTGGGACTCAAGAAGAAATAAATGGGAACCCCGAACTGCAAAAACGTAGCCTGGAGTTGTCGGCATACTTCACAATCCCCAAGATCGAAGTTCCCCACAGGCAACTAGCGCTCTTGAACGCCATGAATTTGGCTGCAAGAAGTCGCAACTATAGCTCCGCGTTGAGCTTCGCAAACCGTATACTGGCGAACGGCGGCGCGGCTCGGATACTAGAAAACGTGAGTTCTGTCCATTCTTTTTGAGAAAAGGCGTAGCCACATACTAAGGTCATTTAATAGGCCAAGAGAACCAAGACGCAATGCGAGCGAAACCCGCATGATGCTGTCGAGATTGAATATGACCAGTTTGCCGAATTTGACATCTGCGCCGCCAGCTTCACCCCGATCTATAGCGGTACAGCGTACGAAGAATGCGCTTTTGACGGATCTAGGTACCATGCCAAATATAAAGGCACCGTGTGCAAAGTGTGCGACGTGTGCGAGATCGGTAAGCATGGCAGTGGGTTGAAGCTATTTGCGTAGAATAGAGCAGCGGAGCACTAGCATCTAAGCCAATGAAGATGACAAAAATGAAGATGTGGGCATAGAGCTTGAACGAGTGCCCATCCCCGCCGTTTTCGGGATTTCCTTTGCGTTGGGAAACATCGGTCGATGCCACAAAAGACATATTAGAATAGCCTCGGTCAGGAAGAGTTCTGGCTGTCTCACGCCAGCCATAAGTTGTATTGGTGCAATCAGTAACTCCTCGCCCAATGAGGAACCAGTGGCTATTTAATAAATACAAAGGCGTCTTGACCTCGCAACGCGGTCACTTGCTATGATCATTTCAAGTTTCCCGGAGATGGAAGTCGAGAGGAATATTATTCTCCCTAAGATCGACCTCTAGTGTCTACTATGCTTTTGGTAAGCGCTCGTATTCATACACGCCAGCATCCAACCTTAGCACAGTCAGATGATAGGGCTATTCCCAGACGTCCGAGTTCTCTTGCTAGCTGGACACTTCACTCCCGGTTCACTGAACTATGTTGATGCTGTTCCTCGCGACATGCTTAGACAATCGTCTCTAGTTCCCGTGCATAGCCCAGGGTGTTCTCGATGACCATCTGGCTGATTTCCTTCTCTTCCGCAATGCCCTCGGCTTCCGCAGCAGAGGGGAAGTAGATGTGGCCGTCGCGAATAGCCCACCCGCGCTGCCTCGCAAAATCAACCACAGCGCCCTCGGAGTCGAGGAACAGCAATGACTTGGTGCTGCTGAGTGGTAGGGAGGGATAGGCACGTTCGCTGGATGAAGCAATTTCGGAGCGTATTTGAGAGGTTAGGATCTGAGAGGTAGTGTGTCAGATTTTCGCGATCGACCAAATAGGTAGAAAGATAGATGTACTTACCTCGGAAAAGACGCCATACTCCTCACTCGGCACCTCACGACTCTTCATAGCCTTCCACACGCGATCATAGCTCCCTTCCATCAGCCACCGCTCCAGCTTGATCGGGTAGCCAAGGTATTTGTCAGCTTCGACGGCGTCGGGGCCCGCGCCACCCTCGCGCATGCCGAGGCCTTCGAGCTCGGAGTGAAACTCGCCGTAGCGGCCTTGCGTCAGTAGCAGGAGCAGGTAGAGTCCGGTGATGCGGTTGCGCTGCTCGACATTAGGTGGGAGGGCTGATGCCGGGAGCTCATAGAAAGGGGTGAGCTGTGCGACGTAACGCGTGAAGGCATCTGGGTTCTTGGCACGAATGCTGAAGAGTGCGCCGGCTTCGTAGACATCTCGTGCTAGAGAGAGGTGCGTGGCTGGTGTGTTCGGAGCGGGTGTCACGGCTTTGAGTTGGAGCAGGGCGATCTTGGCTTTGCTAAGGAGAGAAGAGGCTTCGGTGTATGGGAGGGATGGGTTGGACTTGAGCTGTTGCAGGATCTGCTGAAGTGTACGATCGGCCATGATGGCTATAGTCGGCGTCGGTAAGAGAGGCGGGTCGGTTTGTCGACAAGAGTCCAGTATAGGCGGCTCACGGTATCGTTGAGGTAGTGGGTACAATGAGATCAGGGTGGGTGTTGATAAACTGTGTGGGCCCGGAAGAAACTGTAGGAGTCCTTGAGCTCTATTGTCGTCGATAGTTCTGTCAAGTGTAGTTGCTCAGGAAACCGAGTTGATGAAGGTTCAAATCCGCGGTTGGATGGGCAGGTCTGGTAAGGCAAGGCAAGGCAAGCAGGCGGAAAGGCTGACGAAGAACAGCTTGTACCTGTGAGGCTCCTGATTCGTCATGGCTCACCGATACATGAGGTAGGTAGTGGCCGCTGGTGGGGCTTGAGTTGTGGCTGTAGCCAAGAAAAAGGTGTGGCTAATGCATCCCCGTGCACTCCCCGGTACGTCCTTACATGAAGTCGGTCAAGTACCTGTATCGTGATTGATAAATACCGTAGGAAAACCTGTTCTAGGCTGATCAAGGCACCTGAACCGTTCAAGATGGGATCTACTCACGTTATTCCTGATGTCTCTCGACTTACACTTACTCCACACTACATTGGATGTCCGAGTGGGTTGAAGATTTCCACGAAGTAGACGGCATACCTACCGGTACTACGTGTATCCTATAAAGTACTTGTATATATGCATGTCGAGGTATCTACATGCTGCCCGCCTGTCCATTGATCCCTACGCTTCCTATTGTCTCCCAAAGCACAGTATGTGCGGGTTGGTCAGGCATATAATTATTACATAGGTAGGCATACCATCAGATAGTAAACACCCTCTCTTGGATGCGGTTTGTCGTAACCATTACTGCCTGGGCCGGTCTGGGGATTAAATGTACCTATCAAGCATAAGCAGCTGATCATCAACGAGATTACGACATACGGCACAATTTCAATGCGACCCAAAATAGAAACTGCATGAGGCTGTGGAAGGGCCCGAGAAACTGTGGACGACGGACCACTTAGCGCAGCTGAGGCCGAGTAGCAGCCGACTGACAGTAGTCTCAACGGTTACGAGATCTGTCAATACCAGGCTGCCAGGTACACCTACTAACAGCAACATGAGCCTGGCAACCTTGGGAGGTCGTGATGGTACTGGTACTGATCCCAGTGAGACAGCTATAGACAGTGCATGGACGACACCCAACATCTGCAAGAAGCAGCAATTTGCTTCATGATTGTTAGTAGCAGAGACTTAGACTGACCGGCTTGTTGCAGCGGTAGTCACAATTGTACAATGGATCACGACCCAATGTAGGTCTCAAAGTGGTAGGAGGTAGATATCCCTCTTGGGACTTGGCCATGCTTAGTGGCCCTATGGTTGCTTTCTGTAATCTCATCACCATGGACACGTTAAATTTTTGGCCAACCAGTTAGGTTGTCATCGTCCACCGTGACCAGGCGTTTTTGCCTGTTAACGGGCACTATGTAGATAATATGTGTCTAAATACCGCTTTTCTTCATGCCCAGAGGATAGATCGCTGTTACCTCTCGGGGCTGCATTCGTCAAAATGAATTTTAAGAAATGCCGTGCATGGTATAACCTACCCCACTTCTTACTTCATGTATTATCCCAACTTGCAGTATCTATAAGCTCTCGAATCTAGGTGCGAGTAGCAGCACATCTCGCAGCAACCAGGGAATGGTTGTGTACACAGCAAGCAGGTTGCGATGCACCCCTATCAACACTCCTGTTCCAGGTGAGCTACAGGTCGCAAGGATGTAGACCTGGCTGGGTCTCCTCCTTAATTGGTCATATTATGCAAGGACCTCCTACCGTTTCTTGCCTCGTGGTGAGTCCATGAACAGCGAGCAACGAGGCATGAGATCAGTGAGTCTGGGTACATAATTCCCTCCTTCAGGACTTGTCTCGCACTTCACGTCACTTTACGACCTACCGAGGTAGTGGAATAGTTATGCGACGTGGAGCAGGTCGAGGCTATTCTCAGCCCAGTCGACCTGGGCAGATACAAATATGCATCTTTGCGTCTTGAGCTGATAGATGAATCACGAGTCGGGTACCAGCAACGCCTTCAGAAACGGCTCTCCCCAGGCCTTGTTTGACACTTTCCTGTCAGCAACCCGTCTTGCCCATCAACCTGTTCACCCGTCAAGTCCATGCAAGCCATGCATATGCGCCACCCTCCCTTCTCCACAGCCAATACAAACAGCAAGGTCTTGCTTGTCCACTGCCCCCCTCGCTCTGCCCCTCGTTCAGGAAGCCCAGCCAAGCCAGTCCACCGAGTTGCCGTCCGCGCTGGCTCCCACCTCCACTATGCACTACCTACCTACGTGTCTGCCTCCTAATAAATTTGCGTACAAATCTCCTGCTCCTACATTACCTACCTACCTAGGTATCTGGGCAACTATCGGGGATAGCGTCTGGCTCTAGCAACATTATTCCGTACAGGATTCGTGACTACCCACCTGGTACCTAACCACCTACCTGCAGAAGGTACTTACAGGTACCGCTGTCTATAGGTAGGTTTGTTACCTCTCGCTGTCTTTGCAAGTGCCGTACGTCAGGTATTCTGGGTAGCTGCCATACGTATGAGCACCCTTACATAGGTGCATCCATCCATCTTACATCTTTAGGTATGTATTAGGTGCGCGTAGCCACCTACAGGCTGTACCTCAGGTGACGTATGCAATTAGGTACCTCGTTGCAGAGTTGCAGACAGTACATCGGTCAGGTACACACATTACCTAGGTCGTCCGAGGGGCTTAGCACTGTCTGGAATCTTTCTCCTACCCAACTTTGTTAAAGAAAGCTCCCTCCCCACATCCAAGACTTCTACGACTTTGCTAGTCTCTACTTCTTACTACAGACCTTGTCTCTTTCACTGGACCCGGAAAGAGGAGAGCCTCTGAGACCCGTGGCGACACCTCCTACTCATCTCGCTTTGTAGCTTCTGGCCCCCGACGTTGACTTGCACGTTTGTGGCAATCCTCCTCTGGTACAAAGACTGCGCAGAAAGAAGTCACAAAAGACACACATAGGGGAAGGAAGTAAGTGTGTGAGAGATATAGTGAGAAATACCGAAAGAGAGGGGGAGAGAATCGCCTATCCTACTTACGCCTGGTTAATTCAGACGGAGACCCCGCCAGAGCAGCGCCCAGCAAGCAGCAGTGCACTCCCTCTTTTTGCGCTGCGGCTGCACTCATTGTCCAAACCCGGACTGTCGTCTGACCGTGACCGTGTCAGCGCAGGCTATTGGTTCTGCATTTCCGAGCTGACGGGCTCATTTGGTATTTTTATGCAGGTCCTCCAAAGCCCCAACCCGACAGTTCTCTCGACATGTCCAACTTCGGTGCCACCTTTTACCCAGGTGGTGTAGATGACTACTACATGCCGCCAGAGGTGGTAGCCCCGTCACCCCAAAGGTACGCTGCTCACACATCCTCTTCTTCTTGGTTTTAAGAGCGCACGCTGCTCTGCGAAAAGAGATCCAATGCAATTCAACGCTGACTGAGTTTTCGATCTCAAAGAGTCATGCCAGAGGTTCCCCAAAACATGCAACAGGGCCTCCAGCGCATGGAACTCGAGGCCAATGAGCCCGGAAGCGCATCCGCTCGAGGACCCGTAGTCGGTACGCATCACACTCGCGATACTCACAGCTGAAACTTACTGAACAGTACACTAGGTGGCTTTGGGCAGCAATACCAGCAAGGTCGCCAGCAGCCCGCCGATTACAGTCCTGCCTCTAATTTCAGCCCCTTCCACGAAAAGCAAGATACGAATGCCCAGTTTGAGAAAAACCTACGTGATATGCGCGAGATGCCATCGTTCTCGCCCTTTCCGAAAGTCACGGGAGAACACGTCCCTCCTAGCGACGACGAGAAAGAGTCCGTCCTGGCCGAGAGCAGGCAACACGTCCTCCACTCAAACGATCCCAACATGCAGATCTGCTGGGCCCGTGATGTTCTTTCCTACGTCGAGATCGCGGCCGAAGCTGCCACCCGCGAGGCAGAAGCGCAGCAAGGCTTGGGCGACCGGAAGCCCTTGTCCAGACCAACTACCCCTCAGATCGAACACGAACTGCGAGTCGACGCTATGAATATTGTATCCTACCTAGCTGACCAGAACCATCCCGAGGCACTGTTTATTCGGAGCAAATGGCTCGAGTTCGGCAAATTCGGGAAGCGGCAAGACAAGAAGGAGGCCTACAGCGGGTACATGAGTGCTGCACAGTCTGGATGGGGCCGCGCCGATTACCGGATCGGTATGCTCTACGAAAACTCCAACGATATCGACAAGGCTATGAGACATTATCACTCAGGCTTAGCGGCGAAAGATTCCGCAGCAGCATACCGCCTGGGCATGGTCAGTCTATTGGGACAGCGTGGCATGCCAAAGGATGTAGCGCGAGGCCTGGATCTGATCCATCAAGCCGCTGATACTGCCGATGAAGACGCCCCTCAGGGAGCGTTCGTCTACGGCATGCTTGTTGCTAGAGATCTCCCCGACGTCACCGTTCCCGAAGGCGTCCTTGCTTTGGACATTACCGTTGCGAGACAGTATATTGAGAAGGCCGCGTATCTCGGGTTCGCCAAGGCACAGCTGAAGATGGGTCAGGCTCATGAACTGTGCCAACTTGGGTGTGAATTCGATCCGGCTTTTTCGCTACACTATTACGGCCTTGCCGCCAAGCAGGGCCAGCCTGAAGCGTGCCTGGGTGTCAGCCGTTGGTTCTTATTTGGGTACGAAGGAACTTTCGCCAAGAATGAGCAGCTAGCCTTCAAGTACGCCCAGTTGGCTGCGAAGACCAAGTTACCGACGGGTGAATTCGCTATGGGTTACTATTATGAAATAGGAATTTCAGTAGAAAAGGACATTCGAGAAGCTCGAAGGTGGTATGAGTTGGCGGCAGAGCATGGGAATAAGGATGCGGTAGGCCGGCTCGAGGGCTTATCGCAGGCAAAAACACTCTCCAAGAAAGATCACGAGACGTCCACATTGACCAGGATCAAGTCAAAACATGGTTCCCAGAGGGGACAAAGGCCTGAACGCTTCAAGCAAGCGAACAATACTTTACCTGCCGTTAATGAGACAAACTCTCCTAGGGTATCACCGCAACCCTCCCCACGGACGGACCAGTTCAGCCATACCAATATGCCTGATCCCTCTCGGCCAATAGGTAACGGCAGAGCGCCAGCTTTCACGGTCAACCTTGCAGAACGGCCGAAGTCGGCGGCGCCCTATCCCGAGGACGATAGACCAGCTCCTTTAAACCTTTCTAGGCCTGTCTCTGCTGCGCCCTACCCTGAAGACGATATGGCCGGTGGTCGGGCGCCACGTTCGCCGCACTACAACCCCAATATTCGACCGTCGATGCCACCGGCATCTGGCCAACCCGGTAGCTCATTTGGCATAAGGCCAGACTCTCGTGGAGGTGGAGGTCTGCGCCCTTCACAGTCGGCCGGTCAGCTGCCCATTCCTCCAGCGGGTGTAGATCCGAATCGCGGTCGTCCAGTATCTGCAGGCTGGAATCCGCAAGCACAGGGCGGCTATCGACAGCCAAGCCCCGGTCCTCGTGCACAAGACCATCGTCCTAGTACCACACAACCGTATGACCAATATGGGCCTCAGCCTCAATATGACCACAGAATGGGTGGCGGGCCACCTCAGCAAAATCCTGCGCCTAACCGTCTCATGAAGACAGGACCAGGGGCGGGCAGGGGAGAATACAGCCCAAGAAACTCGTCCTTACCGTCACCTCATGCTCCCGGACCTCGCATCTCAACAGCTGCGCCTTACGACTCCTACGGCGGACGTGCATCCGCCGCTCCTGGTCAAGCCTCTCCTACCATGAGCGGAGGAATTGGGCCTAGGATGGGCTCAAATCCACCGGGCGGACTCCCACAAGGCGGCCCAGGTGGCCAGAGGATGGGCACACCCGCAGGAGGGCGACAGGGTGTACCTCTCAAGGACCGGCCCATGGTGATGGATCAAGGCGGTCGGTCTAGCGCTCCGCCGCAGCAGGCAAGACCAGGTGTTGCAAGCCCGGCGCCGAGCACAGCGACAGGAGGCTCGACTCAGTCTGCGCCCCCTAGACCACAGAAAACAGGGCCGGCTACATTTGAACAGATGGGCATCCCACAAGCAAAGAAGGATGACGATTGCGTAAGGTTTCTTCCTTATGTCTCGACACTAAGTTCAATTACTAATTCGTCACTAGACTGTTATGTGAGGCATGGGATTAATTGCATGGGGCATTGTCTAAGACGCCTATGAGAAACTGGGATGCCAGTGCGTGGATCGGAAGGCAGCCTATTTTTGCATCGACAGAACACTGGATTGGCCTTTTACATTTTTCGGGAGGTAGAGCCAAGTTGGATCTGCTCTCAGGTACATAATCTTTGCGTGCAGTTGTGTATAAAGGCCTAGCAAGAGATGCTAAGCAAAAGCGCTCGACAGACCGTAACGATCTAATTGTGTGTGTAATCTGTTGCACAGGTACTATATGATCAATACAAGGGCGAAGACCTGAGCGATGATGTCCTTCCACCCCCCTTTCCTTCCCTACCATTGGCGCGACAAGACATGAAACTCGCAATAACATACCCGAATTTATTACTCACCCGAAGTTTGAGTCATAACATCGTGGAACCCATCTTCCGAGCTCATTGTCAATAGACGACGTAGTTTTGGGAGTGAGGTCAGACCGTCTAATGTCGCCCGAGACAAATTTCGTCACGGCTCAGGCGCTCATCCGGAACAGTATATATATATATAAGTTGATTCAGTTAAAGATTGGTAATCTAGTCTAGATCTTCACTTTCGACCATATGTTCATGCAATGGGACCTTCGGACAAAGATCGCCATTGCCGGAGATTCTAACCCAAAGGTTCAAGATGTGTTTCCAAATTCGTTCACATATGCATCCTCCTGGCCATGTGTAGATACTTCTCATCCAGTTCGCATGAGAGTCCAGTCCAATATGAAACTTCATATCCTCCACAGCAGGCCACTTCACATGACGAAACACGCACTGGTTTTTGATGTATCAGCTAATTAGTGAACGAGACGACCCGTTTTGAACCGATATCAGTAGTTTCAAGCACAATATTGGTTCTCATGGGTCCCGCTCATCACGAGTGTGGCACGGAACGCAGGAACATTTTCGACATTGTAAGGACCACGTGAAACCCACCGTTGGCCAATTTCCACTCTGTTTCCTGTTGCTTGAGCCCTCGTCCCGGCTGTGCAATAATCAGATGCAGGGAGGCTGAGGTGTAAGTTCCTGCCGTATTGGTCGGAGCGAGGGCGCAAACTCAGATCCTCCTTTGATGGTTTGGTGAGCAAGTATTAAAAAAAAAGGGGGAATAAGACTTTGGAAATGTACTGCAATGACTTGGGTAGATGAGAAATACAGATAGATGCCCGTGGCGTGAGTACTTCATGTACATTCATCTTCGTTGTTTATGTCATCTAATGTTATACATATATACACGAGCAGGCCAACCCTCTAACCCTACCGTCCCACCCTCGCAATGCATAGTACACTTAGATCCATGGTGGAAACTTACTGCTGCTACCACTTTTGAGCCCCTTATTGGCCGTGATGTCCATCGTGAATGACGGCTTATTGCGCAACGGATCGACCATTTCAATGACGAAGTCATCGGCGTAGTGAGCCAGAGGGAGCTGCCGCGGGGCCGTGCCAGTGGCAGACGCCGCCATTTTCAAAGCCGTCCTGCTGTCATCGCTATCAGCACGTCCGCGTGAGACGATGTTGCGGCAGGCAAAGTCGAGAGATGAGTGTCGCGTTGCGGGCCGCGTCTCATAACGCTCTGTGACGATGATGGCGACCTCACGCGTCACGAAGATTTCTTCAAGGCGTCGCGACAACTCCGGCCAGAATACTGGGATCGAGGCTACAATACTGGCTAGATTTTGCTCGATCACGCCTACAATGGCTCTGCAGTAGGGAAATGTCAGTGACGAGATCTGAGCGATAGGTAGGTGGATGATTGGAATAGCGGTACGATGAAACAAAGAAAAAAGTTTTGGTGTTTCTTCGATGTACAGAACCCCCGACGACAGACGAAGATGGGGATGGTTGGGGTTGCGAGGGTTAAAAGGGATACATAGGAAAGAATGGCGTCGCACTCTATACTAGAATCACTGCAAGTTGGATGAAGAAACTTGTCACTGCCAGGCCAAGCCTGGACGATGTGTGACACCCGCCACGTTGCGAAGATGTTTGCACTGTTTCTCGGTCAATGAACGCCCTCATACAAGGAAGAGTATGGAGTAATCATCTCACAATATACCCCCACAGAACAAGGCGATGATGCCAATTCTCACACGCCCTGTTAGCTTCTGGCTGATGAAGGCTAGAAACGGCAAGCCCAGGACGACGAGATCGAGCAGGGCATTGCCAAAGGCCTGGCAAAGGATGGTAGTATACATGATATTAGGGTTGTGGGCCCCTATACCCCAACATTGCACCCTTTCTGTCCTCACTGCGATATCAAGTGTCAGCAAATACATTGACATAGGAGACTTTGCTCTCAATCATTGAAAATATGCCACTATGACAGAGACTCTCGCTGGCCAAAGAATCTGGATTCATGACGCACGCGACAATACAATGGATACACGAGCTTTCTTGGCCACTTACTGGTAAAACTCCAGTACGCGCGTGGTGGCCAGCATGGGAAGAAGGCCACGATGGCGAACGCTATGCCCCATACCGACACCAGAACAAGCGTTACGATGCAAGCCCTCCTTGTCTTGCCATTTTTGAATATGCGTAGGTATTGGAGCAGCAAAGAAGTCTTGACGAACCAGGCACCAAGAACGTAGGCGCCATAGGATACATAGGATGCCTGCACAGTCCAAGAGTCAGTGTTGCACGATATATCTAAAGACTCTGCTACGGTAAGGAATAGGCCTCCATGTTACTCACTCTCGCGTATATTTCATCGAAAACCGGCTCAGCTGTCCCTAACCCATGACGTTGCACTTGACATTGTTGGTCAGTAAGAGAAGCATCCCCAAAGTCCTCAGGTGAACGAGCTCACAGTCCCAAATCGCCACAACGGCGTATATGGCAGTAAGCTGTACCAGATTATCAGTATGAAGCACGTCAATAACAGGACAGGACGCCGTACAATGTATAAGAAGACGAACAGATCGTCCCATCCAGGGGTTCTCAGAACAAGAAACCTCGTGTAGAGTCGACACGAGACGCAGGCGATAGCTACAACCTGTGATGATAGCCTGTCAGTCTGGCCCAAGGTTGAGGGTCTGCGAGATTCCTTACGCATAGCGCTGTCGGCAAGCCAAGAATGAAGCCCGCGTCGCAAAAGCATGGTAGAAACACGCCTTGGCTCATCGCGGTACTAACGAACTCGTCTCGCTGAACCTGCAGATACCTAGACGATGGAAGATGTTGCTGAAGACAGGTGCGATGTTCGACTGTACTCTTTCGCACGTGAATATTCGATAGCGTAGCTCCAGAGCGCGGGCCCAGGCCTTAAGGGTCACCGGCTGGATGGACGATGCTTTATAATTACACATGGCCATCACGACAACTTCGCGTATCCGTCAATTCCTTCTGTCTCCAGGATCAGGTCCCGTCGTCGCCTGCACGCAGCAGCATGGTACTGGGGCAAACAGCTGGGGAAAAGAACGAAACCTGATCTTCGCTGGGTCTGGACCTGATCCGGTGATGATCTCCTACAAAAAAAAGTGGTATTGGGACTCCTTCCCAACCAACTTCTGCCTCTTGTTATTTGGCAAGGGGAACACCTTAGTTGATAAGAGGAGCACCTTAGTTGTCAGAGGGGTGGCATTGGATCAAGTTGGGACTTGCCCTATGCCTTACTAAGGTAGAGATGGCGTGTTTGCGGCTCTATTCGGTCATTGCCGCATTCATCAACCCGAAACATTCTCAAGTTAGCCACCGCAGGCGTTGGCGCTAATACGTGTAGTGGCCGTCAGACTTGGCGGCCCGTTTTCCATCAGCTCCACACCGGGAATGGCGACGGCGCCTGCTTAGTACTTACTTACTTAGGTGAATAGCCTGCCCTTGGGAGAGCGGGCTGCTCCCGCTGCCTACCTACCTACTAGTAACTTGGTCTGTGTCGGGAGGGAAAACCTTTGAGGGCAGAGATCAAGACACAAGGTATCCTAGGCAAGGCAAGTTATGTATTTAATAGGTTTGTAAGCGTAGAGCCTACTAAGCTATGAAGGCACATGTCTTTCGTTGGATGACAGGTTTTTGCTACATGATCAAACGACGCGCCTCGCTATGAGCCCCAACTACCATAAGCCGAGACTCCTTTCCCACCGTTTACGCCGATTACCTGCAAACTCCATGTGATGCCCGCCATGCTATAGCAAGTCATGGTCTCGTGCAGTCCTCGCCGATTCGAGTGAAGAAGCTTGTCATTTCGCATCGTATCAAGATGGAATATCAATGCGATATATACTGAAAGACAGCCGACACCTCCTTCTCACCACACTCCTGGCGAAGCAGCAGATCCTGAATAGGCTTGAGTCCCTCGTTGGTGAAGTGGTTCCACGTGCTCGTATCACCGTAGAGCAGCGCTGGAGCTTTGATATACTGCTTGCCATCTGGCTTGCATCGCTTGCACTTGAATGTGTCGTGTGTGTCGCTCCGGGTATCACCCCGGTACTGGAACAGCTCTCGTAGACTGTCCAGCGAAAAGTGGCGCTCCACGTCCTCAGCCGAATCGACGACACATGAAGACAAAGATTGCTTGTGACTTTGGCGTTGGAAGATTTTCTCTTCGATGGTCCCCGTTGCAATGAAGCGATAGACAAAGCAGTCCTTCTTCTGTCCATCACGCCAGACACGGGCCAGAGCCTGCTGGTCAGCAGCGGGATTCCAATCAGGATCGAAAAGCACAAGGCGGTTTGCGCCGATGAGGTTGAGACCACAACCACCAGCCTTGCTAGAAAGCAAAAAGACAAACTCGGTACCTTCTGGATCGTTAAACTTGTCAACAAGCTTCTGGCGCTTGTTGACGTTCATGGTGCCGTCAAGGCGGAAAGATCCGTAACCGCGGTGGCGGCAGAGCTTCTCAAAAAGGTCTAGAGTCTGTGTGTAGTTGCTGATGAGGACGATTTTGTCATTGGTGTCTTGCCGAATCCGAGCAAGCATACGATCTAGCACTTGCATCTTACCCGAATACCATGGTTTGATGTCGCGGTCACGACCTCGCGCATCTTTGGGAACATAATCTTCGGGCCAGTATCGCTCACAACCTGGCAGATCGTCGGCCAAGTTGAGTAGGTCCGGGTGATTGCATAGTTTTTTGAGCATGCCGATGGCCTTGAGCGGCTGACTACCCTTGCCACGGAGGAGAGCCTGGATATCAGGGCTCTTGATAAAATAGTTGTACAAGTCCAACTGGAAGTCGGCGAGGTTACAGAATACGACGTGTTCGTATTTGACTGGGAGATATTTGGACAGAATGTCGTTGGTTCGGCGGATGATGAATTTATTGACGGTTTGAAGCAGTTCACCTAGCCGTTCGTCACCCTTGGCGCGGTCAGTCTCGGTCGCGTCGGCGTCCCGACCTCGCAATATGGGAATTTCGAATCGTTTTCGAAACTCAAGCCGGGTACCTAAGAGTCCAGGGTTTGCGAAGCTGAGCAGCGAGAAATACTCTGACAGGTCATTCTGGATCGGTGTTCCCGAAAGAATGACCCGCCGGGTGACATTGAGATTGTTCAAGGCGGTGAATGTCTGACTATCTCCATTCTTCAAACGATGACCCTCATCGCAGAGCATTAGGCCGATTTGCGTGTGCTTCAGTTCCTCAACGTTCAAACGTAACGTCTCATACGAGACTATGATGACTGGGCGAGTGACGGCACGACCGCTCGCGATGGCCCATTGCCGCAGCTGGCGCGTCAGTTCTTCCTTAGACGCCTTTCCGTCAATAGCGAAAGGCGTGACCGCGTCAGCTCCGAGCCACTTGGTAAGCTCGTTAGCCCAATTACGTACTAGACTCGATGGACAGGCAACAATGGCTTTCTGAATAGTAGTCTTTCCGGCGTCAGGAGACTGCTTTAACAGCGTCCAGAGAAGCGTTATGCATTGCAATGTCTTTCCTAGACCCATCTCGTCTGCCATGATGCAGCCATTGGCAGCCTCATCAATAACACCAGTCACACATCTGTACATGAATTTGACGCCCTCGATTTGATGGGGACGCAAAACTTTGGCCAGCTTTGGATCAATGACAACTGGTACTCGTGGATGCTCGCCCTCGACTTGCTTCTTGATTCCAAGTATCTCTGCAAGACTCTTATGGACGAGCGGTGCATCAATTTTCTCCGTCTGCTTGACTTCCTCTCCCCCTTCCTTTCCCTCTGACTTGTCGGTCTTCTTGGGTTTATCGTCGACAGTCGGATCATGAAGCACGATAGCAAATTCTCCAGTGGGATCGTGCAATGCCTTGGCCACGAAAGCGGCGCCTCGTCGCATACCAAGTGTAGGAGGGGGGCGATTGGGATTGTACGCGGACGAGTTCTTGTTGGCCAATGGTACAGAGAAAGTCTTCCTGAATACTTTGTCTTTGTCTTTGGCTTGGAACACGGGGAAACGGTTGACATCGCGATTGGCAAGGGCTAGACGATCGGCATTTGTATAAGGTTTGTCGGCGTCATCGTCACCCCCGGCGCCTTTGTAATCGACCTTTCTACGCTTCCGGGCTGGACGGTCGGTCGCAGGCGTCCTCGTGGCCGAACCAGGGCATTTGAATGGCTTGAACAGCTGATCGACTGATTTCTGTGACACGAGTCTCTTGCCGGGAGTGTTGTTTGGCTTCGACTTCGCCAACGGCGTTGAGACCGCTGGAGTTGCCCTGAATGTCATGTTAGTATGGCAGCAGAGCAGAAACAAAATACGGGAAAGAAGTGACATACATTCCACCTGAGCACCACTGAACTCAAGCTGCGGGCGATAAAAACAATACGCTTGGAACACGGCGAGACCAATGTGTTGTAGCAGAGTGAACGAGCATCAGTTTGCCACCACTTCAAGCAGTCGCTCTACATACCGCTTGGCCAAGTAATTGGGTTAAAGACGCTATTGAAATCGATTAGTCACCCCGTGTGATTTGTTGATGTGGGAAAGCGCGACGCGTCTGCTCGCCACTTCCCCATCAAGGCTGGTGGGTAATTGACACCAAGTCACGTGCGCTGCTGTCCGGCCACTGCACAGGTACCTGCTTATCGTATCAAGTACCTACCCCACGTCTTATCGACATAACTTAGTATGGAGGGGTAACAATGCGTGTGGAAGACACAACTCGAGACGTTCTACATACTTACTTACCCTATATACGTGCGCACCTCTTATATGCGCCTCTTCTGCATGTACGTGCATATACCTCCGACGTGGTAGAAGGACTTTGGCCGTTACCATATGCCAATATGTCTATTCTTTGAACACTTACCGAACTATGTACATACCTTGGGAGCCAATTATATGCAACCACTTACTTACATCACGTAGCATCAGCTCTTGGACTGGACACTGAAGTGTGCATAAGAGCAATTTAAGTGAACGTCTGAGCTATTGTCGCCAGGGCTTAATATCATTGCCATTCTATAGGTGACTGTCAAGATGTCGGCCGATTTCTGGGCGGGCTACATAAGTGGTGCAATTGGTATCATTATCGGCAACCCACTGGACCTCATCAAAGTCCGGCTTCAAGCGCGACAATCAAATACCGGTACCCCTATCGTGCAAAAGCCAGCTCTGGGAAAAAGTCCTCATCCATCTCCACCGGCTTGCTCGCCCTCCCTCGCTTTTTATCGGGCCCTTGTAACCGGCACTGCGGCCCCGGTCCTCGGCTACGGTGCCCTCAATGCCCTCCTCTTTGTCTCTTATAACCGGAGCCGGGCCCTTCTTGACGGCGCATCGACCCCGAACCTCTACACCACTTATCTGGCCGGCGCCCTTGGTGGCCTCGCTACCTGGGTGGTTAGCACGCCTACTGAGCTGATCAAATGCCGCGCACAGCTCGCGGACCCCTCACGCAGCGCCGCAGGCGGCTTGTCCAGCTGGCGCATCGCGCGTAACGTGCTGCGGCACGAGGGTGCTAGGGGCCTGTACCTGGGCGGTGCTGTGACGGCGCTACGGGACAGCATCGGCTACGGCTTCTACTTCTGGGCTTACGAACTGGCCAATCGTTGGATGGAGTCGGAAATTGTTCAGCCCCCTAGTACCTTAGATGCAGCGTCCGAGCCAACGTTTTCGCAAGAGGCAGTGAAGGTCCTGTTGTGTGGAGGCATAGCTGGCGTTGTTACATGGGCTAGCGTCTTTCCTCTGGACGTGGTAAAGACACGAGTGCAAACACAATCACTCTTGTATGATGCTGCCACCGAGCCGTTGTTGGGGCCAATGCAGTCCTCAATACAGACCGCCCCTAAGCGCTTGGAGACAATTGAGGTCGTTAAGCATACGTATCACGAGGGTGGGATGCGCATATTCTTCAGAGGTCTTACTGTATGCAGCATCAGGGCTTTTGTTGTAAATGCGGTGCAATGGGCTACGTACGAATGGATCATGCTTGAACTTGGGCAGGGAAGACGTAGATGAAAAGCAATGCTCTAAAGTATATCCTGTTCACCATCTAGCGAGGAAGCCTATTGCTGTTCCATTGATCCACCAGAACCGCGATGTCAGCAATTGCTAACTGCGCGATCTCGAGAGTAGTACGTTCCTTTCGAGAGAGTGACCAGGACCACGAGCAGCCCATGGACTGCTGGAACGATCCATTCTGATTCGATCACTGGTTTAAGTCAATCGTCCCTTGAGAGTTGGTCTTTATATCTGCCTAGACAAGGACCTGTCCGGTTTGTATTCTGAGTAAGTACTACTCTGGGGTTTCCGTCACAAGGTAGAACGACATCTCACGCCAACGTATTGGGTTTCGGACCAAGTAGATTTTCGGACAGCGCCAAGCCCTCATCTATATCACGCTTGATCTTCAGCCATTCATTTTTGACAAAGTCAGGATCTCGGGAAAAGGGGCACAAATCCATGTGACTGTGTTGTTCACGCACAGTTTGAATGAGGTCCTGTATTCGTAAGTCAATCTCATCTCAAAGGTCTAAAGGGCCTGCTTACGGTAAGCTGAGACGTCACTTGCTTATGTTGAGCTTCTCGATCGGCTACCGTTTGCTGCAGTTTATCCCGTTCCGTCTTCAGCGATGTTTGGTTCACTTGCAAGTCGCTACATCGTGCGTTGAGCATGTTCGCTTCTTCCTGACACTCTCGTAATGCTTGTCTCGTTTTCCCCAATTGGGCTTTTACTTCCAACTCCCCCTTGGTATCCTTTTCTAACCTGGACTTGAACTGTTCCAGGTCATTCTTCAAATTCGTGTTTGCTATCGTGAGGTCTTCTACCTGTACGTCCGTATTCCGTTTCTTCTTCATCAATTCGTTATTGGCCTGGAGAAGTTCCCGAGCCTCAATTTGTTTCTTTTTCGACTCTTCCTTCAAATCACTGACCTGTTTCTGCGCATGTGCCAGTTCCTGCTTGTCTAGGGCTAGCTGCGCCTGAGCATTTTGGCGTGCATCCTGTTCCTGCCTAAGAAGTGATCCTGAGGCTTCTGAGCCCTTTTGCGAAACTTTCAACATCTCGCGTGTATCGATAAGCTGACTTTTTTGTTCTTCGATTAGCTCCCGAGCGGCAGAAAGTTGCTTCCCGAGACATTCCTTGGTTTCGGTAAGCTGTAGTGCTTCATGTTCAAGGGAGGCCTTTTCAGATCGAATCAATTCGAGGTTGGCTTCAACAGTAGCTTTCGCCATTTGGGCTTCATTGATCTCACGGTGTCTTTCGGATGTTAACCTCTCATGCTCCAATACAGCGGATTCGAGTGTTTGAACCCTATCTGACTGGTTGCTCTTGATTTCGTCTAGCTGCTGCACCCTAAGTTGGAGTTCGTGAATTGTTGACCTTGCTTGGTCTACCTGGTTTTTCTGGAGCCGTGGGTCATCCTCGTCACTGGCCGCAGGCGAGTCTCGAACATTGCCAGAGCTTGCCTGCTTGTTGGATTTACCAGATGGCAATCGCACAGTGGTAGTTTTCTCCTGCCCAGGGCGATAACCCGTATTTCGATCTTCGAAGCTTCGACTTGAAGGAGGTGCAGGCTTGCTAGATGGCGCAGATGCGGTAGTCGTACTGGCTTCTTTCATATGATGGCTCTTGCTGCGCTTCTTGGGTTGACCAGATGGAGAGAGTGACAAGTTCGAACCATTTTTGCGTTTTGTATATTCAGAATTGATGCCCTTCTTACTTGAACGATTGTCTGGACCAGCCTCCGAAGCATGTCTCTTAGGCGTGGAACGGTGGCTGGATTCTTGGCGCGACTTGCTAATAATATTTGAGGTTGGACACAGGTTCAAATCATCGTCGAGCGTGAGATCTATGATCTCAGACTCCATGATCATTCTCCTTCGAGAGGGCCGGGGAAGCCATCTTGGTGATGAGGGTCTATCGACCTAGATAAGATGGCTAAGTAAGCCGTCTTCACAGAGTGAATGGACTGGGGTACTCACATCTACTTTGATATCTTTGTCGCGCTTCGTAGGCGAGCATAGTTTATCCCCCATAATACCTACATACCAGTCTAGGCAAACAGATTCAAAGATGGCCGATGCACATATAGCTGGGTACAAACAGTGTAATGCGTAAAGGATTGGTGTGCAAGTAATATACCGTCTCGTAGTGAAGCTTTGCTGCTGATAGGTAGCAGTGTACTCCGACGAAGCTTAAAGAGGGTGCATAGTAGCCGTCGTCAGAAGGGTGGGCTACGAATCTCGGTTGATTTTAGAAGGAATATGATGAGAAGCAAGTGACTGATGTTTGAGGCGCCTTATGGCTGCATGTTGAAGTCTTCGTATGTACCGTACCTGCCTCCTGACTCCGGTCCAGTGACGCGTTGGCAGTGGCTACATGTATCATGGATGCTCACTGGATATGACAATGCTCGAAAGACTGGTACGTCTGGATTGGAAACTCGAGGGCAGTATTAGAAATAAACAGACTCATTTGCAAAGGCAGGCAACCAGTACCGACCTCGCGCAAGCTACAAACGCGCTGAATCTTTGCAGGCGCCGAGCCTAATGGGCCGCAAAACGAGGCTGTTTAACACCTACATTCGTTAGTTGTTACTGTAGGTATTGTTGCCTAAACCACAAGTAAGAAAAGTAGTAGTAAAGCGGTGTTGAATTCAAAAGTCGTTACTTTAATTTCTGACCATACCCGTTTGCATTCCAGATCGTCTTTTGGTTATATTTTGCGGTGTATTCGCTCCCTTCTTTCTACAGGTGAATGGCTACTCTGCGCGTCTCATTTACTCTGCTGGGACGGGCGCCTGCCAATGTGACGAGAGTGTTAGTCAACTTGCAGTTGGCCGCCTCGTAAATGTCAGCTGGTAATCCAAGAAGGGGCTGAAACACCCGACCCAGGCGGCTGCGATTGCAGGCATGGCCAGGTACAAAGGTTCAGGTACCTAGATGCCTACGGAGGCCCCATCTACCTAATGCTGGTAGTTACTTAGGTACAGGGGAGACAGTTACACCTGGAATGACGTGTGCCCCTCATCCCACTTATTATCAGGTAGCCGGGCTAGATGTCTATACCTTAGGTAGGTAAGTACTTAGGTATGTATTGAAGGGCTCTCAGCAGATGCAACGAGATGCCCCTCAAACCGCTCGCGTTACCCGATCTATCCGTTCTTGCGCGTCCGCACTCCGAATCCTGCCTTCCTACCTCATACCTAGCAATCCCATCAAACCTAGCAGGTAGTGATTGGATGCGCTCGAGTCCAGGCAGGCTCAGCACCTCTGCATCTCCGCAAACGGCTTGCCAGATATGCTCGTGCCTATTCGGCCTTCATCCTACCTGAGGTTTTCATTCATCTAGATACTCTAGAAGTCATGGCGAGCTTCCTCCGAGGGAAGCAGGCGGGCATGCAAAATGACTTGTCTGCCAACATACTCCAAGGCTTGTTCGCTCCTGACGAACGCGCGCGATACGGCATCAACTCACAGCTAAGGTACATGAGCCGATAGCACATCTCATAGCTTTGAACCACGGAATCGCTGACGCCACTGCTGATTCGTAGCTGCATCGCCTTCGAGCCCGTCCAGTCTCTCCTTGCCGTCGCCACGAACGAGTCCAAATTCGGCACTGGACAAATTTATGTCTTTGGCCAGAGTCGCGTCCAGAAGTTCTTCCGCCCCCAGAGATCTACCTCCATCCGAGATCTGCAATTCTGCGCCAATCGCCTCATTAGTCTAGACGCCAAGAATGAAGTCACAATATGGGATCTCGACACTGGCAGCAAGACCACGTCTTTCCATGCCCCTGGTCTCGTGGCCTGTATGACCACTGATCCTATGCTGGATTGGTGCTTCTTGGGCATGCAGTCCGGTGAGGTCTATGCCTACGATCTTGAGCGGGAGCGCATGTCTACTTTCCGCCTGCCCAATTTCTGGAATGAGAAAGACCCAAGGGCAAGAGCCGTTGCTCTCGTATCTATGCAAATCCATCCAAGGGACATAGGCAAACTCTTGATTGCCTATACTACTGGGGCGGTCATCTACTCCTTTAAGCAAAACCAACCAACCAAGTTTTTTGAGTATCAGGTGCCCCCAGGAGCACCTGGCGGCAGCAATTTGGCTATCGATTCACTTCGTAAGCCCAAGGTAACGCAAGCTCTGTGGCATCCTACCGGCACTTTTATACTCACTGCCCATGACGACGGAAGCTTGGTTTTTTGGGATACTGCGAAAGATGGCCGCATCGTCATGGCACGCACGCTCTCTGATGTCCATATTGACCAGCCGGAGACCCATCATCCTGAAGCCTCGAATCCAAAGCACCCCTACTCGCGCGTTGTTTGGTGCTGCAAGCAGAACCCAGAGGACTCAGCTTTACTCATCGCGGGCGGCCAGTCGATAGAGCAGCCCTCGAGTGGTCTTACTTTCTTGGACTTGGGCGTCACTCCCAATTATGCAACTTCTTCCTGGCAAATATTAGCGGACTACCTCAAAGCCAAACGACAGAGCGTGCTGGAAACTCCGGTGGGCGCTGAGGTGTCTAATTTCTTTCTCATCCCTCGTCTCTCACCGCACTTCGCCGGCGCCCAAGACCCCATCGCCATCATGACCCTTCTAACTTCCGGAGAATTGATCACTATGAGCTTCCCAAGCGGTTACCCCATTTCACCTACCAACCAGCTCCACCCATCATTATCTTTCGTTCACCCCTTTGCGACAAGCTTTGAGGTTGCTACTTTAGACCGTCAAAGGTGGCTTAGTATGGTTGAGGACCGCAACCAGGGCGAGCTTTTCCTGAAAGGAGGAGCCGAGTCAGCACGTCCACGACGTCGCTTCGAAGGCCGCACAATCGTCCAAGTGGCTCATGCCGATAGCACTATTAGAATATGGGATGTAGGCCATGGGGATGAGATTGAGAACCCATCGCAGCTTCAAGTCGACGTTGCCCGATCCCTTGATCGGTTTGACGATGTACGCATCACAGCCATGAGTATGGCTCCTGGCACTGGCGAGTTCGCTGTTGGGACGAGTCGTGGAGAAGTTGTCAACTACCGGTGGGATGCTAACAAATATTACGGCGGCTCCCATAACCAAAATATCAGCCCCAATCCCGGGGGTCTTTCCGACATAAGCCCAAGAGCTGAGCCAAATCTGAAGTGTGGCTTGATGCCCTGCTCGTTGTATGAGATGGCACAAGGTCCCATCAGTGCATTGAAAGTTTCTGATGTCGGCTTTATTGCCGTTGGATCCGAAGATGGGGCCTTTAGCATCATTGATCTTCGAGGCCCTTCGGTCGCGTTCAAGGCTTCTATGTCGGAATTTGTCAAAAAAGAAAAGCGCTCTTCTTTCCTCAAGAGCCGCTCGAGCGCTTCCGCCAGTAAAGATTGGCCCGTGGTCATCGAGTTTGGGGTCATGACCCTCGACGAAGATAAGTACTCCAGCTTATGCTGCTTTGTTGGCACCAGCGCGGGGAAAATCATCACGTTCAAGCTGCTACCAACTGGCGGAACCTACGATGCTCAATTTGCAGGTGTGGCTCAGTTGAACGACAGAGTAGTATCTCTCTGCCCCATCGTGGCTGATACCGGGAAGCCCGCCCTTGCAACAAGCAGCGCTGTAGCAGATCTTCAAGAGGGAAAGCATGTCAACGGATTACTCGTCGCAGGTATGTTCCTTCCAGGCTCTCAATTTCTATGAGTTGTGACTATGAACTGACTGCGTCACAGTCACCCAGAGTGAGGTGCGCATATTCAAACCTGCCACTTCGAAGGGAGCGTCCAAGTCGTTCGATGAATATCTCTGTGATGCTGCCGCCGTTACGGAGTTCGAACTGCATGGTATGGCATTGGTAGGGGTATTTGGAGACCGACATACGCGAGCTTTTAGCCTCCCAGGACTCAAGGAGCTTGGGAATGCCCAATTATCGATGATGGATGGTAGCAGGGAACTTAGTTCTCGAGTCACTGAGGATGGCGAGGTGTTTTGCTGGACTGGCCCTTCAGAACTCGCGGTTCTCCAGGCTTGGGGAACTGGAAAGGAGTTGGAGAACAGTGCTGACAAATTGATCAATCCTGATCTAGTCATACCACCACGACCTACGATTTCGAATATGCAGTGGATATCAGGAACACAGTATGTCTCGCCGACGGACTTGGATCTCCTCATAGGCGGCCCGGATAGACCTCCAAGCAAAAGAATGATGTCGGCGGCAGCAGCCATGGAGAGCCAATCCGCTGCGGGCCCGGCAAGTCCCGGCGGCAATGGAAGTCAGGAGGGCTGGGGCGATTACCTAACGAGACAGCTGAATGAGCGCACCGAGAAACTGAATATCACGAATGATGGTATGGATTCTATGGCCGAGTCAAGTCAGACCTGGGCAAACAATGCCAGTAAATGGGCCAACAAACAGAAAAGAAACATGCTTCTGGGAGGCCTTACGAGCAAGTTCTCCTGAGCCAACTACTGCCATACGGGAGAGATATCCTTCAATCTACTGCGGGTTATGCAGGACCAAAGTGAGTGTTTCAGACGAGTAGATATCCCCCGGGGCGTACGCGTATTTAATGCAAGCTTATCGTATAGTTATGTACAGCTGCCTGTTAGACTATCGGCAAAGTGGCTGTTCTACGTTCCGTCCATTCAACACGAGAATGTTGATGGTTGTTGAAAGCAATTGAATACCGTTGAGTAATATGCTGTCTAGCGGTGTCGGTATGCTTCCATCGTGGGGGGCTTGCTCCCAATCTGCTGCCAACAGCCGTTAGGCGATTTGATTGAGGTATATGAAGCCCCTATCAAATGCTGAAATATCTCCTTGGTTAGTCATTGAAAGGAAGACGCCATCAATTCCGCATCTTTCGAAATGACAATGCGCTACCCACGAGCTGAAGAGCTGTTTTTTGGGTGGTTTTGGATGCATACATCGCCTTTTTGCGAACAGTAACAGGGTATAGGATACATCTCTTGCGCACCTTCTTCCTACTTCTCATCTTTGCCAGAATTTAGGTGGCGTTTTGAATGAAGTAATTTCTGTTTCCCTGTATTTGTGGTGGCCTCAAATGAACCGAGTTGTCTGAGAAAGTTCGTAGCCGGCCGATACCATGTATTCCGCGAGAAAGGTGCGCTCGATAATAGTTCAACGAAGGCCCGAATCGGTGTTTGAATTCATGTTTCACCTTAAGACATCTTTTGTCACGAGGACGGATCTGAAGGTATCTGTTTTAGCGAGTGGTTCCTTTGGCGGGGACTGACGACTACATAGTGAGCACGAACTTCGACCTAAAAGGCCACATTTTTGCTTGGCAGCAAGCTCCCGGCTCAAGGTGTTCAAGAAGGGGAGACGACAAACGATTTTACAGCCTTGACATTATACATATACCAGTCTACCTACGTTCTTCAACACGTACGACCATAGAACCTAGAGAACTCGGCATCCCGTCCGCTCTGCCCTAGATAAACTGGGTATCGCCAGATCAGTAGTTGGGTCGGTGACGACCAGCGAATCCCTGGTGTTGTACGTTTTGTTTTTCTTTTCACCCTTGCCAAATAAGTCCAGGTTCAGATACTTTTTCAAGTTGATTTTCACCCAGTGCGATATTGTAGGAGCTGGTCTAGATGCAGAGCTACCTATCCGGCACTTTGACGAATGCAGTACTTATCTGTGACGGACCATTTTCTCACCACCGCTCGAGAGGCGTGTATCTACTCTACTCATCAATCTGGAGGTAGGTAAAGTATTTTTAAACCTAGAGTATCTTCAGCTTAAATAGACGAATTTCTGCCATTTTTTTTTTTCGCTCCAAAACACACCTGCCAAAGCGAAACTCTGGAAGCTGATGTACATAAGCTGTGTCAGGTTTCTCTTAGTTAGGGGGGAGGACCCCTCTGATGGCCTTCGTATTATGAGGCAGTCTCCGTACATAAGAGGCAGCCTTGCGCCAGGGATGGGTGAGTGCCTTCGCGAGCCAACAGAGTCCCATCAAACACAACCTCCCAACCCCCCATCTACCCCGGAGCTATTATAGTTGTGCAGCACAGAGTAGCCATGGGATATGTGTTTGAGCTCTATCGTGCCATTGACCATTCTTTCCCAGTCAGTGCGTCCACATATGACTTCGACAACAGTGGCTTCTAAGTCATCAAATGCCAACAATGTCAAGCTATAAGTAGTTGAGTATTGCTTTTACCGTTTGAATTTCTCCACGAAGTAACTGACGGCCGCGGTGACTCGATCTCCGCCACGATCGTTCGTGCTATATCGTTTAGAATCGTTGTAGTTGTGCTGGAAAAATAAAAACGCACTACTGTTGCTTCCGTTGAAACGTAGTAACTAGAGAAACCCGGTAGAATGATACTACGTTCTGGCTTCTAGGTGGGCAAAGTCGCGCTCATAGTTATTCGCTTATCACGGATGTATCAGGTAGGCAGTAAGAGAAACAGTAATAAGAGTACAGTGAAGTTAAATACTTTCTAGATGTTGTGTGTGAATTGTTTGATATGTGATGATCACGCTTTACACTTAACTATTGAGAATGACCAGGGACAACGTTCCCAGCGACACATTGTTTGTAGTCATGCCAGTAGCTTTCAGATTCACCCTGGTTCGATTTCAAAGCAACCAGTCTATCAGAGGACCTCGAATTCTATTATTCGTATACTGACAAGCACTCCAACTTGAATCTGTCCCGAAGCCACATCCTTAGAAGCAGCTGAGATTCGGTCTAGTTATTCGAGTCAGAGAAATGATGTAAGTCTGGCAACCCCTAACCCAAGTCTTCTGTCAGGATCGCCCAAGCTGCGTGTAGAACGTACCAGGTTATTGTTTGTGCCAACCGCTGTCGGCTATATGATCAATGTGACTAAGGCATGGTTCCTGGACGTTACGTTCTAGTTGTCTGCCATTGTATTCGTTAGATGAGGATGCCTGTCTATCTCATAGTTAGATGTGAATTAACTCCACATCTTTCGGAGAAGAGAACGATGTTATATAAGGGGGCATACAGATAGCTGTATCGATTTTCCTGACTGTTACCCCCGTAAATAGCTCTATCCATGGTCGAAAGAGTAATGCAGGCCACAGTCGATTAGGCAGTTCTATGGGACTGCGAATGAAAAAGGTTGAAAACAAAATGGAAATTGGGTGAGACGTTCTGTCTAGCGACCGTGTGATTTGATCTTTTATTTATGTACAAGATATCGGGTATAAATAGCCGCGTGGCTCCCCCATCTATCCATCATACACAGCATGGCATTGAGACCAATGGTATCGCATGCGCAGCCCGAGATCCGATCCCGCGGATTGACCTTCTCTCCCCAGTTGTTTGCCTTGTTGAGCGTGGATGGAATGGCTAAACGAGCATGGCGGTCCGTGATGTAACATAGAGGGTTCTGGCGCCAAATCTGGTCTTGATGGCCTCAAGAACCGGATCGTTAGCATCCACGACGGGCATACCGCTGCTCGATGACCGACTGGCGAAGCGAATCGTGGGAGCCGAGAAGGCGACGTGTCGACCGTCTGTTGAGTTTCGGTCGTTGTCCTCGGGAACATTGACTCTTTGTCGCATCTTGCCGGACCGCAGATCGATCTCGGCAACGAAGTCCTCGCTTGTCCGCTGCGCGCGCCTTCGCTTTTCAGCCGGCTCGAAGCTCGTGACCGTTCTCGAATGCGGGTCGACCCAGATGCTGCCCCCGTCGACGCTGGCGCGTAGGTAGGAGCAAGATTCAACAAGTTCGAGGCAGTGCGGGCCGGCATAGGGCTGGATATCGATTGAGGACACAAAGTCTCCCACTGAGAGATCCAGGATGGACACTTCATGAGCCAGCTCGATAGGGGCAAAAGAGTTGCCCTGACGATGGCGTTGACTTATGTAGAGAAGACCGCGGTACCAGTCATGGACGATCTCCTGCGGTTCCGCAAGCAGGTCATCAAGAACATAGATTCGATAGGCCACAGCAATCTCCGCGAAGGAGGCAACTTGAGGTTGTGAGCGGCTCATCTTGCCCCTTGGGTATCTGTCGTCTCTGGAGTCTCCCTTTCCGTTGAATACACCGAGAATGTTGGCAGAAGATTTTCTGGTCGGGTCTGCGTTGGTTGCGTATAGGGGAGCCATCTTGAAGGCTCCTGTTATAAACTTCTGGAATCAAGCAAATAGTCCTGATCTTGATCGGCCCCCACTCTGCGCCTTGGGTACATTGTTGAGCAGCCTAGAGCAGAAGGAAGCTAGGACTTGGAGATCTCCCAAAGAAAGAATAGAAAGAGAGAGAGAGAGAGAATACACAATTCGTCGTACCCTACTCCAGTGTGTTGATGAAGCAGATATGGAGTGCTCCTCGCCAAGCCGAGAGAGGGCCGACAGCAGACACAGACAACGGGCAGACAAGACACCGGGCTACGACATGACGCCATCTGCTTGGCTAGGGCTTCAACAGCTCTTGATAGCAGTCTTCCCTTGGTGATTATGCCCCCATAACGGGCTATCAGCTGCGTCTTAGGGCTGTCCAATCAGCGCCGGCGACTGTCGATCAGCTCGTAAGCACTAGCCAATCAGCGTGCATCCCGACGGCGAGGCCTCACCTACCAAGCTGAGCCATCGGCATGGGAGAGAAGGCCGGACATGCGGGGCACGTCAGAGCGATTTCCCATCGTCAGCATTGGCAAAGGTGGTGCTGGTGAACCGCCGGGGCTGTCCCTCGTGCTCACACGTGGTTCCAGCTTCGCTCAGGTCCCGGGGTTGGGGAACCACACACAGCAGAAGACAGTCCCTCTGGAATTTTGAGGCTGGGAACGGATCCCGGCAAAGCTGAGGACCCGCTGCGGATCCCTCACCTTGCGTATATTATGCCGGCATGTTTCTCAGACTGCCTGACTACCTAGTTACGAGCCGTCGTATATTGCATTCGAATAGCCATGCATACCTACAGTACACCTTGTAGGCAAAGGCCATACATCACCACACAAAAGATGGACCATCTAAGCAGCCCTATCTGACTAAGTGTACTTGGCTAAGAGACGGGTAGATATCCGACTGGGATCTGACGTCTACCATCGTACTGCAAAATCACTGCGAAGCTATCACTCGTCCGATCACGACGCCAGCACTTGAATATCTGGTAATCGTGCTATTGATGACAGTTATTTCCGTGGAGCGCGACATACCATGGGTGGCAGTGATGCGTCTAGATGACCCATGCTGGGCCCTAGGAGGCCTGGATTAACCATCAACTAGGACGAGATTCTTGTCTTGGTAGTGTGAGTCAATGTTGCATGGCTCATGGCTGGAGTGGAAGCTGTAATTCTCCCCTTGGGAGAACTTACATAGGCTTACCCCAAGAGAAGAGCCTCGCTCACTGCCGGTACCGTAGCTCAAGTGCAGGTCATCTCGACAAGATCGTGCCAGCAATAATAAGTGCATTACGCAGACTGTACGGAATGTCAAGGGCCCCGTGAGAGTTATAATACTATAGTAATCTCAACCTGATTGACATGATAACTATGCCGAACAGCGCATCGCCTTTACGATCGTTCGTAACACACATAACTATAAGAAGTATAGAATCTACTCGCAAGGGATGGAAGCTATTGAGCCGATAACTACTATAACTAATAACATCCACAAATGGTAGAGGTGATCTGTAGCTTACCGACTAATAAAATTACAAGATTTGGACCAGGAATGGCTTAGGTGTTTAAACGCTGTCGTAAAACGAAGCTGATGCGCTTGTGTCCCATAACTAATGTTTCCTCCTGGATTCCCATACGACGTGATGTCAAGTAGAAGGACATTCAATCGAAGTAGCCATCGAATTATTCATAGGTATATTCGCAACATAGCACTTTAGTTAACTATCTTGCTGCGTAAACATTCCGGAAGACCGACGTCATGTCAGACTGCAACTAGCTATGTGGTTAGTTATCAATTATGAGATGTGTGGCTCAAAGGAGCCATCTTCCTTGATAAGTATCGTCGGGCAATTTTCATCTTTCAAATACTTTTCAGCACTGAGATTCCATATTCGGCATTGACTTGCGCAAACTTTTGTGCCACCGACATTGATAGTTGAACAGTAATCGCAGTACTAAGAGGTTACCACTCGAGGCTCTCAGTAGATGTCAGGATACACGCATGAAGTGGGAGGGGGTTCATCCATTGTCACAGCACGATCAGCCTCTAGTCATCTAGATTGAGGAGCATAGTCTTGGCCCTCTTCTACACGTCTCATGGCAGTAGACGTCCTAGAAACACCACAGACTTGTAAATTTGTACAGATCTACATTAGGCACCGATGAGTAAACCGACTGCAGTTGGCGAGTGTTCCCACAGTCTATTTAAGGTTGCTAGAATTTGTCCAGAGGCCTTCGGGATGTGAGGATACAATTTCCGAAAATGCGCATGCCTCCTCAGGGATCTAGGTCTGAAGCTAAATAAGCTCGTATCATCACAGCGACGGTGACAATATTTAGTTAACTATACGACATGAGTTGTGCAACTGATTACCGGTAACTACGCACGCCTTCGACCCAACGTGACCACCATTTCCACAGGGGTTCAAGCTGGAGATGAAGCTCGAAGCAGTTGAAATACGAGGGGCGTAGTTAATGTTTTGCTTCTAACTTTAGAAATTTCAACTGCCCTTTCTGTGACGTGCATATACTTGTAAGTTTTCACTTTACTGGACCTCCCGAAGTCAACAGAAGCCTAAGCATTTGAAGTACTCTTAAATACATGTTCTTCCTGATTCTCAACCCAAAAGCTCCGTTGAGCGTTAAACGAGAACGATTTGCGCCACGAAATCCGTGCCGTTGCAACATGAAATTAGTTCCAAGAGTACATAATCTTGTCTTGAACGTGGTGAATATTTCTACCATGTGTGTGAGTATCCGACGACCACCACCACGGATCCCAAGGACAGCGCAATTTCGTGTTGTCTTGTGCCTCGCTGTAGTTATTACCCTTGCTGGTGGGGGATTCCGTTAGGCCTGCGTCTTCAGCCGACTCCTACGGACTACGCCTGCAAATCACAGCGGCTGCATGATTTCGTGCATCGTCCGGCACAGACTTCAGACCGAGAGTGCTCTCTACGTATGGGAACTGTGCGCCTTATCGTCTGATAGGATCCGACGAAAGGCTGACAGTGATGGCATAACCACGGCTTAAAGTTGTCATGAACACCGTCCCAGGTCATCACTGGCCACCAAGGATCGCATCCCGCCATGGGGTAGCATAGCATAAGACATGCTTGGGGCTAGAAGCAGGCATGGACGGCACACAAGACAAGGGCGTGCTTCAGTAGCGTGGCGGCATCGGTGTACATTTGGGGTGTTTGGACTCACAGTAGCGGTGTGGTGGGGAACGAGCGAAGAGTTGCCTACGAGACTATTTGGACAGTCTGCATGCGATCTTGCAGGAGAGGCTTTCACTTGAAGAAAAGAGAGGAGTGGAGGGGTTGTCACTTACGACCTGGCCTGGATTAGAAGGGGGTTAATATCCATTGGAAACCGCAGATACTTGTAGATGGAGTCAGCTCAAGCCGGCGCATGCAGATAGGTAGGTATCCCGTGCCTTGGACCCAAAGGAATCGGCAGAGGACAGGCGAAAAGTGTAAGTTACCGAAGGAATGGACTATTGTGAAAACAGTCTGAGACGACTGCTAATAGAGTTCATAGGAGTCGAACTTGTCTTGGTATCTGATACACGCTTGTATTCTTATGGTGTTTACCGGTGCCTAACTACGCGAGGTGGGTTGCTGAATAAGGTAGTGATCCGAGCTCCGCAGGGTGACCTGGGCCGGGTTAGAGGGAGGGAGGTACCTCTGAGTTGCTGGTAGGTTGGTATGTACTTTCTAGCATCTACGCCACAATGCAGAAATCACCACTGTTGCCAACATTTTGCAGTTCAGGTGGTCTAGTGCCTAGTGCCTAGAAGATCCCCATATGCATGTAAGGAGGTCCTCCAGTAGATGCATATCCCACCTGCCTGGAACTCACCATGAAATCCCCGTCGCTGGGATCAATGGACCACTCGTCAAAGTCGCATCGGTATAGACCCTTCACGTAGCTTTCGTATAAATAAGAGGTGATGGATGGCAGGCGAAGTAGGTATAGAGTCCTAGGAGCAAGAATAGATACGCGCAACAGCGGACCGCGGGTACCTGCATCTATTGCAGCTTGACCTCAGCCCGCCCTCTTATTTTCATTACCTGGTGGCTGGGACCAACCTCACAGCTTTTTTCGCTCCATCTCGCAACTTAAGTGAAATCATCGATCAATGAGACCCCGACTCGTCACATTCCCTTCTTCCTCACATTCCCAAGCACTTTTTAATCTGATGTTGCATGTCCATAGTCCCCTTCTTTTTGTGTGTTCATGAATGTTTCTACTGTCGCTATGAGCTCCCCCACCCGGCCACGCCAACAGCAACAGCAGCAACAGCAGCCACCACAAATCCCTCGCGACGCTCGCTTTGATTCCCATGACGACTTTTACGAGTTTTTAGAGAACAATCGAAGTCCCGGTCTCCCCCCCTCTGCCGTCAACACAATGAATCAAGCGCAGCGCATGCCTCAGGGCCCTCAGGCCCAACCCATCCAGAGCAGGCCACCCGTAACAAACAGCTTTCCCGATCGTTCTCGACCCCCTTCTTATTCGGGAAGTCGATCGGAAGAGTTGCTTGTAGATAAAAGCGCCGGCGCCCGCGTCGCGCGTCAGAATGGAAGGCGAGCCACCAAGCCTTCGTCCGGCTCACGACCGCCCACGCGCGCTAACTCGCCACCTTCGCCTTGGTCCGGCGCATCATCACCCAATCAGCCCATGACGCAGAATAACAGTCGACCCGTCTCATCTGGTGATGCTGCACTTGACGCTGCTGCCTCCATCCAACGCCTCAAGAGCCCTAGCGTCATGAACTGCGTTTTACAGCCCCTGGATCAGAAAGTTCACGAGTACGGCGAGCTCATGCACCGAGAGCAGGGAGAGATGACGCGTCTCGAAGGTGAGATCCGCGCCCTGCAGGAGCGCCGGTCCGAAGCCGAGGCTCGCTTTCTCGAAGCCAAGTCCAAACATGACGACTACCGACGCCAGTACCAGGACGTCGAGAGGGCCATGCGAGGCGAGGTCCCTCTCTCTAGGGAGCCCGTACGCCAGCCGGGACCTCGCCCGATCAGCATTCGTCCCGAAGATGACGAGGATGCAGGAACCGACGAGGACGAGGGCATGGCTCCGCCATATCATAGACGCATCAACTCCCAACAGTCCTTTGGGCGTTCCTCGCAGCAGACTAAGAAGGACCGCTTTCGCTTCAGTATCTTCGGCGGGAAATGATGGGCTCCCACGAAAACAACTGACTAACGATATCCGTGACACACGGAGGGCATGTATTATTCCTAAGGGGCTTGGACATAAAGGGTTTGGGGTTTCCACGGATGACAGATTCTGATATTTTTGGAGTTAATTGAACTGGTCGGGGTCTGGTGAATGGGCAGGAAAAGGCAGATGTATACAGGCAATAGAGGGCTCAGAATGAGAATGCACGCTGCCATGGTGGCTATTGCTGGAATCAGAGATCGCTGCGGTTAGACGTAGATGGGTATAATCGATCACCTGGAATAATAAATGCATTAATACAATTACTCACGAACTCGCAGGCGCCAATACGCGTCCTCCCTATGGCTTGTAGTATGTTCTCCAGTTGTGCTCCTCCCTGAAGCCTAGCACATCCCTTGCCTTTTTATTGGATAATGGTGCTTCAAACTCATCCATCTGCCTCGTGATTTTAGTGTCTGGAGCTGCCTCTTTTAGAAATTCCAGCGTTGGTTTCGTTGTGGTGATGGTGTCATTTGTAGCATTGAAAACTTGAAACCCCAGCCCATCCTTCTCAATGCAACGATGGCAGATTTGTCCCAAGTCCCTGGCATCAATGTAGCTCCAAGCGTTCCTCTTCCGCGTCTCCGGCTGCCCTACGTGCGTTGGGAAGTCTCGCACATACTCATGCGGCTCGATGACATTGCCGATGCGCAGCGCATAGATGTCGTTTCCAAAGCGTCGCGCGAAGCCTCTGGCTACGCGCTCGCCACACAATTTTGATATGGCATACGAGTCCATGGGGTTGACGTCGTCGTCCTCGGTCAGCGGCAAATGGTCGTACTCCAAGTCGCCCTCGGCAAAACACACCCCATACGTCGTCTCGCTCGAGGCAATGATGACTTTCTTGACGCCGAGCTTGCTCGCCGCCTCGATGATGTTGTACGTGGCCGTGGCGTTGGCTTTGAAGCACTCGTTGTCCGGCACGAGGAGGTTGCGCGCGTAGGCCGCGAAGTGGATGACGACATCGGGGGCCCCCGGGACCTGACCTCGGCTGTACCCCGAGAAATTGAAATGGGTCGTCAAGGCGTTGAAGACCTGGCCCGAGTCGGTGAGGTCCGTTTTGAGGGTAAAGACGTCTGGGTTCTCACCAGTGCCGTCGGGGTTCGGCATAGGTGCGAGGTCGAGGTTCAGGACCTCATGACCTCGTTTGACAAGTTCGGGAATGACATGCCGACCAGCCTTGCCGCTGCCTCCGGTGAACACTATTCTCTTTCCTTGCTGAGATCCCATCGTGGCTATTGCCGTTGGCGTTGCCCGTTGCGTAAATCGTCGTATGGAGGATGACGGGAAGAGGATGCAATCGGCGGGGTTGAGAGGTCCATGTGCCGATGGTGGTGTGTTGAGGTATCACATCGTTACCTCCTCTTCTTATACCTGGTCACTACCTAGTAGGTGCGTGTAGCATGATCGATCAACCCTCTGCCGCAGACAAGGATGCCGCTTGGCTGATCATTTGCTATCATCGACGTCCAAGCAGGTCCAAGCTGCACCAACCTCAGCTGTGCATGACGTTATAGACCAGCATCCTGGACCTCCAGGTGGAGGCCGCGGCCCAGATCGCCGTCTCCGACGTCCTGGTTTTTTTTTTTTTTTTGTCAGCACGATCTCACCCTACCTACCCAGTCTGGAGAAAGCAGTAACTACGATACTAAAAATCTGAGCTAATACATTCACCAGTAACTTAGTATTACATACTACAATTTGGTAAGATTCCGCGACCAACAGCAGTGCGAATGAAGTAGGTACCTGATAGCAACATCCTAGGCCCCAGCGGTGGTCTGGAAGATGGAAAAAAGCGTCAAAAAACACAACTCTGACTGTCTTCCGGATTGAGCCGGGCACGGTGTTGTTTGCGGCCCTGCCGAGGCCAGAACTCGACGAGGCCATCCTCCACGTCGAAAACAGTTCCTCCTCGCATAACATATTTCATGTGCATACTATCATCCCACACCTTTCCAACCGTCTCAATTCCAGGTGGGTATATGACTAGGTCTGCCAGTTTACCCACCTCGACCGACCCTATCGACGCATTCAAGCCTAGAGAAATTGCTCCGTCGATGGTCGCGTGTCGAAGGACACTGTAAGGCTCCTGCTCACCCAATGCCATCATCTTCATCTCACTGTGGTACAAGAATCCAATGGGCTGCTCTCCATGGGCACCAACGTTGGTACGCACTCCTCGCGCGGCAAGCTTACCTGTTGATCGTGTGGTGTTAAAGAACATGTAGGAGCTCTTCGGCGCCTGCTTGACCTCGGTTAAACTTTCCAAGATGTCATGCTTCACATACTGTCGCAGCTTCTGATCGCGCGGTACTTCGACTGTCTGGTGGATCCAGTGTTGTCCGAATATGCCTCCATAGTTCATCACTGCGAGGGGCGTGATGGAGCTTCCGCTCGCGGCCACGAGTGATAAGACGTCTTCGTATAGTTCCGGCACGGGCAACGGATGTTCGTGTGATGTATAGCCATCGATGAAATAAGTCAGACCCCAGTCGAACGACCAGCCTCCCTCGGGCACCACGAGCATGTCGAGCTCCGCAGCCTCCAGTAGCAGCCGCTGCCGCGCCGAGCGGGCCACTAACTGGTAGTTCTTCACGGAGAAGGCGGCGTCACCGCCCTCGGTCTTGACACGGAGGAGGGCGGCATGGGCGTCGGCCCGTGAATTGATCTCGGTGTAGACGGGAGGCTGTATCGAGCCATACAGCACGTCGCCGGCGTGAAACGCGCGCGGTCCATACATACGGCCCTTTTCGATAAGGCTGCGCTCCACCTGCCCAGCGACATTCTTCGAGGCCGGGTTATGGATCGTTGTCACGCCATACCCTAGGAACGCTTCCATTTCCCACGACTGCAGGGGGTACGGTGATAAGAAGCCGCCCCAGTGGCCGTGGACGTCGACGAAACCGGGAAGCGTGGCACCGCCGTGCGCGTCGAGGATGGCGGCGTTCGGAGGTACCGTGACTTCTGCTGCATTTCCTACAGCAATAATCAAGCCGTCCTGGACAACGATACTCGCTTTTGGCACGTGGATCGGGATGGCTGGGTCCATACTGATCAGGGTAGTGTTTATGATCGCGAATGGTGTACTGTTGGTCACTGCAATCTGCTGGCCCAATGCGGTGGCAAAAGTCACGTTCAAGTCCAGGGACGAGACCAACGGTTTTGCGCATTCCCCAGAATCACGCGCCTTCAGTGAAGCCTCGCTACACATTCTGTCCACCTGCGCGACGTTGACGTTGCGGAGAGTTGGTCCGAAAAGCCAGAAGACCTTCTGGCCATCCCCGCTGAACACCACATCATGGCCGCCGTGCTCTGTTAACCGTAGCAGATTGGTCGGCGTCTTTGAGTCGCCAGGCTTGCTCCAAACCTCAACGCTGCTAGACTCTAAGTTTGCGGATAGCCAGATGTGTTGGAAATCACGGAAGGCCACAGTCTGTTGGCCGCCAGCAGCGGCATATGCTGTCATCTCTACGGCTGTCTTCCCGGAAAGAATACTCCGCTTTTCTCCATTATCGAGCTCGAACTCCGCGACGGCTCCTGGGTTTTTCACTAGCAAAACGGCTTTTTCTTGACGGGTCACGAGTTCAAGCTTCGTTTCTGGTCCAGACTCGAACCCAGAAATCATCTGTAGAGCAGTGGCAGATGGTGACTCACATCTGTCCTCCCTGAAGTCAAATCTGCCGATCCAAATGCCTTCACCAAAGGTCTCTTCGACATCTCCGAACATGTAATCTTTCCCGGTGCGCACAAACGAAATATAGTCGTTTCCCATCACTGGAGAGATGTATCGTCCCCGTGGCAGGCCATATACGACCGAGACACGTCCGGAGTCTATGTCGGCAAGATAGAAACTTGTGAAGTTACGATCATCCCAACAAGCCTGGAGAATACAGTGGGAACTCGTGGTGAAAGAGGGCGAGTAGCAAGAAACGGTGTCGTCCGGCTTCGGCACCGGCCTCGTGACGCCCGACGATACCTGTACGATGAAGTTGTCGCCGGCTGCTTCGAATACAACCTGATCGCCTGCATAGTTGCTCCGAAGTGCTCTGAGCGCCCGGGCCTGATGGTGTTGCGCAAGCTCGCTGTCCTTGATCTTCGACTCGGAGTATCGCGTCGGCCCCAACTTGAGGTCGATGTGAGCCTGAAAGGAGAGCTTTCTCGGTCCACTCGTCGCTGCCACTCGCTCGTCTAAGTGATTCAGTCGCAAGGGTAAGCTCCAGATCTGGCCCTGGGACCAAATGATTATAGCACTGTCGTTGGCCGTCCACCCATAATTTGGGTACGCACCCATGAAGGCCGGTATCGTGCTGAGATCGTAACTAAGGCCATACCAAGCATAGTTCACTGTGCCGGACCGCATGTCTTTGAGCACAAGGACCTCCTTGTCGTCGCTCCGGCGCACAAAGGCTAGTGTTCTGCCATCGCGGGACAGCCTTGGCATATTTGCGCCGCCAGGGCTTGCTGGCTTGTTCGGCGCACTCGGCGCAGCAGCCACAAGTTCGGTGACTTGTTTTGTGCTCAGATCCATCCGGAATGCGCCGTTGATTCCGGCATGGACGTCCTTGTTGTATGTGAACTTGCCGCTTTCGTCATCTCTCAGGTTCCGCGAGAAGACAATGCCGTCGCCGTAGGGCGTGTACCGAGCCTGCTCCGATCCAAGCTGGCTCTCTTGGTAGCGACTGGCCGGCCAGGAAGCAGGGAGCTTTCGCTGGACAAGTCGTGTTCCACCTACCTCAGGAAGGGAGAGTGGGTGAATTTTCTGGAGTGGAAATTCCCAAATCTCGCCTGCACCATTAGGTCGCCCCGTGAGGAACCATTTTGTGGCGATAATCTTGGGCTCAGTGGGGTGGAAAGCTGGGCTAGCTACTACACGTCAGCTCTCCAGACACCAAGCTCGAGCGATGCTTTCAAACGAGCGCACCCAGTGAATACGGAAGAATGCTGGAGAAATGCAAAACAGGGATGAAATTTGTAGCAGGACAGAAACTTGACTAAGGATTTTAAGATACCATCATACGTACAGAAGAAGCGGAATGTCGAGTTGGTTTGCTGAATCATGGACAGCCGGATCTCTGTCTGGCTCCTGAGTGCCATATCTGCGCACGTAGTGTATGGCATAGTCCAGATGTTGTCAACGCCAAACCCAGCATCTGAGATGAAAACAAGATGGTTGCCATCCCATGAGAACTCAGCCTCCTTTTCATACGGAACTCCTGTCAGGATTGGATGTGCAATACGAGCTGCACCCTCGTGAGCTGTGTCATCCGAGGACATGCAATAGAGATCCCCTAACATGTCGAAGACAATCTCCGCCTTGGACGGATGGGTCGTAATTCGAAGCCATGTTCCTTCGTTGACTGTAACGGAGAGATTACGAGTGTATTCGTATGATGTTGAAATGTCCCATGGCTCATCAGCTGGCCTCAGAGGGTAGTCTGCGTCAGGATAGACATCGTGCAATTCGGGAGCTTCAACGTCTCTGATCCTACCAAGTGCTGCCCCAAGGCGCCAAAGACAGTTGGTCAAATAGACAAAGCCAAGTATTGCGAGGCTATGAAGAAACGTGTTCTTGAACTTGTCTCCTCTGGCAGGATTTGAGGCTGCGCGTGATGAGACTCGGGTCAAATGACACGGCTCTCCCTTCGCATCCATAGTGATCAGCTAATCTGGGCTCATCATAACCGACGACGATGCAAAGCCTATGCATTCTTTTGAACCACCAATAGCTCGTTCGCTCAAACCTCCGTGTCTGCGACGGCATGCTCCGAAACGGACTATAGCTAAAGCCCACTCTCGACATGCTCGCCCCGCATTGGATCGCATCGGGTGCCAGCACCCGAACTTGATCAACACTCAGACAGATTGCCGGTGGCATCCGTCCGATATTCGTGAATGGAGTGGAACCACATCGTGATACACGCAGGGCATTCTCCAGAGCAAACGATCAGTTCTCCGGCACAGTGAACTGCTTGGTTGGATCATCTAGCCGTGCCCATATTCACCCTTCACTCGACGGCATGAGATATTCACTTCGAGACAGCGACATGAGGTCAAGGGCTGAAGATGGTGTGTTCAATCCCGAGTTCGTGGTCGATAGGGTACCATCTAATGGAGATGAGCGAACGCTGCCCCATCGTGCGGACAATGAACATCAGAAGGAAAGATGGGTAAGTAATTTCGCGGACCTCAAGGCTTCCATCTACCCGCCAAATCCCAACTACGACATCGCGGAAAAGCCCTGGCTACCGGGCCCCCATAAGCCATATCTCGTGTTAAACGCGAAGCTGATTGACCCTCGCGCTGGCGTCGTGCGCAAGAACATGAGCCTACATTTGGCCGGCGGAAAGGTTGTGAAGATCGCGCCGACTACCCCTCAGGATCTGGCTGCCGACTTCAGCTGCGCAGGTCAGAAGGTCGAGAAAATCGATGCGAGTGGCTACTTCGTCTGTCCTGGTTTGATCGACTGTGAGATGTCCCCAAAAAGCAAATGCAAATACTCATGATCTAACCCAAGATGTTAGGTCACGTTCATCTCATGGCGGTTCACGGTAGTAAGACTCTACATGGCGCCTTCACGTTTCCTCACGAGACTGCGGTCCTGCGAACTGCGGGAACGTTGAGGGGTATTCTATCAAATGGTTTCACAACCGTGAGGGATACTGGGGGAGCAACAATCGCTCATGCACAAGCGACGGAGGAGTTCTTGGTCCCGGGGCCACGTGTGTTCCAAGGGGGTCGGATGCTCTCTCAGACAGGGGGCCACGGCGACGATACGGAGGTCTGGACGGATAATCACTGCTGCCGTAGTAACGGCATCGCAAGTTCGGCACTGGGCCGCCTCTGTGATGGTGTCCCGGAGTGCCTGCAAGCGGCACGCGATAACATGCGCAAGGGTGCCCAGCATCTAAAGGTCTGTACGTCGGGCGGGATTGCATCGGCTACGGACAAGCTCGAATCGCTGCAATTTACAGTAGAAGAGCTGCAGGCGATCACGACGGTGAACAAAAATATGGGCGGCACCCTTGTGACAGCACATTGCTACACTGCCGAGGGAATCCGCCACGCCATAGACGGCGGTGTGCGCGGCATCGAGCACGGCAACATGGTCGACCCCGAGACGGCGCGGCTCATGGCGGAGAAAGGAGTGTTTCTCACACCGACGCTCGCGCTGCACACCTTTGTCACGATGCCGCCTTATGATCGGTTTGAGACACCGGAAGGGTTGGTCAAGAATGCCATCGTTGGAGACGCGGGAATCCGCGGGATCCAACATGCAGAAAACGCTGGAGGTACGTAGGAAACGATTCCGTATTCGGTCCATACCTTGAGCTCATATTTGGGAACGGATCACGGGCCTTGTTTCCCCCATCTCGACTACACACCTGTCCTCCCAAAGAAACAACAACAACAACAACAACAACAACGAAATAAGGCTGACCTAGACGCAGTGACGGTGTGCTACGGGACGGACACAACGGGCCCGACACTGGTGATGCAGACATACGAGTTCGTAGTGCGATCCAAGATCCTGCCGAGCGCAACGGTGCTGCGGCAGGCAACGATCAACGGGGCTAAGCAGGTGGGTATGGAAGGCAAGCTGGGCGAACTCATCGAGGGCGCGTTCGCGGACCTACTGTTCCTGCACAAGAACCCGCTCGAGGACGTGGCAAGCCTGGACCGCATCGAGGAAAACCTGGCGCTCGTCATGAAAGATGGTCGGATCGTCAAGAGCAGGATCAGTGAACTGAGGCCGGAGAGGAACTGCGAGTGGAACTGATGGGTGTCGAAGTAATGACAGGTGGTCAAGACTCTGTTCAGATACATGGATGGAACGAGTGATGATGGACACGGTTCTCGTGTCCGTTCTGTGTCTTGGTGAATTCCAAGATGGTGCAGGCAATATGCTACACAAATCTCAGACTGAAGTAATTGCTTACTTATGGGGTACCTTTCGCAAGTACATTAGGTACGTTGCCCAAGTCACATGTATCAGGGCCAGTTTATTGAAAATATATAAGATGCCTCATAAGATGTGGGATGGCAAGTGCTCATATACATATTGCCTGCGCTGTGCAAGGAATCCTCTGAACGCCCATCGCTAGATTCAGCAACCCAAAGTGTACATGCCTTAAGAGGTCTATATACGGGCGTACATACCACTTTCAGAATAAACATCTTTACCTGGGTTCCTGGGACCGTTACCAAGATAAGTCAACAGCCATTGTTCGCACCTACAGTACTAGGTAGACGGCGACGGAACCCGACCGGACCGGACCCGATCCGACCAGACCGGGCACCATACGCTGGGAGCGCAGGCTGCGAGACCGCAGGATTGCAGAGAAGCGGAGTACAGTACTAAGTACCTGGCCTGGTAGTCTTCTGGTTGTCCGTTTACCGACCTATCTATGGGTACCTTGAGCCTCTATATTCCCTGGCGGGGGCCTGTGTCAGGCTATATTTTAGGCACCATCTAGGTCAGATAGTTACCTCCTACTTAGTGAGGTCGGGCATTTGCTTCAGGTACCTATCATACCTTACCTTACCTTACCTTACCTTACCTTACTATTTAACGTAATCCTGAGCAAGCCCACCATCCATCGCCTGCGTAAATCGAAGAACCGAGCAGCAAGTACACTGCGAAACTACCTTCGCAACTTGAGAACGGTCCCCAGTCCGTGTTCTTTCTTTCAGCCCAGAGACGCGATAAATTTGACCGTCAGCTGCAGACCTGGATTCTGGATTCAGGATTCATGTTAGCCAAGATGGGCGGCCACGTGTAAGCTCCAAACTGAATCTGCTGCTTCATGCTTGTAGACATCGAATGATAGATGGATGGTGATAATCTCTTAGGAATATGATGGACGATGTGCTCATCTCCAACCGTGAGCCTTTCTCCATTTTGTCTTCTACATACTGTTGAGATTCCTTCAGCCTCTACTCCACAGGTACGAATATACTCCCCGAGGACCTGACACGATCTCATAGTACCGCTGGACCTCCTAAGGTCGTCGTTACGAACGCTGGTTTCTCAGGGATCAGTCACGCAGCAGCCATTTGTTCAGCACATCCGACAGCGGTTGACGGAAACGCCCCCGTCATTGACACCGGCTGCACAGCTCTTTCCCAGCGCTGGGACGGTTTCTCCGGCGTGTAGAAGTTATCTCCGGCAAACGAGGTGTCTATTCTCGTGCAAGCTGGCGCAAGAGTCGTTGGAGTAGTAAGTTCCTGAGCATCAACCCCCCAAACCAGCTTGGAGGCCAACAACACATACCGCATAGCCTATCCCATCTGGTGAGTGCGATCAAGCTCGCTTCAGCGACATGGGACGAGGATTCGGATCTTTTCTCAGCTCTGGAAACATTTGGCGGTGACATAATCCAGGCTGTTCAGGCCTTGAAGGAGGCAAAACCCGAGCCCACGCCGGAGCTTAAGGAACGTGTCACCGGGCTGCTATCCTCACTGAAAACATGTCGTGAATATTGTCAATCCGCGGGCTTGAGCTATCCATTCACCCGTGCAGAGAGACAAGTTCAAGACGCCTGTAGTTTCTTATACCCGGACCTTGCCTCTTGCATGGTTGGGGACGACGGCCCAAACGGTCGAATTGAGGTGCACCTCCCGAGTGATAGTGTGATCGACATGGTGAAGCTTGGGTCTGTCGAAGTCCCTCGCCTCTTCAACGGCTTTTGGCAGCTCTCGTCGCCGGCTTGGGGCTCAGGAACGGCCGAGAAGCAGGAAAAGGCTCTTGCCAGCTTCGTTGAGTCCGGCTTGACGGCAGCGGATATGGCCGACCATTATGTTGGTGTTATGTTCCCTCCTTTCACCTTCCAGACTCGCGCATAGCGTAAAACCTGCTGACAACGGAAAGGGGGACGCTGAGCTTGTGTACGGTGATTTCCGACAGAAACTGTCTCCTGTAATCCGTGAGCGAGTCTTTGCAGCTACGAAATGGTGTATTTTCGGTCCCATTAACCAGAAGGTTACGAAGGAATGGGTGCTCGCAGCTGTGGAAGAGCGAAGTAGACGCCTCAGCGGACGGGTCGATCTCTTGCAATTTCACTGGTACGATGTACGTTTGGTCATCAAGCCAGTATCCGTCATACCCGCTCATTCTATCTGCAGTACGAGGCCAAGGAGTACTTGGACATTCTTACACACCTGGTTAGCATCAGTAAGGAAAAGCCAGAACTCGTGAAGTCAATAGGCCTCTGCAACTTCGATTCCGAGCACGTGCAAGAGGCGTGCGAGTATATCTTGGAGAAGATTGGCCACGTCGGATTGGTCTCAAATCAAGTTCAGGTAAAACCTTTATCTAGCCCACCTCTAGATCTATCTTCCCGCTGACTTGGCACGAGTTTTCACTTCTCGATTCTCGGCCACTTCACAAGATGACTGATACATGTGCCAAATACGGACTCAAACTTCTTACCTATGGTACTTTCGTAAGTTCCGCGCCACGATCCTGTGAGTACTCGTCTTAACAAGAAAAGTGCGGTGGACTATTATCTGAGCAATGGATCGGCCAACCCGTCCCAACTATTTACTCCGAGTCGTCTCGACTGACCCCATCACAAAGGAAGGTAAGCAATATGACCCAACTTTTCGCTGACAGAACATGTACTGACTCTGGCAGTACCTCGATGTCATCAGTAATTGGGGCTCCTGGCAGGATTTTCAGCAACTTCTTTCGACTCTAAAGGCAATCGCGAAGAATCACAATGTAAGCGTCACCAACGTTGCGACACGATGGATACTTCAGCAGCCATCGGTCGGAGCCGTGATCGTGGGAACACGACTGGGAGTCACGGCTCATGATAGTGAGAATCTTGCAGTTTTCGCCTTCCAATTGAGCACCGAAGAGATGCGCGACGTAGACAACGTGGCGCTTGGTAATGACAAATGTCGGTCTTTGGCTATCTTGAGAAATCTTGGGGACTGCGGCAATGAGTACCGTGCCATGCACTGATCTATACGCTTATATAAGATGAGTCGGTTTGGAATATGGTCATGGCTGATTATGCTAGGTGAAGCTTACTGTGTCCATGCGCCATCCAGGTGGAAGATCCATTGCTTGTACACCCAGGGTGAACGACTCGTCCACAAATCATTCTTCCTACATTTAGTTCATCATAACATTGAAAATCACGAGAAAAGGTGGCAATCAAGGTGATAGTATCGAAGAATAGTTTGCTCTTCCGCCATCTTCCCCGCATGAAGACGGTGACAATGCACTGCTGTTACGAGATGATGCTTCCGCAATCAGGTCATACAATTACTAGTCACGACAGCTTGGTAAGCCCATAAAGCAAAGCGTAAGAGTCTGTAAGTTACTTAAGCTATCTCTTCTCCAATATGTACCTCCCTTAACCCTGTGCTCAATACCTGCCGTTATTGGTAGCACTTCTGCGATGGTAGAAATCTCTCACGGTCAAGACGCTACACAGGCGGTGCATTCCCGGCCGTAGCGTCAGCAACCCTTCCACTCTCAACCAAAGCTTTCTCCTTGCGCGAGACAAAAGCAGATTCATCCACCACCTTGGCTTCGGTTACGAGTGAAGGCGCTGCCGCGTCGTATATAGCAGCATCGGGATACTGCGCGGCGGTTCGACGGTCGAGCTACAAATCGATCACGTCAGTAAAAGTACAAACGTCACACGCGCAAGAAGGAAAAAGAATTGAAAAGTTTACCCAGAGCATAGTCCACAAGAGTGTAAAGAGCATGCATATGACGACGATCATACCAATGTAGCCGTTGCGCCAGTAGGGGACCCTAGATGAGAGAAGGAGTTAGTGTCAGAATCGATATCGGATACCTGAGTACTAACAGGTCGGCAGGATATAACACAATGCCCCACCAGGTATACAGGATCTGGGCAAACGCGTTCATGCTGGTGAGGATGACACTGCGCCGCGCATCATCACCGCCGCGTTGGCAGATAATGTTGGCCCAGCCGAAGAGAAGTGGGTTGACGATGTAGGACGTGCCAGCGAGGTAGAAGGCAAACATGGCCGCCCCCCATTGAAGATCGCGAACGAACAGGAGGATGGTAGCTATGAGTTGTAGCGCGCACGCCAGCAGGCCCATAGGCACTCGCCGCCCGGTCGCGTCGATGTAGATGGCCGCCAGCATGTTGGAGACGATGCCTACGGCCTGAATACCGAGTGGATATGTGTTGACTTGGGCTTGAGTGAAGAAGCCGGACTCGGAGTAGTGCTTGAGCCATAGAAGGTACAAGTTCTGTACGCAGAACGCTTCGAGCGCTGAGCACACCATGGAGAAAGTGCAGAGAATGTAGAAGGCCGGCGAGCCGAAGACACGCTTGGCGAGTGACCAGGGGTTGATGTTGTGACCATCCTCTTTCTTCGGTGGGAGCCGCTCCAGGGCCAGTCGCCGCTCCGACTCGCTTATCCAGGAGGCCTTTGTCTGCTCCGGAGTGTCGGGAAAGTAGCAAAAACCCATGATGGCGATTGGACAGGTTATAATACCGTCAATGATGAAAACCCATTGCCATCCGCCTAGGCCGGACTATCGAAGGATTTAAAACCTCGACAAATTATGGAAGATAGATATACGTACGTAGCCTTGCATTCCTTTATATATAGCAGCCATCATGACCCCAGCGAACATAGATCCAGCCTGGCCAGAGGCGGTAAAAATGGCTGTTCTCTTAGCGATCTCCCGTGGTTTGCTAGCAAGCATCACGATCAGCCGATTTTCCGAGCGATGGGCGTCGAGATCTATGACACTTACTACCAAGACCCGATGCAGTAAATCGTGCCGCAATACGTAGATGCCTCGATAATACCCATCAGAAAACGGACAACGCATAGCTGTGTGTATGTCTTGCAAGCCGCACATGCGACGGTTAAGCCAGCCCAGATCAGGCACATTGTCGGAAACCAGATTCGAGGAGGGATGCGCTTTACCAAGCTTCAAGGTCAGCAATCACTCATCTAGATAATCCAATGTTGCCGCGAGTCCGAGTAGGCCCCCAGGCATATTGTTCAAGCCTCCGCTTACCCAGATTCGCCGGGGATGGTGGAAAGATCAGTGCTGATACTCACCTGGATCGCGATGCCGTGAGGGATCTGGCCGATAACGTAACTGGAACGTCAGCTGCCGAATCACCAATGTAGAGCCTCGGATGTGTACAAACCCAGCAGTAGTCATAGATAGGAGCACGTTGTACTGGTTCCCCTCCAAGGACAGTGCCTCCTGAAGGCCTGCGACCTACTGAAATGTCAGACTGGTGACCGAGGATTTGACGGCGAGGAACTTACGTACGTAAGCGTTTGCAAACGCAGCCCTGTCTAGGTAGTTGAAGAAAAAGCTCAGGCAGCAGTATGTCTGGATTTCGACGGTTTCAGCCATGCAATTCAGCTCAGAGCTTTTCGACCTACCAGAATGAAGAAGTCTACGAATAACCGTGCTGTTAGTCCTCATCCATACTCAGACGTGTTGGAACCTCTCTACTCACCAAGCTTCCTTACGAGCCATTTCTCTTCTTTGCTTTTAGCTTCATCGCCAAGGATAAGAACTTTGGTCCATGGTCAGCAACTTCTCATGCTCAGAGGTCAACATACATCCTTCCGTACGCTTGCATTTTCCCCAGAAAGAACGCTGGACCGATCTGGAGCTCTCGAAGTCCATTGTACTCATGACTTGAATTGCTTTGGCATGAGTCTGCGGTCGGCTGTAAGGATAAGAGGCCACTCGTCCAGTATGATCCTGACCGCGTTGGCAAGACCACAACGCTTCGTAAATTGCTTTCCGGAGTTACTGTCAGAAGAAATCATCAGACATATAATATCATGTAATCAGGTCCCACCAAGTGAGAAACGAGGGGAACGGGACGGCACACGTCTGGCGCAGATTGTGATATCAGCTGAAGCTATACCTACAGCCGGGGCCCCGCTATGACCTGGTCGGGAGTCCGCGGTTAGACATCCGCACATCGGGAGAGATAAAACGATATGCTTGTGTTTCCCCACAGATAGCTGTAATCTGGGCATTCCGGGACCGTTTCCCGATGAACAGGTGATACGAGTCTGCTCTAGCCAGAACTCCATGGTCTACAGGAAGGTTGATACAGTTTACTATGTACGATGTCTTGATGTCTTCTTAGTATCGATATCACCCTGGGCTCTTCTCTCATGGACTCGGGACAAGAAAAGTCGCGATAGTCAAGATAATCCGTTAACGGTACTACCAGTACCTCAGGACTGAGAAGAATGGCAACAGAGGAGACACCTTTTCTAACCCAGAATGATGGAACTCCAAGAAAGCACGGCGTGTTCTCTGCGTCGGACCGCGTGTTAGTCGCGGGCCTCCTTACTTCAGTCGCCTTAAGCTTCACCCAGGTGCCGTAGGTTGATACAGGTCCATGACCGAGCCACGTCCAAGTCAAGTTAACCCGTGCACAGGATACTGTTCGTCTTCCGTCTCATGGTATGCGAGGAATTTTATGGGCATCATGCCGCAGGGCATCTCGAAGATCGCTGTAGCCGCAGCGAGATCGACGCCGGCACCGCGACGCAGGTATCTATCCTCGGCATCTCCACGGCCTTCTTCGGCATTCTCAACCTACTCTTTGCTGGATGGCAGATCCGAACCTGGGGACCGCGACGCGCGCTTATTGTGCAAACTGCCTTCCCAGCACTCCGTGTCGCCATGCAGGTTTTCGGTGTTTCTGTAGGTGCCAAGCACGGTATCCTCATAGTCCAACTCAGCCAGCTTGTCAGTCTTGTAGGCGGCGTGTCTGGTTACCTTCTGGTTCTGAATATACTGGCAGGAGAGTTCGTCAGTGCCTCGCAGCGGACGGGTATGTTCGGTATGCTGCAGGGCAGTGTTATGCTAGGGACGTCGATCGGATACCTCTTGGGAGGTATCGTCGGCGACACCTGGGGAATTAGATCGCCCTTCGAGATGTCAACTGTACTGTTCACTCTTTCCAGTATTTATGCCGCACTGTTCATTCCCTATATCGATCCCGGGACTCTTGCTAGTAGCAATGCAGGACTGAAAACGCCTGCGTCTGTCAGATTCTTTGGCGGCTTCAAAGTGCTCCTACCTCGGAAGCTGACATTGGAGGGCGGTGAGCAGATCCATCATTACGGTACCATGTTTTTGGCCCTGGGTGTTTTCTTGGGAGTTTTGGCCACTGGATACGCGCCCATTTTGATCCAAATGTACTCCACCGCAGCCTTCAACTTTCTGCAGACAGATAATGGATATCTCATGGCGTCAAACTCTCTCATCCGAGGCATGTTCTTGATCGTCCTCTTTCCGAGGATCATCTCGTCTGGAAGACGTTGGTTCTCTGAGGGCAAAGCCAAAAGCGTCACTGCACCGATATCAGAGTCGGTAGGAACACAGACGGCACTATTAACCACCCACGAAGCCGATGCCAGTCTGAACGCAACGGCCGAGTCTGACGAGGGCGAAGAGCACAGCTCCGGACACGCGTTCGATCTCTTTTTCCTCCGCTGGAGTCTTGTTGTTGACGGGGTTATCACGGCATCAACTGCGTTCGCTGTTCGTGATTGGCATATCTATCTCGGTGAGATCAATCCACCCAAGGCCGGAATTGTGTCAAGGACTAACACAACACAGCCGGTATACTACTGCCTCTGGCGTCCGGGTCAGCGCCGGCAAGTAAAGGCGTAGTCACAAGAATGTGTCCAGCGTCCGAGCGAGCCGACGCACTTCAGGCGATGACGCTGATTGAGAACATGGCCATGTTGTCCACTCTGGCACTTTTTGGCTTCATTTTCTCGGCATTCTCGGATGCTGGCAAGGCGTATGCGACCTTTTACTGCAATGCGGTTGGTCTCTATTTCTTCATGGACTGTGATAGCTTAAGTACCTACCTGATAACTAGCTAATTCGCGAGCAGGCCGTGGCACTTGTTGCCGTTGCAGTTCTTTGTCTTTGTCGATATCCGCCCAGAGAAAGGACATCAGAGCTTCCCAGGAGCGACGAGAGCGTTTAGGACAAACCAAGTTCACGGCGGCGAAGCTTTGAGATTGCTGGGGGAAAGTGAGGCTTCTTGCGTTTGCGACAGGCGGCACCCGAACATTCGCCAGGGCTAGATATCGCAGCATTTGCTCACTGCGCGGGCTACCTGTAGTACCTCCCTGGTGGATTCTACGTGCATATTTCATTCTGGGGCTACCTAGCCTAGGTACCCGTAGGGCTGTAGATAGGCGCCTAGAGGTGGTCGTTTATACATCCCCAACCCGCTATCGGGTTTGCGTGGATATCCATTTTGGGTACCTACATCAGGTACATACTTCACTAATGAGTACCCAAGTACCCACCTAGGTACTTGTTAGTAGTTCCCATGCTATAAGAATTAGCTACAGAATCAAACACCTAGGCCATTCAAACCTGCACCTGTGCCACCTTCACTCACGTCCACTTAAGTAGGCAGAGACACAATGGATAGCTTCGAGCTTTATGATCTACGAGTCGAGGTCGTGTGCCCTCCAGGCGAGAAAATCATGTGTGGGGCAAAGGCGGGTGACTATTTCACTCTCCAAGGCGAGATGTTGCATCTACCAAATCCGGGCCAGGGCATCAGCATTTACAGTCTTGGTAACACTCTCTTCACATAACACGATGGAAGACCAGGCCGCGAAGCTAACTTGACAGCTTCGGTCATACCATTGCTCGCAGCGAAACAGCGAGTTACGCACCCAAACGACTGGATGAGCACAGACGCTCTGATTGCGTGTCCGGATCCAAACTGCAAATCGCAGCTGAAAATCATTCGGACAGGTGTCCGGAAGTTCAGCCACGCTGAGACTACGGTGGTTGGTTTGGAGGGAAATCACTAGATGGATATATCGGGCTACCGACAAGATACCGGGCCACTCGGGTCCGGCCCAAGTTGCCCGAGCTCGGGTCTGATAATGTATCTCCGAAGGTCGGGTACCAGCACCCGGCGACATAGATTATGAGATTTGAGCATTGGAGTCCCCTCCCGACCACGTTGATCATGCAAAGGCTCCAAGTTGAACAAAGAGCCCTTTCCGAACAGGCCGTCTCAATCCGCTGCCGCCGGAATTGCTTATCGTCATGGAGCCAAGAGGCGGATCGGTGAACCCAGAGACCACCAGCCGCCGAAAACGGCCTCGGGTGCCTGATGCCCAGAGAAAGCGCGTGAAGCTCGCGTGGGTACCAGCCTATGTTCCGATTGCCTGGAATGTTCTGAGAAAGTTACTAACCCGCGATCGTCGAATGAAAATAGATGCGAAAGGTGTAGGAAGAACAAGCTGCGTTGCGACGGCAGCCAGCCGTGTAGTCGTTGTGCGCACATGGGCAGGCAGTGCGCCTACAAAGCCCCGGAACCGGTGAAAACAAATGATGGCCACGTCTCACCAAGTTCCATGGCAGACCAACAGAACGAGCAGTTGCAGATATTGAGGCAGATATTTGCGGAGCTTCATCCGGACATACCCGCCGATCTAGAGGGCTTGAGACGCTGTCGCTCAGATCTACAGACTGGCACGCCTAAAGACTGGTACCTCCGCGACTCACAAAAAGACAGATGGGATGTTTCAGCGAGTTCAGAAGCAGATCATAGACCTATCAGGGGTGAGGAGGCTCCTATTTATAGCAAGGCTCCTGATCCTATTGCGTCGGTAACCGTAGTGAGCCAAGGAAAGACACGTGAGACATCACCGCAAGAGAACCAAGATCTAGCCTAATATCTTCATCAGATTTCGAGGGGTACTCGTCACTTTGGTCTTTCTTTGACTCAGTCAGAAAGGCTGTCACCAATGATGATCTTCGCAGCAATGAAAGCAGTGAAGAAGCGGTAAGTACGGTGGACCATCCGCAACGATTCTGTCGTAGCCTACTAAAGCGATAATTTGTCGAAACGTAGGACTGTAGCGGTACGACGATTCATCGGACATCACTAATTGGTTTTGGGGTCGACTGGAAAACAGCTGTCCTGGGCGCTCTCCCCCCTCGAGGCATTGTTGACTTCCTCACGACCACATTCTTCCGTTTCGCGCAGAACAACTACTTTTGTATCCATCCCGAGATCTTCTCTCGCAAGCTGGCGGCCTTCTATGATGGCACCCACGAGTTTCAACGCGAGTTCCAAGGGGCTGTTACTCTAAGCTCTAGGAAATCAGCCGAGTTCATATCTGTCCTGTTCATGGTCCTGGCAATCGGAAGCCAATTTGCCGAAGTAGGCGAATCCGAGAAAGGCCATTTGGAGGGCGTTCCAGTGTACCAGTATTCCCCCAACAAGCTGTTGCAAATCGAGGTACCGGTACCTACTCAAAATCCAGGCTGGAGGTTCTACGAGGTCTCTCGGAAGCTGCTCCCTGACATCATCTGCTCGTCGACTATGGCCAGCGTCCAAGCCTGTATCTTGCAGGGCATCTTTCTGCCGTCTACCACCAGTCGGGACGCTGGATATAACGTCCTCGGGCTCGCGCTCAGGATGGCTATCAACATGGGGTTGCACCGGATGTTCCGCGGTAATTCGTTACATGCCCACGTCCGCGAACTCCGTAACCGCCTGTGGTGGACTGTGTATGTTGCCGAGCGACTCTACAGCATCGAAATGGGCCGACCCCTGTGTATCGCCGACTCCGAAATCGACACTCCCCTCCCCGTAGATATTCCAGAGTGGGATCAATGCACAGTAACGCCTACCAGGATCGGGGGTCTCGTCGCCATGGTGAAACTCTGTCGGCTCATGGGCATCATTGTTGAGTCCATCTACTGCCGCCCTTCGAGCGAGACCGGTACAATTATACGTCCAAAGCTGATCCGCCAGCTCAAGCACGATCTAGAGAAGTGGAGGAGAGAACTGCCAGCACACATGCGACTCGAGAACCGCGAGACACGTGCCGTGGCACACATCTCTCTAATGTATGAACAAGCAAATATCCTGCTGACTCGGTCGTGTCTTCACTGTGCGGTGGTATGCTCGCAAACAGAGTCCGTCGTGCGAGGCGAAGCGGACCAGTTCCTGCGGCAGCAGGCGCAAGACTGCGTGGACTCTGCTGTGGCCTCCATTAAGATCGTGGCCACTCTGAAGTTGAATTCACTTCTATGCCACTTTTCTTTTCACGATGCACTTTACTGTAGCTCCTCGCTGTACGTTCTCCTGCTTGCCACTCGGAAGCTCGAAGGTGTCGTGGCAGCGCCCAGGGAGCATATCTACCAGGGTATTTCACTCCTACTGGAGCTGGCCAAGGGCAGCGAGGCAGCAGCCTCAGCTCTGGCTTATATCATACCGGCCGTGATCAGCTACGATTGCGCCGGTGCAAGCGAGGCCGCGGCAGCCGACACTTCTAGTCTGGGGGATAAGGGGAGAAATGAGTGGAAAGCGTGGCTCACGGGCCAAGCTGATTCCCAAGTTGCCAATGATAGAGTAGCCGATTATATGAACCGAGGGGTTCCAAGCACATTCTCGGACCGCCTGGTACTAAAGAGTAGATTGGACATGCGCGACGGGGTCATCCCGCAGGCTGCCAGGCAGGGACGCCTCCATCTTTCAGCGCAACATCATCTAATGAACCATCGGACTGATGTCGCGGCCCCTTTCCTAGATCCTCCAACCACAGAAGGAGTGGACCACGAAAGGGCCGTGTCGCCTGAGGTACTAGACGTCATGCCCTTTTGGGTCCCGGACCATCCAGAATTGGATATACTAGGCAGAGATTTTGGTGTTGCGTCGCGGTTTGAGAGGCTGAGCTAGATGGTGAACTGTGTGCGGCCCAAGCAGAAGACTGTGAAACCCAAGAACCTCCCTACCCCGAGGGGCCACACTCGATCACGCCTCTCACGCATGGTGTCTAGTCGGCTCGATTACAATGTATTGAGCGGTCAAGAGTGGAGATGAAGACGAGCTGCGGGCGTGCGCAATTGTGACCTAGCAAGTACTGAGGAGGCGGGTGGTGTTGGAGGGTCTCGCATGCTTCACGCAGATCCCCCAAGGTAGAGAGCATAGGGCATTGGCCAACCAAGATTGAATTATCTACAAGAAATTAAATCAAGCTGATTCAGATAGAATGAACGTAGTAGCCTGGGCCCTACGTTCCATATGAAGCGAATAATACCCAGATTCAAGTACCACCCATCCAGCCAACCAGTAAGTTAGACATCACAAGAGGCAGGCTGGGTAAGTAGGTGAAGTGCTCAAGTACCTTAGATGGCCGCTCAAAGTGGCGAAAGTGGCGTCGCTGAGGTTTCCCTCGAGGTGAGCATCCACCTTGGCCCAATCCGTTACATCATCATCTCATCTCGAATTCCTCCTCCCATTCCGTTCTCCGCCCGGCTCATCACAACCCCTTAGGCATCAAAGCCCAGCGAGCATCCAACGTGGCCATAGGCACCCGCGCATCCAATAGACTTGTAGTCCGTGCTGGTCAGGATATCGGCGTGGCCTGTCTCGCCGGTAGGGCTGCTTTCACAGACGCCGTCGAGACCCGTCAGGGACGGCTTCTCGCACAGCCACTCCTGCACATAGGCCGTCGCGAAGCCACCCGCCGTCCAGTCGCCGTCCGCGAGCACCTGCGCCATGGCGTCGCCGGAAAGCTCATGGGCCGACATGCTGAGCGTCTGGTCACCCCAGTTGTTGAGCGTCTGCTGGCATTGGCTCTCAAGAGAAGCCTTGTACGTGAGCTCCGGCAGGTTCATCTTCGATCTCCATTCGTTGACCGTTGCCACTAGGGAAAATCGAGAATCAGCATTGGCTCCGTAATGATCGGAAGGCGATAAAGAAGTTGGGGCCTGTGAGTTGTACTCTAAGAGTAGGGGCTCTTTGGGTTGAGGGAGTTGGGACTTGAAAAGTCGCCAAGAACGACACGGGGGATGGTCTGCCATGTTACTCACTGTAGTCAACGCCCGACGACGTGGACGTGGCGGTGGCCGAGGCGGATGTCGAGGTCGAGGTGGGGGTCTCGGCGGTGGTCGGGTACACGGTCACAGCAGTCTCAGCTGCGGCTGTGGACGAGGTAACAGCGTACGTCTCAGCGGCCTTGACCGCGGGTGTGGCGGCCGCGACGGACTTGCAGGGCTTGCGGCTGCGCTTGTGGTGGTGCTTGGGGGCTGCCAGCGCAGACGAGCCCAGCAGGGCCACGATGACGAGTGTCTTCATTTGGGCGTACATGTTGAAAAAATGTTTGGGTTTTTTTTTTCTCTTTGAAATAGAAGGGAGAGCGGCTGGTTGCGTTCTGTTATCGTGGATGTGATCCGATGGGATGCTCACGGAGCGCGGTTTCGTAACGATGGAATATGCCTTCTAGGCGATAACGAGTGAATAATCTCAAAGAGACAAGGAATGGACGATGACCGAGTAGGTTCAATCAGAAGCAGAAGCAAGACTCGCGACGGTGACAGTGGTGGTGAAGAGGAAAGAGAGCGCAAGACGAGGGGGGCATCCATGATTTAAACGGCGTGTGATGATCGTTGCCCATTTCCACAGGACACACGATCTGACGCAGGCTGGTGCTTTGGTTAGTTTGATTACCAAGGAGGGAAGGATGAGAGGCCAAGGCTGCTGCTCCTCCCACTACTCCTACTACCACCACCAGACCACTGCTACTACATAATACGTAGCTGGTCCCCGTCCACAGAGCCCTGTCTCTGCCCTGTCAAGCCGGTCGAGACCAGTGAGTTCCTCTGGGGCGAAGGTGGATTTGCTCATCCTACCGCCGCGCAAGCTAAATCTGGCATGGGGCCGGGCATCGACTGCGGCGGAAATTAACGTGAAGGGATCGTCAGTGCGGCGTTCAAACTTGGTAGGCGATGGGTATGCTGCAATTGTCTTGACGGTGTGATGTCCTGAATCGGTGGATGGTATGTATGTATGTATGTATGTATGTATGTATGTATACAGCAGCAGATGCATCCTCGTCTTCAGTGAGTCAGCGCGACGCTCGTGGTTCAGGATTGATTTCTGTAGCTATCTACTTACCTGGTATCGTGGCTCTCAAGACAGGTATGTACCTACCTCATAGGACAAAAAGAGTCCCAAATGAGAACGTCCAGGGGGGCTGCAGCTGGTCATTCAAGCTGTTTCCCCAGCTGAGTCGCAAGGCCCCCTTTCCATTGGTCCAGCGCATTTGATTGCTATCCATTTCGGCCATTTCTCATCGGGACTAGGCCTGCGGGGTTCGTTAACGGTCCTTGTTTTTGACCTGGAACACGCTTGGCTGGCTGTGGCTTACGCTGGGACTTGCTGGGATATGCCTAATTCACGAAATCTCATCTCATCTCATCTCATCTCAGCTCAGCTCAAGCACGTTCGTTGGTAGCATCTCGTGGACAATGTGGATCGCCACGATCGGGTGGATGCACTATGCATGCTCTTCGTTCACTGCCTTTTGAGATCACAGTCTTTGTTCCCGGTCGTCCGCGATGGGCGTACTGCTTACGGGTTCATCACCTTATGTTTGTTGCCGCACTGGGCCCATTGCAGCACGCTGTAGGCGGACAGATGCTGCTCATCAACAACCTTCAGGGAAGTTGCAGGTGGAATTCCGTAGCCATTCTGCCACCTCTTCAGATGTATTACAATACCAGATGCGTCGCAGATACGTGAGAGTCATGCTCGTTTCAGCGCTTTCGTGCGTATACAAATACGTACAACCTGTCACATAGTCGCGTGGTCGGTGATCGGTGGTCACGGTACCGTACGTAGGCTTGGTCTCAAAAGCACGCCTTGGAGCAAAAATTTCAACTTCACCTATGGTTCAGATCAACGCCCTCCGGGGCTATCTCTTTCAGTGAGAAAAATGGCATTCGACCAACAATTCCCAAGTCCTCAGGGCATAAGTGTCACTTGCTACGTCACGACAGTCACACGGGCGGTCATATGGGCCGACTGCGAGCCCTGAGGCAGAGCTCGCGATCTTACAGATTGTCTCGGCGATCCCGACAAGAGGGTGCGATACCTTTCCTGATAAGACATTTGTATGAGCTGAACCCGCACACAACTAGAAGTTCAGTGCCTGCGTCAATACCTTGATCATCGGGTCCAGAGCACGAAAGCGCGTACCGGTAGCCAGCCAGCACCATCACCCCCGGTGCATGCGGACTTCAACCCATTCCGGAGAATCCACTTTAAGCCGGGCGGGCATCCGCCTCCCAACCACGGATCGCCGAGTGTTTCATACTGGAGGCTCGGCAACACTCCGGTTCAAGCTCACCTCCGCCTTCTTTCCTAATCCCTCTACTCGCCTTATGGTGGCCTGACTCTACCTGCGGCGTAACAGTGAGGCACCGATTACCTAGTGTAGACGCCTACGCCTGACCCGACGCAACGATGCCGCGCTCCCTGATATTGAGGGAATCAGACTACAGACATGGGCTGTCAGGATGTCCGCTAAGAAGTCATTTCCTGTAGGCAGCACGATGAACGAGTCGAATAGACACTGGTAGAAGCACACACCAAAGGCGGCAGAACATAAAACCGATGGGAGTGACCGGATGACAATCGGACGGTACTAGAGGGGCAAAAGAATTTGGATACGTTCGTTGCACCTGCCAGTCAAGTTGCCCGACCTGGTAGTGAGCACGAGGCATTCTGCTAGATACCCAGTCATCTAGTGTATTTCCTCAATCCTTATACATATTGCCGAAAGTGTCATGCCATTTTTTGACCACGTTGTGACCCATGCCTGCACTGATCATCTCATCTCCCTGCTCCATCTTCCTGGAAACTTCGTCCATGAACTCATCCATCGACATGGCGCTGGCGTTGTTCGACTTCTTATTGTCATCTGGATTCTCCCGCTCGCGATGCAGATCTGATTCCACCATGGGCGGTGCGATCTCGACAATCCGCACACCGGTTCCTTTCAGTTGACTGCGGAGGTTCATGCTCCAAAAATGCACCCAGGCTTTGGTGCCATTGTAGCATGGGTTAATAATGGAAAATGGCACAAAGCCGAGCACGCTGGAGACGTTCACAACAAGTGCGTGTGGCTTGCTCTTGAGGTGCGGTAGGAGGCCGAGCGTCAGATGCATCGGGCCCCGGATGTTGATGTCGATCTCTTGGTCTGCCTTGGTCAAGAACTCGTCTGCGTCTAGCCTTGTGACATCTAGAGGACGCTGAACACCCGCGTTGTTGATGAGGCAATCGAGCTCAGGGTATTCCGAGGTGATCTTCTTGATGAAGTCTGGGAGCTTCTGCACAACACCAGTGTCTAAGATGTAGTATGCAACAGCTCCGATTTCTTCTGCCGTGCTCTTTAAGTTGGACTCGGTACGGCCGGCAATAATGACCTTCTTGCCTTTCGAGATTAAGTATTTGGAAAGAGCTTTACCAATGCCTCCGCCGCCACCCGTGACGAGGGCACATCCAAAGCTCAGGTTGTTGTCTGTCATGATTTTTCTTTCTGCTCAGTAATGTGATCTCTATGACATGCGATGGAGGGTCTTGAGATCATAATCGAGAACACATTAATGGCAGTCTGGCAGACCGTCTTATGTTCAAAATGCTGCTGCTCCAGCCCCGGCACTTCCGTAGGTGCTAGACTAGAGGGTGCGGGTGTAATAAGATACTACCAGGTGCTGCCATGACGTCAACGACAACTTACCGCATACTCTAAACCTATGGGCGATGGACTAGACACAGTTCGCGCAAGGGTTCGGGATCAGACCCAGCGCAACAGACTACAGAATTCGCAAGGAAGATGTTTGAAGCTATTGAAGCTAAACATTGCATCCTTGAGAAATGGACTGACTTTGCGATGTCAAGAATGCGAGGAAGGGGACGGCCTGGTAGTTATATATCAAGGCGGCCAGAGACGTCTGGCGCTAAAGTATGCCACTACAACTATCATTCATGGGGGTCCTCGTTTGCCCTGATGGCATTCCTGATCCATATTTATCCGAAGCAAAGTCTAGAAGAAGGAGTGCTCGAAAGCCCCGACTAGTCACCGGAAGCCATTCGCGAGCAACATAGTCGGTACGCGTCATCTGAGATCTATCAGGAGCCGAGGGCTTGTATGACAAGATATGGGAAGTACAGGACTTCGTAGGTATATCTCTTGTTTGAATATGAGGCAAGGGACTACGCTATTTGAGGTATGCAGGAGATTTAGGTGCTCAAATGAATGCTAGGTGGCTTAGTGGAATAAGATGGGTACATACATGTGTCTTGAGATATGTGTATGTATATGCTGGCACAAAGCGGGGTAAGACCCCTTTATTGGCATCATGCACGCATCTCAGCATTAGGTACTTAGATAATCTTGGTGTAGGCAACCTCCTAAGTAGGCACTAAGTAGCGGGTATGACGCACTTTTCTCTTTGCCCATCCATTCAGTGTGCCTTGCGGAAGATCTCCCGCTACTCATCGCAACCCCAGCGAAATCCAGGGAACCGCGTCGCAATCTTGCTTTCCACCGTATCTCGCTGCATTCTACAACGCCGACAAACTGATTGTATGGTGTTTAACGCAGGTACCGACTAGTAAACTTTTGCTGGCTGCATCTTTGAGAAGACGTTCCCCCACCAGCAAAATGTTTATGCTTAGGAATGGTAAGTTGTGCCCCTCATGACGAAAACTGCAGGCCATGACCGGGTTAGAGGAGGCTGCGATCGAGTGCGAATATGGTCGCGTCGGTCACATTTTCCCTTCTCCCGCCATCAAAACCAGTCTGAGTGCCAAGCTAATTTGGATCATACTTTGCAGTCGGCAAGCTTATCTTCGGCAACAACAGCCAAGAGTCCATGATCGAGTTGCCCCAGGGTCAGCTCTATCTCGTTCGCCCGCTCTCGCCCAAGGGGTACTCCGAACTCATATTCAAGGATGCTGCAGCCCGCCTTCGACGTACTGGCCAGGAATTTCAATACCAGCTTGTTGTTCAGCGTGTTTACGAGGAAGGTGAAGCCGAACTACTAGCTGACGAGGAAGGTGAAGACGCCGAGATCGATGCTTTGGTTGCCGAACGGGACGAGAAGACTTTTCTTCTCGATGAAGCGCTCCATTTTCGAGTCGAGAGCAGGGAAGGTTCCGAGCAGGTTCTTGCCTGGAAAGACCTGAGCGGCGACGTCGGTGACCTCTATGAGTTTGTTTGCGATCCATCTATCCAGTCCATGCAAGTGGAGGCCTTCGAACGCATTGCCCGACAGTGCCAATACGAGCGCAAATATCGAAAGTCGCATACTACAGCTTCGGAATCTGATCTGCAACAATTTGTCTTTCATGACGACGAACACCCCATCCCTCCTGCCAGCCCTCTACATAGCCCAGCCCTCGCCCAGTCGATCGAATCATCCGATGCAATGTTTCAATTAAGGAGCGAGGCAAATGTTGGCGCCAAGCGCGACAAATCACTTGTGGCCCCTACCGTGGGTAACGTCATTTCCGAACCCGAGGCAGAGTCCAAAGCAGAGCCTCGAGTGCAGGAGCTGGTCGCCGAGCCAGGTAGTTCCAGTCATATGGGACCCCCAGAAGCACCAGAGCAGCCTGAGCCACTTGAAATTCTCTCGATGGAGATCGGTGAGCTGCACATGTTCGATGCAGACTCTGGATCCTTCCTCCAGAAGGACGCATCTGTCACTGCACAAGTATCTGACATCGGTCAATGGAATTACTGGTTACACGTCGCCAGCACCGATCGCCAATGGTTTGGATTCCCTGTCACGGCTGATGTCAACCCCGTGTTCAACTTCGAGTTTCTGTCGTTCATTTTCAACCAGTTCACCGAGGATGGCTCTGCCTTTTCGTGGCTGCTTCGATTTAAAGATCAGAAAACTCTGGAAAGATTCCAAGAAGGCCTTATGAGAGCGTTGTGGGAACAATTAAACGAAGTGAAATGGACCAAGGTCAAAGAGCAAGAGCGTCAATATGTCTTGGATGCCTTTGAAGACTTGAAGATGGACGACGTGCCGGCCGAGGAGGAAGAAGAGGAAGTGGAGTCCGAGGTCGAGGAAACCGATGCTGATGCCGCAAGAAGCGAACATTATGACAGCGAAGAGGATCAAGACGACGTGGAGACACAACCCCAGGACGGCAACGTCAACTCTGGTCTTGCTGTGGGTTACAAGTATGACCGATCATTTGTTGTCCGTGGATCTAAGATTGGTGTTTTCAAACACACCCCGAACAACAATCTGGAGTTCTCTACCAACATTTCCAAGGTTGAAACGCCCGGTGGTCAGCTATTCAGCCCCAAAAAAGTCATGTTACACAATGAAGATCGCAACATGATCTTACAGAATGAGACAGACCCAAACAAGCTGTACCGTATGGATCTCGAGTACGGCAAGGTCGTCGATGAATGGAACGTCCATGACGATATTCCCGTTGTTACATTCGCGCCCGAAAATAAGTTCGCGCAAATGACTCACGAGCCAACCTTCCTGGGTGCCTCAAACAATGCTCTCTTCCGTATTGACCCACGTCTGGCCGGGACTAAGCTAGTGGACTCACAGCTCAAGCAGTACGCATCCAAGAACGACTTTTCAGCCATGTCTACTACAGAGAAAGGTTACGTCGCGGTGGCGTCCAACAAGGGCGATATTCGACTGTTTGACCGTCTGGGTATCAACGCCAAAACTCATATTCCTGCCTTGGGAGAACCCATTCTTGGTCTCGATGTGTCCGCGGATGGCCGATGGGTACTCGGGACTTGCCGGACTTATCTCTTGCTGATTGACGCGATGCAAAAGTCTGGCAAAAACGAAGGAAAGCTTGGATTTGAGAAATCCTTTGCTTCAGACGCTAAACCTCAGCCGCGCCGTCTTGCTCTGACGCCTGAGCATGTGGCACAATTTTATCACGAAACTGGGAAGGGTGTCTCATTCACGCCGGCGCGCTTTGATACCAGCCAGTCCGGCGAAGAGACCTCAGTCATCACAGCCACTGGGCCGTACATCATCGACTGGAATCTGCAAAAGATTCTTCGCGGGGCTAAGGCCCCTTATATCATCAAACGCTACACGGAGGATGTTAGAGCGGATGATTTCAAGTTTGGTACCGATCAGAATGTCATTGTCGCTCTACCAAATGAAGTCAACATGGTTGGTAAGGGCAAACTGAGCCGACCAACTCGCGAAAGTATCGCAGGTAATTTGCAGCATTTGAGCACACCGAGACGAAGCTCAGGGCGGCTGTCTACTCGAGAAAGCGGACGTTACAAACTTGGCAAAGATGATGTTGTCAACTCCCCTTATTAGGTTTCTTGAATGGAGTAAAATCAGGCGGAAATCTACTTCATTCCACAGGTGACTGGGTTACGTTGGTGATTGAGTAACGAGATCACGTTCATTTCATAGTTTGAAGGAAGCCTACAACTTCCCATACACATACCCCCGGAGTTCAGGACAGCGCAGCCATGGAGTGAACGAGGACGGTGCCACATGCGCCCGATTTATTCCTCGTTTGGTGCAGAGATTGGTGGTTCTATCACGTAGAAGGCAGTAATTAGTTCTCGCGTACTTGGTATGTAGTAGGATAGCGGGTTCTCAACCCACATAAGACGATAACAATCATATTTTTCGCCCTTTTATTTAGACCCTCATGTGCACAACGTTGTCCCTGACACCGATGTATCTGCCTACGATTGTGCTGTCCAGGGTCTGAGAGATTCGTGATTGGCTCGCGTCTTGACAAATGAGCCCGCGTCCTGACCCAAGCTGAGAAGTCCACATTCATGACGATCTTGGCATATGATGCGATCTTACACTGGGCGTTGTCGAATTGGGCTTAACTTCTGCAGTGCCCCTTATTATTAGGGCAGAATCACAAGGATATCGTTCTGACCTGCCTGCTCGGCATTTTACAGCCCCAAAGTTCGAGAAGCCTCAATCCCCCTTTGTTTCTCATGACGTAAGTTGGGTTAGCAGGATAACCACCTAGGTACTTCGATTGATATTTTGCAAAGTAGTCCATCTGCATATTGAACATGGTGCTGGACAGCGGATCATTTCCCAACCCTAACGTCACATCCCCTGATTGAGTACCTACCTACAACTATCTCGACTGGCATTATCTTCGTGTCTACTGCTTTGCAAATGGACACATCCACGCAAGATTCAGCCCTATCAACGAGGCCCAAAAGGCATTGCTGGGAATGCCTCCGCCGCAGACTCGTTTGCGACTCTGCGCAGCCAGCTTGCAACAGGTGCCAGAGGAGTCGGATCGTCTGTCCCGGGTACGACGATCGACAGCCACTGCGATGGGTGAAGCCAGGGCGTGTGACGGCGCGAAGCCGGCGAACAAGACAGACACGCGCTTCGGATGTCAGCGCGAGCACGGGGATGAGCGCCCGCAGCCCGCGGACTCAACCCGAATGGGAGTCCTTGGATAGGTCACAGGCTTCCCAGGCTGCCAGTCGCCCTGACGACACCGGGACCAACAATGATGCCTGGTCTCGGCAGGTGGGAGCGATGGAGAGGCTGGATTATTTCGGGCAACTCCAAGAGAGAAAACTAGACCTGATCCTCAGGTTCGATTTGCAATGCGAAGACAGCGTGGCAGTGCAGGCGGCGTACTATTGTAGGCAACTTTCAGTGTTGTCTTCCTGGCTTGCCCGTCCACCATCGAGCTTCCGTCGCGCACGACTGACGATGGCGCAGACAACGTCGAGGTTTACAATTACCACTCCCCTCTCCCTAAGCTCTACGATGCCTCGCAAGTCGGACTGCCTACTCCCGTAGCGTACGCGATGCTGCCTATACCGCTGAAGTGTCTGTTCATCAGTTGCGCGATGATCCACCGTATTGCGCAAATCACCAACAACACCGAGGGAGGCTGCAATCGGGAGGTGACGATCAGGGCCCGATCAAGAATCGCGTACTGGAATTCGCTAGCACTTCGGGGATTGAATCAAGATATAGAGAATGAGAAGACAAGAGTCAGTGATGGTACTATCACCAGTGTCTTAACTTTGCTATTTGCAGATGTAAGAGTGCGCTCATGGAAACTGAGGCATCGCTGACGCGGCAACAGCAAGCACAGAGTCCCTCTCGGCAATGGCGATATCATTACAGTGGCCTCATGAAAATGATCAGTCTCCGAGGCGGTCTCGCTCACTTGGTGGAGCGGAGCCCATGGCAGAAGTTTGGGATGATGGGGTTGGTATTGTAAGCCTTACCATTTGATATTCACCAATGTCGATCTTGATCGCTGGCCGGCTGACTGACTGATTGACTGACTGGACATGCAGCATTGAGGTGTTTGCCAACACAACAACTCCCCACGATGACCAACTCACTAATCTGTCCGGTCCTGGCATGCTAGAGACACTGATAGAGCTGTACGACCAGGTTAGAGTCAAAGTATACATTTGCTCGATTTGTCCGACACAACTGCTGTTCGACATTATCCGGATCAATCACCTGCGCGCGGCCTCTTCACAGCGTATTATAGACGACTCAGCCTCCCATGAAGAATCCTCCGGAGAAGTTGCACAAAATCTTCTTAGTAGTATCCTGGCATTCTCCCCCGAAGGCCTGGCAGATCAACACTCGACCATACCTAGCACGCGCAAGTACTGGCTATTGGTAGGGCGCATATTTCAGTCTGCCACAGTGTTGTACTGCATCCTATCTCTCCAATTTCTCTCGCTTCTCCCATCGTCTTCCCGTGCTTCTCTTCACCAGGATCGCTTCCTCGCATCGCCAAACACACGCACCGCCAGGCAACTCGAGGCTCTCGAACAGTCACATTACGATCGACTCCTCACAGACCTGAAGGAAGGACTTGTCGTGCGCGAATTCCGCGGGTGTCTGATGTGGCCACTCGTCGTGGCTGGCAGTAAGTAGTTTCTTGAATTATGATGGCCCAGCGGGTGTCGGGAATGACGCTCTCAGGCAGGCACTTGGGGCGAAGCAGTTCTGCCGAGTCTCATTGGACGCATGTATCTACGGAAGAGCCAGGTGCTAATCTATTGTTGTTCCAGTGCGCGCCGGCAGAGGGAGTCATTTCGAGCGCGCGTTCGTAGAAGACGAGCTGATGAATAATTCGAAAATGGGGAGTATGCTGCCCCTGTTCGCCACATCAGTCCTGCAACGATTCTGGAAATCGGGAAAGCGTGGCTGGGAGGATTGCTGGAATGAACCGTATTCGTGGCTTTCTTGAAGGGTTCAAGATGGGAGCCTGAGTGCCTCTACCCGAAGTGTGTGGAAATGTTGCTGAATGCAGCTTCTCGGCGCTGGCTGGGCTGGTCACTGGCAGAACATGAGATGCTGACCAGAAACCGAGGCAAACAGATTGTGCTCGTAGATGGCGGTGGCGGATGAAGGCTGGAAGACAACCATCAAGGACGGATGATGATGTTTTATGTGCCAGACAAGACTCCCCCTACGCCTGCGAGGGCGGCCATACTCTGCACTATGATTTGGCCTAACAGTTTGAATCTGAAAATGTAATTTTAAGCAGCAAGGAACATTCAATTGAGATCTATGCCGGGAGACTGATGGGGTGCACCAGTATTGTGAATGAATTCAATATGTATGTAGATATCCTCATAGTCGATTGACAGGTCTCGTCTTTCGGGGGCAACCAATACTAATACTGTACTGTACAATTAATCTAATACGGGCTGGGTGCACGGATCATCTATACCTTAGCTTCAGGTAGGGAAGATACCTATGTACTTACTTAGGTACCTAAGTATCTACCTACCTCCCCACGGGCAGGCAACCCCTGGGCAGGCCCGGGCTTTTCTACCTTCTCCTATCAAAAGAAATTTCAGCTCAAGTTCCCAGCGAACCAGATAACCTGGTCAGAGAGCCTGGCCCAGGCCTGGTGCAGGCACCTACACCAACATAATACCTCCCCCTGATACGCTCGCTGCTTTGCTCAACACTGGGACCTCTCTAATCGCCTCAGTTGATCACCTAGTATTCTGCTTCACTTCACCGGGGCTGACCACCCGGTTCAGGATCCCTCCTTCCTTTCGAGGAATCCTGGTTCTTCACCCTCACACATCATCGCAGCGGAGCTGCTTGTCTACTACCAACCCCTGCGTCTCGCCCATTTCCCACCCATGTCCATACCCGGTGCGATCCTACGGCACCCTCATCATTCCCAGTGCGCCGCAGCAGACCGTGAACACGTGAGCTGATCATTGTATACAACAAGTCCTTTAGGCCGGGACAGGTCCGGGACTGCTGCATTCATCACGCCCCGCATAGTGGCCAGTCTATCACTCTCTCACTCTCTCCCTCTCTCACATATGCTGCCCCGAATCTGGGCCGGGTCCCGCGCCCAGTTCCGCGACCTCACTCGAGTCTGCCTCTCACCAACGTCACATCCCTTGGCTGGTCTAGCCAGACAGACAATAATCCCCTCCGCACGCTTAAAGACAACGGCCGCAGCAAAGGTGGCAATTAAATCGAAGGGATCACGGCACCAGGGCTCATCACACCAAAGTAACCAACAACGGCCGCGCCAGCTGGAAGCCAAGGTCTACGGTACCATCTACGTCTCTATTGGCTTCTTAGTACTCAACGAGGCGCTTGACTGGCACGCGCGCCGGGATCTCGGTATCAGGACTGTCCAGGACATCACCTTGGAGAGAGATGACACGCAAAAGTGGCAAAAGTACCACAGCACGAGCCTCGAGGTGTTCGGCGCGTATGTGGGCGGCGTCGAACACGTGGTAGCACATGGAACTTTACACCTCCCGCCCTCCGCCGGCTGGGATGATGCGCTTGAGACCCGGCTGTACAGTGCGTTGGATCCCGAGTCTTCTGTCGCCGAAGAGCGCATCGTACTGTGTGTCGGCGCGCTCAGAGCAGATGAGACTGAGGACGTATACGTTTCCGAACACGGGAACCGCTTGACGGACGCGACGGAGGACCTGCTGGCGCCGTACGAGGCGTTTGCCCGAAGCTTAGGGGCGAGGCGCGGGGGGTTGTTGCTGCTCCAGGAGGATGGCGACTGGAAAAGCATGTACTGGGATGGCTTGCGGTGGATTAACATCATCTATCTAGAGTGGCAGACGGCAGAATCGATGATGCTGCCGTGTGCTCACCTGGAGGAGTAAGCCTGGCAAATATCGCGGTTATTCTGGCTTTATGACCACGAGACGCTCTTCGGAGATTGGACATCTCGTGAGAAGGCCGTCTGTCAACGGCCAACCACGTCATGAAAATCGTTGTCATCGTCACCGTCTCCATGCGCATAGCACGCGTTGATCATCCGGAGCAGCCGTCCCATAGTCATCATGAGGTGAGAGCTTCATCCGAATGATCTCTTGGATCATGGTATAAGTGAGCTCTTGGGGGAGGATTGCAGAAAACATCTAAGTTGGCAGTCACCAAAGAGAGGTTGAACATATGTCCAGAAGATAATACTTGTGGGATGAAGTGATGGTGAATGTCTTTGATCGCCCGAATGACGCCTGCACACTGATAGTGACCCTGGAAATCCTCGCACTGCAACCAGACTGTATCTGTGCTGGTCAGCATGTCCTCCCATTCCTGAAATCTCGCTGCAATTTCACATGGTCCTGACCACACCCCCCACCCCATGTTTTTCTGCACGACAGCATGCCAGTTCGATGAGAAGGTCTGGTCTCCTATGACCTAGATTGCGCATTTTCTTTCATATATGATCTCGCATGGTCTGACGGGTCTTGAAGCATAATCCGCTGCAACGAAGGGGGGTGCCATGAATTTGTCTGAAGGTTCTCGAAAACATCCGCTTTTACTCGATACTCATTTATCGTGCCCCAAACCTCTAGGTGTTTAGGTCGGGGGCACTCTTTCACACAGGCCGTAGCGGCCATTTCCGTCAACTGATTCGCGCCTTGAACGTCGATGTGCTGCAGGTTCTCACAGGCCTTGGCGAGCCGAATCACAATGGACACTTTTTCTATCCAGTTGCTGTTCGAATTAAAAACGGTTTCTGTACATCCAGTCGAAACTCCCTTCTGAAACGCGTTTTTGAGCTGGGGCTTTTCCGGGTTTTCACTTATCACCACTTGCATAGGAGCCTGGAGCGGCGCCTCCACTAGGTTTGGTGCTGATGCTGGCTTTGTCGCTACCTAGTTAGGTAAGTACCTGGTAGCTACGGTAGGCATGCGGGTATGGCCACTGAGACTGGAGCCTGCTCTGGCTTGGGCGGCATTAGCGGGGGGATGGAGCTGGCGGCAGCAGCTCGGGCTGGGCTGGCACAAGAGTCACAGATAGAGGGAGAATGAGTTGTAATTGGAGCGAGACTGGTACCTAAGTGATCATGGCCAAAATAGTCGAGAGCATGAGGAATCTCCTCTGCCCTTACTGGTATCATACTTGAAGCCCATTGCCACATATCGGTCCTGCATGAGATTCCCATCTCAAGCCAGAGATAACGAGGTATAATACAATCCAGGTCCAGTATTGGCCCTATCATCACCACCACCACTGCTAGTAAGAGGCCCAGTATGGTCGTCGCGCCAAACAAATACCATGTCCCCCCTACTGCCCTTATCCCCAACTCACCATATCCCCTGCTGCACTATCCCGGCCTTCTCTCAGACCGGTGTGCCGCCTCGCCCAATGCAGCGGCTGTGCATTGCCATGGGCTCCTTTCGGCGAACGGATGGCAGACGCAATGGGCAGTCCGCTATGGAGCCACGCAGACGTCCCATTATCACTCCGGGACCCACGAGTGTATGGTCGTGCTCTCGGGCGCGGCGACCATCCGGTTTGGCGTGGCCGATACCGTCGCCGATCTCGAGCTGAGCACGAACGGACCCGGGAGAGAGGCCGGGGGCATCGAGATTCGGGCAGAGGCGGGAGACGTCTTCGTTCTGCCGGCGGGGCTGGCGCACAAGACCTTCCATCCGGTCCCTGAAGCTTCACTGGCGATACTCACGCCCAGCGACGGGCATTCGTTTGACGGCAAGAGCGCGGAAGATACGTTGGCCACCATTGACGTAAGTGGGTTCACCATGATGGGCGCTTATCCGGTAGGCAGCAGAGCCTGGGACTTCGCTAAAGGCGGCGACCACGTGGGATCGTTCGAAAAGGTCTGGGCTGTGGCCAAGCCGACCAAAGACCCGATGCTGGGCGAGGCCGAAGAAGGCCTGAAGGGGGCGTGGGTCTGAGTACCGCGAGCTATCGAGCAGAGGTCCTTTCTGCGGTGTTAAGCTGGCTTGGACTGATGACATAGAGCAGGCATCGTCACGAGGCAGGTTTATGGTATGGCCATGTCTACAGCCAGGTGATGCAATGTTCCTATGCACTCCCTCGAATCTTTTCTGATTGGCAATACATTTCCTGGTTTCTCCATATCACAGTGTACCGTAATCAGTGAGGTGAATGCCATCATCGTCTTTGGTGACGCCGCTGCCTGGTTCGCGCCGCACTTGTACAGCCCAGGTCTAGGTCTACAGATTCCGAAGAGTACCTACTGCGTCATTACCCAGACCTTATCTGCCACCTTCATCCGTCACCAATCTACTTGAAGTTCTCCATACCACCACGTTACGTCGCCTCAGTATGGAGTCTTTATCGCTAGAGTTGGTAGCCAACGTGGCGGAAAGTCTGCCGTGTCCCAACGATCTGATGTCGCTCCGGCTTGTCAGCCGCAGATACGCGGATATTGCAGCACCCTTCCTCTTCAAAACTTTACGTCTCGCGGGCCCACAGCAAGACGATCATGTGTATACTGATGGCAGAACGAATGGGTCTAGGTACCTGGGCTGGAAGAAGCCCGTGGAATTCGGGTGTCTTCATACCGCAATCGACGAGATCCTCGGCGTCTCAATAGCGCGGCATGTGCAAACGATCACTTTCGATCCAGCTTATTATCGCGAAGGTGTAACTCCCTCCCACAAATCACTGATTGATTGATTGAATGAATGAATGCTGAATGGTAGGACCTCAAGGGTTCTGGGAGGACTACCTGGTGTACGTGCAAGAGCAGCTGGAGGAGCCGATAGATGAAGCTGACCTCGACTACGACTCCGATGGCTCTGACGCCTCCGATGACGATTACGAGCGCGCAATGAGGCGGGCTCAGGAAGAGCGTCAGACCAGGCTCGAGAGAGAATTACCGGCCATCAATGAAGCACGAGCGATCTGGGATACAAAGATGGCCCAACAGGCGGTTAATGAAAAGTCTGTCGTGGAGGCACTGACAAAGCTATTCGAATCCATGTGCGTTCTAGAGAAGATTGAGATCATGCCTTGGGAATTCCACGCGATCATGGGCCTGGACCTGTGGAGGTAGATATGGCGCCAATCCAACGGTGTCAAAAAGCATCTGACTAACTTCTCTGAAGCGGGTTCCAATTTGACAACCTACGAGACGAGGCCTCACCGTCAGTTTACTTCCTACGAATCATCTCACGAGCACTGAAGTCAGCAAATAAGCGCTTGAAGTACCTTTCTGTGTCCGAGGTCGTGCCAGAGCACTTGCTTGACGATGAGGCGACCCGCCATATCTTCACTGGGTTGCAACACCTGAGATTGGCCATTCCTAAGGTTGGAATGATGCTGGAGGACGCTCCTATTTCGTCGACATTTATCCAACTCTTCCGATGTACCGCACCAACTCTGCAGCGCCTAGAAATCATCGGTGGCAGCAAATGGCCTCAGTTGCCAGAGAGGGGCTCTCACTCATTGATGAAGATCCTTTGCAATGGAAATGAAGAAACCCCCCTATTATTCCCTAATCTCGAGTTTCTGCGCCTGGGAAGTTACATCCTCAGCACCTCGGCTCTCATCAAGTTTATCGCTGCGCAGCCCAAGTTGATGAAGTTACATTTCGACCATATTTACCTCGCGACTCCGGAGCTTGGATGGCCATCGGTAGCTTTGGCACTGCCCGCAAATGTTCGGGCATGGGAGGTCACAGGGAACAATGGACATTTTCCCATGAATGATTCTGGCCCGCTTGTCGCCTATAACTGGCATCAAAGCTGGAAGCCGTCCCAGACCCCTCTGCCTACCAAGTACGGCTGGAGAATGTTGCTAGGGGAGAACGGCACCTCGTTCATTCGAGTGTAGTACCCTAAGCTGAAGGCATTCTTCCGTACTTATCGGGATCTTAAGATGCTTGCATCATGAGCTTGGTGGCCACTTACCGCTCATTGATAGGATGCGTAAACCGAGGCGGCTTTAGACTTGCGGGATAACATGTAAGAAAAGGAAAATTCAGGCATCGTTGCATTGGTCTGACGATGGGCTTGAATTGATCGACTGCATTCGATCTACTGATACCTCCTAATCATAGATGTATTGGATAGCAATGAATATGGAGTTTCCAGGACCCAGCTCATGCACCTCCCTGAATAGATTTCTGCATCTCTCGCCATTCTCCCTCGAGCATCCCAAAGATGACATTATCATGCCACTCGCCATCGAACCACATAAAATCTCGTTGTCTTCCCTCCTGTTTGAACCCTAACTTTTCATACAGCCGTAACGCTCCCTCATTGAAAGCAAACGCCTGGATCTGCACGCGATGTAGTCCTGCCATCTGGAATCCATACCATAGCCCCCACGTAATGGCCTCACCACCGTAGCCGTGGGAACGGTGGTTCCGGGCGATGTCTATACTGACGTCCGTCCAACGGTGATGCGCATGATGCAGCGGATTCGCTTTCAGACAAAGGATACCGACGGGCTCGCCGGCTATGATGCCTCCTTCTTTGGGTGAGGGTGGGGTGCCCGCAAGGCAGACGATGGCGCCGAGGAGACATTTCTCCGCGATATGCGTCTTGAAGTCATTACTAGCCTTTTGACTCTCAGGCCGCAGGAGACCGTAGCTTGCGCCCGATTGGGCTTCAGCATCGGCTTGGATCATGTGCACAAACGCATCATCCTCTGGGGTATCTTCGACAGCGCGGTAGACGAGACGCTCAGATCGGAAGGGATCAAAAGGCTTGATATTTGTCATGGTAGACACCTGGGCGCGTGCTCGTGGAGAACTGTAGGATGAACAACACCGTAGATGATAGGTATACAAATGTAGGCTCGTGAATATTCGAGGACAATGGCATTTAAGCATTGACTGCTAGAAGACGTCCCCAGACCGGCCGCTAAGCTGCTTTGGTCTCGTCGACTGAAGTGGCATGCTGACTACACCGGGCATAGCCGAAATCACATGGGTTGAATCCAGCCGACAGGGGGGAGAGAAACAGGTGGAAAGAGACAGAAAGGGACGAAGATAAAGGACATGTCGAGTTCGTAAGACATGCGCGCGTGTTCATATAGGCAGTCTTCCAGTAGAAAGGAAGGCCAGTATTATGAAGAGTGGATATTGCTGTTATAGTATGCCCCGTGGTCAACGGCTGGGACGACACCCGTCCCATTCTGCCTGTCCGTTTATTGTGTTCTTTTTCCGCCGAAGAACGTTATTCATGCCGGATCTCTCCATTTTGTCAGGACTGTCGTTTTCAAAGCTCCACACGACGTACTTTTGCTGGTCCACGCAGACGAGGTAGTCTGCATCGCCAAGTATCGTCCTTGTTCTTCTGTAGTTCTGCGCGCCTGTCGAATCATCCCTCCCGGAACCATCTGGACTGAACGTCTGAGAGGGATCGAGCAGGAAGTTGGCGTTCGCGGCCCGCTTATAAGACCGGAAGCTATACTTGTATCTCCTCGAGATGAATGGATCCCGATCACGCTTAGTCGTATACAATGGTGCCCCAAGCTGGCTTTCGTCAGCGACTTGGCAGCGGCTGCACTTGTCCACCGATTTGACAGGTCGCCTGCTTTCTACCAAATCATCCTCGACAAAATCGCCAGCAATGAGCTGGTCGTTCCAAATCTGGAGTGGCGGGATATACCATTCATTCATATGATGGGAAATACCAATCTGGTGACACAAATACTTGAAAGTCTTGGTGTATATGTTAAAGCATGTAGTTGTGAGGAACCGAAAGTTGCTACCGCAGGAGCATTCCGAGTAGCCCGACTCATGGTTGGGAGCACAGGCGCTCGGCCGCACAAAGGCTTGCGTTAGGGAATAACCTCCGTAACTGTCGATTTTCTCCCACTTTAGCGATCCTCGAGCCACTACCTCTTGCGCGGGGAAGATGTTGTCTACTGAGACATAACGGCCGGCAACCTTGGCATTACGGACTTCGTAAACGGTAAGTTGCGTTCCCAAGGTGCTGGGTAATGTGATCAGAAAGAAGACGTCCTTTTCTATAGGAGAGACAATGAAATCGATGAACATCCGGCTATCGTTCAGAAACAGCCCATCCATATAATGGACTAGGCTTGTGGGATCGACGAAGTCGAGACATCCTCTGCGAACCAAACTCCTGGGGTAGCACCCAAGTTTATCCGTGTCAAGTTGTTTGAGCTCTTCACCATAGGTCCAACGATATATGTCAGAATATTTCGATATCAACAAAGCTGTCTCGCCTTCAACAATGCATCGTTCAATCTGACCTGGGACCACAAATGATTGTAAGCGGTCCTGGTCAAGGTGCCAAGCGTTGAAAATAGTCTCGCGACTCATGATGAGAATTTTATCGCCCAGTGCGATCTTATATCCCTTCTTCTCACCTCCATGATTTGGAAATAGGTAGGCCCGCCGAGTTCTCACACGAAAATCATCGACGATGGCAAAGTATGGCATGGAGTATGATTCAGGCCACCATGCGATACGTCCATTACTATAGCTCATGAAGCGTGAGAATCGCTTGTCGGGGAGGTCAAGACCTTCCACGCTCTCATACAAATGCACGCCCCCCTCGACGACAGGGACGCTTGGCCGCAGCTGGAAGAAACGGTCTGACGCGAGGTGCATATCGAGATGAAGAGCAACGCCAAACTTTCCTTGGTTCCTTACGAGGACCTTGTGCAAAGCCTGACGGAACACCTCGCTGGTTCTCTGCCCCTCGGCTATGGTCATGTAAATGTGCTCGGCGATCGCGAGTCCGGGGAACCAGCGTTCAGCCAGCGTCGGCCACAAGTCGTCGCTCAGCCAGATGTGACGAAGGCTTTGGCAAGAGTTCACCACGCTCATGAAGTCGCTGGGATCGAGGTAAGCGATAAGGAGACAGTGTAGCTCAAAGGGCAGGCGAGATAGAGAATCACTCCACGGGGGGATGGCCGATGGCGGAAGAAGAGCCCTCGTGCGACTGAAGCGTGCACGAATCGATTTCATGGACGTCATAGTGAGCGTGCTGTCTTGACTCCATTGATGGTGCGGGCAGGTTGATGATGAGACTCTCCATGGTGGATGTACTGAAATTGGAGGGCTGACACGGTCATCGTGACAGTGCCAAAACCAGTGCGTCTTGAGGACTGCATTTCGAGGGTCGAGTCCAAACCCCCCTAGTAGAATAAAGCCCCAAAAGCCCGTATCTGGTGATACCTCTCAACAGTGGTACATATATCGAATCTCCCCGCCTATCTGTGTATGTACCTACACGGTATACATGTCTGTATAGTATATGTATATATAGGTGAGTACTTACTTAAGTACCTAGGTATCTACCTCCTATACCTGATGTGCACGCAGTGCATCTATGCGCCCGTACACCATCAGGAGGCACCTTGTTCGTCTCTGCCGCACGTCTGCTGATTGAAATCCAATGCTGCTTGCCTTCTATGGAACGTACGATAGGACGTTTGACTGAGCAACGTACCTGTCTACATAATTCCTACCCGACGCGCACTGGAGCGTGCTAAGGATAGCTGCGACGGTTGGCCAGTCAGACTCGGTAGGAAGAGGCACCCGTCGCAAGAAAAGAAAACCGAAGGCTACGGTATTTCTTGGAGTCATAACTTGGACTCTATGTTCTCTCGGTGCGTGTCTAATGTATTCCGAGTGTAGCATTGACCCCAGAAATATGTTTTGGCTTTTTCGTATCCCTTTGCTCTCTTTATCTACTATATTGTATGCTCGTTTTGGTAGACAATAAAATACTTGCTTAATTTCTCATGATTTTTGACGTGATATCTGACTGTACCTAGGTGTTGAGAGTTATCGTTACGGACTCGGCCCTATCAACCTGCTGGCTACAGTCCACCCTTTGTGCCCAGCCCGCTCAGACCGGGTCGAGTCACCACACTAAACTCGCTCTCTCCTACCCCGAAGTCGAATCACACAGGTGTCTTCACGGAATTGCGAGGGGCAGACTCTGTGATGGGCAATGACTTCTTCCCAATATCTCTCGTCATTACCCCCACAACAATAAATATCACCACAACAACGATCTCCTCGACTATCTCCAAACCAACTCTGAGGCCCAGGTTACCAGAGGATGGGTCTAGTGCAGGGCTTTGCGAGAAGTAGGAAACGAGGCTTGTCAAAAGCCGAATGCCTATGAAAGGCATCGCGGCTGACACGCCCAGTAGCAGCGTGTTGCCGCCGCGGTGATCCACCGGCACGGTGCTACCACGGCGCAAGACGACAAGCGTCAGTATGCTGAGTGTGACGAGGAATAGCCAGGCAAAGAGTAATATAGCCATGCCACCCTTCACAAGGTTAAGGCTTCTCGTGGCATCGGCATCGTTATCGGGTCGGTTGAGTTTCGATGCACCGGCTGCGACAAGAGCGAGGGCCGCGGTGACGAATAGGTGAAACTTGATGACCCAGATGGATTCAACCATCCGCCGACCTTCGGAATCGAGGTATGCACGCCTAACACGGTATAAAATTAGCCCAGCTTATGCCTGGGGAACCAAAAAAGCTCTTACGACTCATGTAATATGCCGCTACTAGCTAGTAAGAGAGGCGAGAGGCCGATGCTGGCGACGACGGATGCAGAGTAGCTGTCGGTGTCGCTTAGCTCGAGGCTGCTCGACACAAGCCGAAGAGAGCAAAAGGCGAAGAGGTACAGCCAGCCGAGAATGGCACCATGCCGGATCCCGTGCCTGAACATGACGAAGATGACTGGTAAAGTGAGGATGGCGTAGACCGCTAAGAGGACTGAGGGTAGTGCTGTCGAGCCCATGATCAAAAGAAGATATGGACGTTGTGAATATTCTTTCCGACACCGCAACAGCCCACTGTGAAAAAGGTCGAGATATGAATTTTCGGTACCTCAATCAGTAAACGTCCTAGAATCTTTTCCACTGTATTTTGTCTCAAGACAACAGCCGGGACCCTAGGTCATGCGACCCTGCCATGGCTTTATGTATACCTCAAATAAGCTGTTCAGCCCTTGCTCACCACCAATTTGGGGCGATAGGATAGATACGGCTTGTAAATCCATAGACCCAATCACTTGGCTAGAAAGCATAAAAATTCCTCAAATGATACCATACTCGTCGACAGCCTGGTTGTGCTCCTCCTCCAGCGACATAACGTGTACGCATAAGGCATCAACTTCTCGCATGAGGCATCAACTCCATCAGCTCCATCAGCTCTAGCAGGGCCCACAAACTCCTAATATTCCGAGCAAGGATATCATGAGCACTGCCCCTGCCCATCGCGATAGTGAATGCCTTACGCGAAGACTGGATACCTGATAATTGGTGACGCGACAGTGGGCGAGCGAAATATAGGAGAGCTGCCTGCATACTCCCTAACTTGGGGTGGCTTAGCCATGCAGACACGAAGTCTTCTGCTGATACACGGACACGTCGCCCAAGCGCAGGTGATGGGGTCGAACACCCTGGTCACGACGATGTTCAGAAGCCCACTGGAGGACGTGGTGATGAAGCCGACGAGTCCCTGGAGACTTTGAAGAGAAATTTCGTGATTTGCTGTTGGCCTCACCCCAATCCTTTGACTTTCTGCATGGATTTCTAATCCTCCGGCTCTGCTGTCCAGATTCTCAGTCCTCAACACAGGCCACTACTCGTTTTGCTTCGATGGAGATCTCACTCAGGCACCCCCGACGGAGGTTGACTGGCCATTGAGCTCGTAGTAGAGGCCGCAACGTCACAACATATGCGGAGAATATGTTCGGGGCAGTCAGGGCAACTCGTCAGGGCAACTCGAGCGCTGTCCTGGGAGACCTCGAAGTTCACATGGAAGATCTTACCCCGGATGCCAAAGTGTCGTTTCTATTTCTTCTCATATGTCTGCCAACGACGGTGACAAGACGCTATCGCTTAATCGGCTCATGGCTTCTTTGAGTGTTTTTTTTTTTTCTCTCAGCGGTGTGGATCATGACGACAATCAAGCTTCGAGCCCTAGGGGGGCAAGATTCTGCTCTTTGTGAGTAATAGCAGGAACCGTCCTCTACCTGCCCTAGCAAATCTCGGGAGTCAAACCCTTCACTCACGAGAGCCAATACTCTCACCCCGGACCTCACGAGTCCTCGTCAGCCGCTAGTTCTTCGTGCCAACCACTTTTGACTCCTTATATACCTGTAGCCCGGCCTTTCATCGAGCAGCTACTGTACCTTGGTCTTCACAACAGTGTAGTGATTTTGGGCGAATCTGAACCTGTGGATCTCACCGTCGATGGGACAGCTACCGTAATCGGTGCTGAAGTAACAAATTCTGGCTCAAGAGTAGTGATCCGCGCTCGTCGTGGCGTAGTCCTGTGCGCGGCTGGATTTGCTCCGGACAAGGACTGACGCACAACGTACGGCTGCGCCCCTTCAAGCAACGACTCAAATATGAAGTAACTTGACTGTGGATGCGTGACCAAAGCCGCGAAGCTGAGTGAATTGACACGGCTCATGGGCATTGACGCTACGGGTCTTCATGCCACAGTCGAGCGGCGGAATGCGACGTGCCTCAACGGCGTGGATGAGGACTTCAACAAAGGTGGCAATGCGTACCAGCGCTATCTCGGAGACCCGAGCGTGAAGCCAGACCCGAACATGGGCTCCCTTCCACCGCTGGCCACTACATGCGACGAGAGCATATACCTGGCAAACAGGAACGACGGGCGGATTACTGACAAATAAGCACGCTCTCGTGGTGAGAAAGGGCCAATTACCGATTAAGGGGTTGTATACTGTTGAGGATCTGGCCACTACGGCAACGGAGCGCAACCATCCTAGCGCTGGGGCGACGATTGGATTGGCGATGACGATTGCGTTCATTGCCGCATCGCATGTAGCGAAGCAGAGGGAGCATGTTTAATTTGGAGTCGTTACTTCTGGCCTCGACTTGTGTGTTCCTCATGATCGTGCGGACTTAGACCCAGAATGAGCCCATGGCTGCCTACCTAGGTATACATCCTGCGCGACGATTTTGTTCCAAATCACACCTCCGGCGGTGTGGTCCTCATGATTCCCCTGCCGTCTGAGTCTGTCACTGTCGCGAGTCTGCTGGTACAATATGACTAGTGTGCTGGTCTTGTTGGGCTCCATTTGCATGGTTATCGCGCCGTGAAGGTTACCAACATCAACCCTGGTTTTTCAAAGAACATCTAGTTACCATCCTGGCTCAAGCCTGCGAGCTTCCACAACAATCTCATTCCGTGACTGCCGAGTGACTGAGAGACGGAGGTTTAGGCTAATATACTACTCCACGGTAGACTCATCTGGGAAGGGGGGACTCGTGAGCTGGAAAGACGAACGTGCGGGGCGATAGCTCCGAGTATTCAACTTCGCCATAGGTTCGCTCACATTGTGCTTAGGTTTCCGACATCATAGTCCGGGAGAATTTCGTCTTCGACGTCAGCAGAGCCCCTCGACGCGGGCGGTAGCTGACTACTGTAAGCCTGTGCCCATTATCAGCGATCAAAATGCAGATCAAAAACCTTGACTGGGCCTCATACCTGGTATAAATGAGACGACCAGGGCGTGAAGATGCTCTTGCTGATGTAGATCCCTCTTGGCAAACGCATTTCAGCCCATCATTTCTAGCCATGAAGTCTCTCGTACTACTTATCAGCGCCATGCTGGGTGCCGCCGGGTCCGAGACGGCGTGCGGCTCTAGTTATGACCCTGACCTCACGGTCAAGACGAGGACCGGGCAGTATACGGGCCTGCAGAACAAAGAGCTACAGGGGGTAAGAGAGTTCCGCAACATCCGTTACGCCGAACCGCCGGTAGGAAAGCTACGCTGGAAACCTCCAGTAGCTCTACAGCCATCTGACGAACATCATTTTGCAATTCGATATGCACCATCATGTCCTCAGTATCTAAGCAAAACACTGTCGCTATGGAACAGCAACATAACAGATTTCAGTATCACAACGGGTGACCAGAGCCATCATTCTGGGGAAATGGCGCAGACGAGCGCCGAGGATTGTTTGAGTCTCGCGGTTTACACGCCGATGAAGTCCAGCCCCCATGATAAGCTACCAGTAGGCCTATTCGTGCCTGGGGGTAGTTTTAAGGGCGGCGGTCTCGATGCGCCTTACTACAATCCCAGCGGCTGGGTGAACCGGAGCCAGCAACACATAATAGTGGCCATTAACTACCGAGTCAATATTTTCGGCTTTCCCAACGCAGTTGGACTCGAGAACCAGAATCTAGGGATGTTGGACCAGGTGAGCATCGGTTATCTCCAGATCCCCCTATTCCAGCGTCCCCAGGACTCGCAATCTTGACTTCTGGAAGTAACTAGTCTCTGGAGAGATGACAGAATGGAGGAACTGCCTTCAGCGAGAGTATACTAATCGTTGGCCTCGGGGAAGCGGCTTGCTCTCGAATGGGTGCGCGACAACATTGCTGTGTTCGGCGGCGACCCGGACCGGATCACGCTAGTAAGCCTCCCCAGACTTATTCTCGGTTGATTCCAAAGAGCCTGAGCCAACACCATGAGATTAAATCTAAGGATTTCAAGATATGCCCATCATCTTTGTGAGATTCAATCATTGACTCGCTGTGTGTGGCAGTGGGGCCATTCGGCCGGGGGGGTTTCGGTAGACGTGCTCAACTTTGCGTACCCAGACGATCCCATCGCTGCGGGTCTCTTCCTCATGTCTGGTGCAGCAATGCGAACGTTTGCGCATGGTGCGAACGCACTGCAGGACAACTTTACCTACGTCGCGAAGGAGCTCGGTTGCGACTCTCCTAGCGAGCCCGAAGCGGTCCTCGACTGTATGCGAGAGGTCCCCGTGAACCTCATAACGAATTTCGTCGGCCATTACGGGGACGAAAAGAGGAAGCCCCAGATCTACTTCCGGCCGACCGTGGACAATAAGACTGTCTTTCAGAACTATACAGAGCGAGCCCAGGCCGGGCTATTGTCCGGAGTTCCGGCACTTGTCACTGACACATCAAATGAGCAATCCAGCCTTATTAGCTACCCTGCTGACAACTTGAGCGTAGGACCCAACGAGATAAACGTTTATAAGGGAACGCTGAGCGATTTCATCTGCCCAGCGTACAACACCTCGAGCGCCAGAGCTGCGAGGAATCTCACGACGTATCGATATCAGTACGTTGGCAACTACACAAACCTAAGCCCCTATCCCTGGATGGGGGCTTATCACGGGGCCGATGTGCCCATGATCTTTGGCAGCTATAATAAGACGGGTGGCGCGACGGATATTCAGAAAAAGGTGGCAGAGAGTATGCAAGACTATGTTTTCGCCTTTCTCTCTGATCCCAAAAATGGTTTGGCGAAGCTGGGTTGGCTCCCAAGCAATGGGCCCCATGGCGGTGACGGGCCCATGGCTCGCTTTGGTGGCGCTCGAAACATAATGCAGATCATCAGCTCGACGGATGTGGATGACGCTTGTATGGGCCGAGGCACGTATGATTCTCACCCAAATGTCTAGACAGAGAGCTTCTGATGTTTGACAATCATCTCTCTGGGAGGGGTAGTAGTTTGGATGCTGGACAATTGGTTAAGTGTTTGCATTGATCTCTAAGTGGAAGCCAGTCTGTCATATTTTTGAAAGTGTGCAGATGTCATAAGTCGATCTTTGAAACAAGGACGCTCTGAAAAGTATTGATTGGGGTGAAAAGCAGCACCTAGCAAATTGATGGAATACTCTGGACTGTTTGCGCTTAGGCGTCCGTTAGATGCGAAATGGATTTACAAGCTTCAAGAGTATTCCCTAGACATTTTTTGTTCTCAAGCAAAGGGCCGGGGTCCTAACGTAAAACAACATAGATAATGGATAGACTGAGGAAACAAGCAACCTTGGTCATCACTTAGGTATCAACAGGTGTCGAGAGTGGTCAAATTTCGACCTGTCGGTTCCTGTTCTGTCACAAATGACACCACAGCAACAGCAGACAGCGCTCACGGCTACAACCGAACACACCACTTTACTTTGCGCCTCGGCCCACACAACTCTTCGATGACCATTTTACAACGGAGGCCAGGAGCAAGAGTTCATCACTGTTGGACATGAGTAGCTCTAGCCAGCCAGTTCAGTCATCGACCAGTTGTCATCCCCCAAACACCGCCTTTCAAGACGGGGTCTTTCCGCTCCCGCAGTCACAGCTGCAGAATCACGACTTGATGACACTGGGGTCAGGACGAAAAATGACACCTACTGGTGCCATTGCCCCTGGCTACAATCCTCGAATTGTTGCTCTTCCCTTAGATGTCTTTGCCCAGTCGTACCTCTCGACAGGAAACGCTTGTGGTACAATTTTCAATCCACGTACATCGGCGGCTGTGAGAAGGCTCCATGCACTATCGGTCTTCGAAGGAGCCCAAGCCCGCAGTGGCTCACTCATTCCTCCTGCGAGGCCTAATGGTATATCCCAGCGTACCAATGATGATGTGGAGGAATACCGGCAGCATAGAATGGGCCACTCCCGTGTCCAGTCGCCATCACCACTGAATATGTCCTCTACCCCTATCAGGCCACCTGCAACACCTCATCTCGAGGTTACATCATCCGGACTACCCAACAGCAGCTACACTGATATGAGGTTTGGTGTCATAGAAGCCCCGAGACCTCCTGACGAAAATCCCCCAAATGGATCAAAGGCTGAGAGCATCATACCTAGCGACTCTTGCCCACCACTACCATACAAGCTACAGCTTCTTCTAAGCGAGATCAGGGGTCCGGAACCTGCAGACAAGGCGCCAAGTGAGCACAAACCTCCCGAGACTGGGTTCTATCAACACACGGGAATTTGTGAAGGCAATAGAGCCGAGTACCCAGCTGAATGTTCCGAGGGAATCTGGCTGCCAGGCTGCGAGTACCGTGCAAAAGCTATACATGTTGGCCACTTGCTCAGCCGTGGCGGTTACAGAAATCCTGTCGGTGTTTATGCGGTCCGCTCTCTCCATGACCGGAGCATCGAATTCAGGATGGCAAGAGATGGCTCGTCTGTTTCTGAGATTCTTGATGGCCAGCGCGTTCAACACTTCAACTGCATTCAGCTGAATTGGCCGTTCGCGGGAATGAGCGAAGGGCAGGTACAGTGTTGGGCCAGGCTCTTGACGGCAATGGTGCCTGGGATTAACGATTCCATCATGATTTGGGAGTGACATTTGTGCTATTACGCAGTCGGGTGTGGTGGAAGTGTGAATTACGAGGCGTCTCAGTCCACGGCAATGAAGAAGTGCCTTGTCGAGCTGTAACGTAGACAGGTTTGCGTGGTGATTGCGGATCAGCTGTGCGGACACCCGCTGAACTAATTGATTTATATGTTGTCACCTCATAAGAGCACTTGTGAGGTGATATACAGGTTATACAGCATCCCGTTAGTTACTGATTTGACCTACTTGGTACTGACACCAAAGGACTACAAAACCTTGAGCTGCAACATCGAGCAACATGTCAGTAAAATCCAATAAAGTGACCAGCTTGATATATCATTTCATTATGGTATCAATGTGCGCCTCATGTGCATTGCGCTCCAATCATACATTCGTCTATGCATGCGTGACATCCAATCGTACATAACGGAATTCCTCGTCCCAGTACACTCCCCTTGTCCGGGTGCACCGTGATGCTTGAGTCTACATGATCCAGACGTTCCAAGCGCATCCCATAGCTGCTACAATATATATCGCGGCTGCGGAAATCCCGGGTCCTGTGCCAGCATTAGCATCATCGTCTGTGCCATTGTCGTCACCATCATTGGTGTCGCCACTGTCATCCGTACCGTTTCCGTTGGCACCGTTGCCCTTATCGCCCTCGTCAAACCCGTTCGCCTGGCCACCCAAGTAGTACGCGCCCAACTGACTTAGGCCGCCATCATTCTGGAACAGTGATACCCCATCTCCGGTCCAGTCATTCGCCTCGTTGGGTCGAAAGGCACCAAACCACGAATATTTGGCAACATAGTCCAGCGAATCCAGATACGGCAGCGTCTGGTTCATCATAGCAAATGTCGTGTCGTCGCTCGCCTGTACAAGTGCAAGTTCGCTGATCCACACTTGCAGGTCTCCGTCGAGCCCGCTACCGCTTTTGTTGTACCATCCCGCGAGCTGGCCCAGCCATGAAGACAAGCCAGCAAAGTCCCCGTACCAATGCGCTGTCACGAAGTCCGCTGGGCAGCCGCTCTCTGAGTCGATTTCCCAGCATGAGGAGTTGAAGTCATCGAGCCATTGTAGACCGCGTGATGAGCCTGTCACGCTCGGGTGTGAAATTTGGAAGCGATCCCGCAATGGCACGATCTGTTCAATATATGCTTTGGCTGCGTCTTGTGGCTCGATGCTTGAGCCACCGGAACTTGTCGTTCCATCGGGCTCGTTGAAAGTGAAGAGATGTTTGGACGAGTCGTCCAAGTTATCTAGTTGCTGGATGTCACCATCCAGACTATCCGTGCCGTGGAGCGTGGGCACGAACTCGATATCTGCTTGGAAGATGTCTGAAGAAACGGGGTACGGCGACCAGTTATAGTACCACGACAGTGGCGAATTTGATGAAAGCAATATGTCGTAGTCGGCGGCGTGAGTATCACCGACATACGATAGGCCTCGCTTTGGTGAAGCGTCATCCTGGGCGGTCGAGCGACCTGCCAATGCGCATGCCAAGGCACTCGATAGTCTCAACTTCCTGATCAGCATCTCGGGGCTGAAGGATGAGTTGATAAGGGGTGTTTGTGAAGAGGTAAAGTCGGAGATTCTTTGGGGCTCAAGGGCAGGTCTACAAATGGGAGAGCCATGTCAAAGACGACGTAGTTAAGTATCGAGCGAACGACCGACGGCAGATCGCGAACGAAAGGCTGTGGGAAGCATCATCGCCTATCGGCCAGACCTAGGCAGGTCCAGCATGACGGTGCAACGTAGTGATTCTAGGCCACGTCAGGGTTGACGGCCAAGATTTTCTCATGTCATGTTGAATTTTGCAACTTGGCAGGCTTGGAACGCGATGGTCGGTGGGCTTGGTGAGTTGGAGAGTGCTGCACTACACCTGGAGGTGCACGCCGCTATCCCCGGGCATGCCCATGTTCAAGTACAAGTAGGTATGATGTCATTGGGCCAGCAGAAGGTGGCCCTGGATTGGATGTACGTAGGTCCACTCCAGATCTACTTACTAGGTCAGTTGCTTAACCTGTATAAAGCTAGCGCACCGCAATGGATGTCTGCACGAGGCGCACACCCACAGCGAATGCGATCCACCTGAGTCAGGACTTCCCAATGTCCCAGCCCGTAAATCCGGTGGCGGAACAACGGCTTCTTGTTGCACGTAGGTACAGTTTGCAGCGAGAAGCCTCGAACTTTTTAATCATATCAGACCGAAGGGGATACATACTTAACCATTGCTCTATAAGGCTGATCTGCCTTGTCAATGCACCATGCAGCACAAATTCGCGCTGTGTCTCATATCCTCTCGTGTCAGGACACCGGCGTCACAGATTCAGCTTCGCGCGCACTCCGGTCGATGGATGAGGATATGGTGGCGTGGAGTACGGCTTGCTGCACAATCTGGAGAGCCGAGACCCATAGGACCGTTGACGGAAGGTACCTGTATTCCTGCGCAATGCTGCATACACACATGTGTAGGCTGCCTCGATATCAAGGGAGGCAGCCGCCTTTACTTCCAGTGGATAATCTGACAGAAAGTTTGATCTTTGGAGGATCCAGGTGGCTGGGCCGGATACATACACATGATGGTTGGGAGCCGGGATCTTGCCAAGCTTCCACGCCTAGGCCACGAGGCAAAACTAACGCGGTTAGGGTTCATGCTATTGGTTGCCATCTGACTGAGGTAGCTAGGTCCCCAACCTTCTCCTCTGCTTGTTGCTACCCAGGCGCGCTGAAATTACTCGCGACCATCACGGAGCGTAGAAGGGAGAGGGAGGTCTTTTAGTTGCCCGGCTGTCTAGGTACCTACCTGCCTACAGATATCTGCTAAAGTCCAAGTTGGTAGTGGTAAGCAGCAGTCACGTTCGATCAGGCTCCAGAACCTCCAGCTATCCGCGAGGTAGTCGCTAAGAGATGATGAGTATCCCAGGGTGTGGTCTGGGCAACTGGTGCGTATTGACTACGTGGTTTTGCCAACTGCTCCATGCCAGCCAGGGACATGAGAGACAGCAATTGCTTTGAGGGCCCAATACGACGCCTTTATCGGCTCGTACCTAGCGAATAGTTCGAGATGTTTCAGATGCCCTAACAAGCTGAAGCGAGCGGGGGTCAGACGTCTAACTGCATGTGCATTGGACGTACCTGGACAAGACAGGTTCATCTGAGTACAGTACATCCTAGGTATATTCTGCAGGTTGTACCGTCACGTGGCCGTTGTCGCTGACGAAGATGCTGTGTAGCGCACCTTAAGATGCACAACCAGGAAACGAATATGCCAGCAGCTGAGGTTCTAGTGATGATTATCTGTTGCGAAATATAAAAGTGAACTTGAGGGTCTATCGTCTATGCCGTCGTTGCATTTGCCAGCTCCGCAAGTGGGAACACTGAGTACTGCCAGGCGTACCAGTCCACTGAGAATGCCCTCTACACGGTATCATTGCCGCAATTGAGCCATCCCACAAAGAATCTGTGCTGAGATTTTGGGCAACATGGCTGCACCTAAGCTACCCATCGGCAATGAGAAGGGATGAGGCAGTCCTACAAGCCGAGTGATCTCCTTTGGTTAGGAGGGTCAGCGCCTCTGGAGTCTGAGATTTGAACAAATCCCAAACCGTGGTTTCCTAAGGCCCGTCAGGTTGACATTTCTTGCCTTGGTATAGTTGTGGCGTTTGCTATCGGAGTACTGGAGATGATACACCAAGATATCTCCAGCATACTTTACGCCTACAGATATCCATCTGCCATCCTCACAGCTACCTCTTGTTGTTTGTTCATGGTCTCTCACTTCTGGTCCGGCACCAAGCTGCTTTGTGTTGTTGTTTCACACTTGCGTCCTTTTGTCGCTGTATTGAGTGTACCTATTTATGGTAAGGTAAAAAAAGGGTAGTTCTACTTCGCTGAGAGCGCAGGTAAATACAAAAGGGACGAACCATCCAGCAGGTAGAAAGGTAAGTAGAGGTAGGTACTATCATAAAATCATAGCAGGGAGGTGGCTTCGCCTGCATATGTACTTACGCAGTGGAGGTACCCACCATCTGGGCTGAAACGTCGCCAAATGCGGAGGAGATGCGAGTAGGCGCCTATTATCTTTTAACCTCGTGCACGGAGGAGGAAAGTCCAACTCAATGCGTGGAAGTTTTAACCTGCGACCTTTACCAAATAAGGCCGTTGAAGGAAAGGGCATTGCATCGGGAGGACTCATAGGGGACTCCTACTTTGGAAACAGTACAATGTACGTATGCGATATATACGGCCTGATGTACTTGTATTTCCATTAAGGTACCGCGGTGGTGAAGGAGGTCCAGCTCGTAAGCCCTTCGCAGGCCCTTCGGTCGCCTGATTCTGGGGGGTTGTTCATGGAATGGTGCGTATCCTTGCACACCTTCCATACCCTAGTAACCCTCCAGCCCACTTACTGAGTAGACACGAACAGAGCCTAAATCCATCACTAGATCTGTTAGAATTGCCCCTGGTTTTCGGAACATGGAACCTGACCAATTGGGACTTAGGTATCTACTTTAGGGGCCTACAGAACCTAACCGTCTCATTCAACAGCGCTGTCATTCAATACGCCACCGTATGTTCCCGGGCCAAATACGGATCGTGCTCTTTAGTTTGGGGAGCCACGGAAAGCGTACCATCAGATATAAGGTACATTAGGTAGATAGACCGCAACTCAGAAACGATACTGGGCATCTGATGCTTAACCCAGTGTGATGTAGAGCCCTAGTACAGATATTAGTTCAAACTGACAAGTAATCAACAGCATTGCCAGGTATGTGTGAATAGATGTGTATTGATAAGCTGAAGTACGTACTCATTGTTACATATAAGTCCTCGAGGCATATGAGGAGTGACAGACGATACAAAATTAGAATATGATTCACAGAGAATGCCCAGGTCGTAGCCATAACTTAAAAAGGACAGTGCCCAGGTTAGATGATACTTTCAAAAGGTTGCCTCGGTTGGCCGTCAAGCAATCAGATCATCAGAAACAGCATTGGCAGCAGATTGAGGCGGAAGCAATGGAATGTGGAATGACGGTGTCTTTTGGAGAGTGACCATTACTGGGGAACGGAAGAACGTTTACCTACTAAACTACACACGACCTCAAACAACAGAAGCCTTTTTATAAACATGATGCCGATATGGGAAAACATGGGATATTGCTGTTTTTACCAACTGACAAGTCGGAATTAGGGCTGTGCGATCATCATGGCCCTTGATGAACTGGTTGTTTTCAGAGACGTGACATGCCTGATATACTGCGACAGCGCACTGCCCTGTTTAATCTTTACTGCTTTATTGCATGAGCGGAATAGGCAAGAACTTGCGTAAGCGTCTTCGCCATCGTATACGATACCATCCTGTTCCCGTTGTCTCTTGGTAGTCTTCAAGGTTGGTTCATGGGTATATACGAGCGACACGGCAATTTTGTAGTCTTTCATTCGCATGCTTTCTAACTCTAATAAGTACCTACATCTCTGGGAGTTGGGTACTCAGGATAATGCATGAACGTCGCGGTAAAAGTATACACTCCAGTGTTAGGTATCTTTGGTAGGTAGATGCACCACCAGCACGAGCCCTGGACTACACTAAGTATCTAGAGCGAATCCAAGGCACTCGACCCAGTGGGGAGAATTCAACATGGTTCCATGATGATCAACAATAGTGTTTCATGAAACGCACGGGCCCTGGCGCTGCCCCTGTCAGCACTGCCGCATGTGGTAGCTACTTCATCCTGACGATCAAAGTACTTAGTCTGACAGTCAAGTAGGTACCTACTTAAGTCAGTGTGAGCATCTGCTCTCTCTCACTTGATTCTCATGCCTGTATATTATGGGCTAATATTGGCAATGCAGTAGAGACGGTAGAATTAGACTAAAATCAACTGCGATCAAGGAGGATGAGTAAGAGAAGGAAGTCTTAGACCTAGCTAAGTAGGTAGGTATGGACAGTTCACAGCCGCAGGAGCAGCACAAACATACGTAGCTTAAGTTGTGTTCCGTGCGTTCATCACACCAGAGGAACGCCGTTCCGGGCCATGAAGAAATAGTAGGTTCGTAGCCAACTATCGTGCCCCGTTCCCTAAGCCTTAGTTTGGCTACAGGTGGATTGTACATATTGTAAAAGAAGTAATAAGAGGTGACTACGGCGATCTCGCTGATTGAATGCCATCATCTTAGGTATGTATTCTATGTGTCAGGTACCTAGGTGTTGGAGATACATGCCTGTTAGATGCAGGCGGAATGTAGGTGAGTGGGGGAGGGGAGAGGGAAGAGGGGAGAAGGGGGGGGGAGGGTTGTCGTTGTCGTGTTGCGGGCACATTAGATACCTCCTAAGGGTTCATCTCGAGGTCCATTCTACAAACCTGTACGAAACCTCAGACCCGCCGACGCCCCAGCCCTGTCACTTCGTCACCCTATCACCCTCTCTCGCCTGTTCTCCAGGTCGAGTGCCTGTCGCAGTTGTTGCTTGCACTTTAGGTACGTCGACAACCCCTCTCTTCCTTCCCAAACCCGACTGTACCGACCCTAACTGTGTACCAGCACTGCAATCTACCTCCTATTACGCTTTGCTCAATTCCTCCCGTTCCAACTTCCATCCAACCCTTTCGCGGCCCCCAGTCTGCCAACATCTTTCACATCGCCTGATCCTTCAATTCCGCCTCTCCATTGCTTCGTCGTGCGACATTCCACATGCACCCTTCATCGCAGCGCTTATCTGGCGCATGATCCCAGCATTTCACACATGATCTTATCGAGTCTCCTGCTTTTAATCACCGACATATCTTAAAGCACAGAGTGCAAAGCGAGCGCGCACCTATCCACCTTTAGTCTCTCCCATCCCTCCCGGCTATCCAAGACAAAGGGAGTCAAGTCAATAGTTTCGGAAAATCATGTACGCCAGACTCTCACTTGCCGTGTCACTATTTCCATTCCCTCTTTTCAGATCCTAATTACATGTGCAACTTACTTGCCCTTGTTGCAATAATCGAGCCCGTATGATGTGTCTATCCCTCAACTGAGCTAACTCCACTGGTCGCAACAGAGTCTTTGCTCCGCGCCTACAATCTTCGGCGCCTTCATTAGCCCCCCCATCTCATCCGCCTGAAATAGCCAACTCTGCCCCAATCATCAGCCAGCTTTCCGACCTTAAGACGTGTAGAGCTGGGCGGTCCAAGTATATTTCACTGTGACTGCATTGCTCTGTGGCGTACGCTGGTTCGTTGGGTCGACCTTATCCATACCAGACCCTGACACGGATCGAACCACTAGGATAACGAGACGTCTTGCCCATACTTGTGTGCTTTGGACACCAATCTTCGCCAGTCTTCCATCGCCCATTGTGTGACGAGTTTCTCTCGGCGACTCTTTGATATCACATCACGGTGCGGGGTGGCTGGTCAGTCCTGCGAATATTCCGGGTTTTGTTGGGCCTTTACTCGCCCTTGGCGGTCGCTCGACGGCACAACCCCTTCAATCAGGGTTTAATATCTGAATTAGCTGTGCTGGTTTCGACTCACCCGTAAGGATCCGGTACTTGTTCCCTACTTGATCTGGTGGGTGTTCCATCGGATTCAAGCACAGTCTAAACAAATCATCGACGCCGAGTCATGTCAGTCATGTTGCAAACACCATCACGGGCCTCTACGGCCTCTTCCTCGTCGTTCCAACCGATATCGCGCCAGAACACCATGTCCTCCTACGATGGCACTCGTTCTGCTCGTCAATCGAAGCGCTATTCCATGTCTGCCTTGTACATGTCCATGTCTGCAAACGAAACAGATCTGGAGATTGAAGATGAGCTAGCAAAAGGTACTTGTTGAGTCATCCCGATGCTTGTGATATGCAATACTAACTGACATGCCTGATAGCCCAGAAAATTCTGCGCGAACTAAAGTCGAAGATCTCTTCGCAGTCCAAGAAGAACTTTGTGCTCGAAAAGGATGTTCGATATCTGGATTCGCGTATTGCTTTACTGATTCAGAATCGTATGGCCCTAGAAGAGGTGCGCAAGAAGCCAGCACTTGAATGAGACATGAAGCTGATATCACTCCAGCAAAACGAAGTCGCAAGCCACCTAGAAGAGGCCGGTGATCTCCAGGAAGGCGCATTCCCCAATGACGATAAGACTCAGAAATATGGGAATCTCTTGTTCCTCCTCCAGTCTGAACCGCGACACATTGCCCATCTCTGTCGGTTGGTATCCATGGCTGAGATCGACTCGCTCTTGCAGACGGTTATGTTCACAATCTACGGTAACCAGTACGAAAGCCGTGAGGAACACTTGCTTTTAACCATGTTCCAGGTATGTTTTTTGTTATCCCTCATACAAGGGCTATCTTTGCTAACAAGCTTTGCCAGTCCGTCCTGACCTACCAATTTGATACAACCCCCGAATACTCCTCCTTACTACGTGCCAATACACCAGTCTCTCGAATGATGACTACATACACCAGGCGTGGACCCGGCCAAAGCTTTCTTCGCACAGTGCTGGCTGATAGGATCAATAGTCTCATTGAGTTAAAGGATTTGGACCTAGAGATTAACCCCCTCAAGGTTTACGAGCGTATGTGCCAGCAGATTGAAGAAGACACCGGTAGCCTCCCGGCATCCCTACCCAAGGGCATTACAGGCGAACAGGCGGCCGATAACCCGCAAGTCCAAGCCATTATCGAGCCACGCTTAACAATGCTCACCGAGATCGCGAATGGGTTCCTGAATACAATAATTGACGGCCTCGAAGAGGCACCGTACGGCATTCGGTGGATTTGCAAACAAATTCGAAGTTTGACGAAGCGCAAGTATCCAGACGCGAACGACCAGGTTATTTGCACGCTCATTGGCGGTTTCTTCTTCCTCCGCTTCCTTAATCCGGCTATTGTAACACCAAAGTCGTACATGCTCATTGATGGCATGCCTGCCGAACGCCCTAGGCGGACGCTGACGCTGATTGCTAAGATGTTGCAAAATCTTGCCAACAAGCCATCGTATGCAAAGGAACCGTACATGGCCAAACTGGCCCCATTCATCCAACAAAACAAGGATCGCGTCAACAAGTTCATGCTGGACCTTTGCGAGGTGCAGGATTTCTACGAAAGCCTGGAGATGGACAATTACGTGGCGCTCTCCAAGAAAGATCTAGAACTGTCTATCACCCTAAACGAGATCTACGCCATGCATGGTCTGATTGAGAAGCACAGCGGAGAGTTGTGCAAGGACGAAAACTCCCATTTGGCGCTCATTGTGTCTGAGCTAGGTCGTGCACCCGCCCAGGTTCCGCGGAAGGAAAACAGAGCAATCAACCTGCCTCTCTTCAGTCGATGGGAACATGCCATTGATGACCTGACAGCAGCACTGGATATCACACAGGAAGAGGTTTTCTTCATGGAGGCGAAGTCCATCTTCGTGCAAATCATGCGTTCTATCCCTCAGAACACCTCAGTCGCCCGGAGACCCCTCAGACTGGAGCGGATTGCAGATGCTGCAGCGACCTCTCGTAATGATGCTGTCATGGTACGGAAGGGCATCAGGGCAATGGAGCTCCTCAGTCAACTTCAGGAGATGAAAGTGATTGATAAGTCTGATCAATTCAGCCTCCTGAGAGATGAGGTCGAGCAAGAACTGCAGCATCTAGGGTCATTGAAAGACGGCGTTCTACTTGAAACACAGAAACTAGACGAAGTCTACAAGACCATTCGCGATCACAATGCATACCTAGTTGGTCAGCTTGAGACGTACAAGAGTTATCTTCACAATGTTCGCAGTCAGTCTGAAGGAACCAGGCGAAAACAGCAAAAGCAACAAGTACTAGGACCATACAAATTCACCCACCAGCAACTGGAGAAGGAAGGTGTGATACAGAAGAGTAATGTTCCGGACAATAGGAGAGCCAACATCTACTTCAACTTCACCAGTCCACTGCCAGGCACATTTGTCATCTCTCTGCATTACAAAGGTTTGTCATTATCGGATACTTTCAGTCCGCCGTATGCTAACATCTTTAGGACGCAACCGAGGCTTGCTAGAACTTGACCTGAAACTGGACGACCTACTTGAGATGCAAAAGGACAATCAAGACGACCTGGACCTAGAATATGTGCAGTTCAATGTCACCAAGGTTTTGGCCCTTCTCAACAAACGATTCGCGAGAAAGAAGGGGTGGTGAGGGGCAAACAGGAGACACCTAAATCGAAGGCCCTCCTCCCCCCCGTCCTCCCCACTAGGACCAAGGAACGATCTATGGTTGTTGATAAGGCATGGCGTTCACGGCTCTTTACGAATAGATACCACTTTCCTTTCGATACCAAGGCATTGCCACTCTTACGATTTCCTTCAGCGCTCGCGATTCTCTAGGGCGCACGGTCCCGTACCGTCACCACGGGCGTTACACTGCTTGTCAGCAGTCGGTCGGGCTGAACCAAGCTGGATAGTATGCCCATGCTGGACCCATTATTGTTTTCGTCCGTCACAAAAATGGATTGGCTGCAATATATTGCGAGTCTTGGGTTAACGTGTGTCGAAGTACATATCTTCAATATTCGACCGTTTACTCGCTTCGAGAACAGCAGCTTTTCTATGAAGTCAGGTGTTGGCATACTTGTGTGCTATTCCGCAAACGTTTACTGCGCTGCTATGTTCAAGATCCAAGACTAAGCTGCAATGCTATCGATATTAATCGCACCCGACAAGAGCGACTTCCTACCGCGTGATGGCAACATTCTGAGAAGTTGGCGTGTTGGTTACCATGAGGACAGAACCAAAGGATTCCCAAGAGGTATTCTTGTTGCTCGGCTGGTCCGGCGGCTGTCGTGCAGATCATTTGGGGTGTATTTCTTGGTTTCGATGAATCTGGTCTGAGACGGTAGACCACCGTTTCCATCCACACACCTTCTGAAGAGTCAGTTTGTGAGCCTTATTACATGACAATAACATTATGGGACAATGATGGAAAAGATGGTTATGTCATGGGTAATTATATCATGTCTGTTGTGTGTGGACAGGCACAAGGTTAATGGGATGCGATGGATTTCATCAATACATAGTCTAGCTTCCATCTTTGTATAATATACCGCTTTTAATACCCCGCCCGGTCCAGAACCTCCGATCACTGTGAACACTGAAATGATGGCTGCGACTGACATTATGTCATTTGAGTCTCTACCCTTCGACACAGGCTGGCGCTTCCTCTACTCCAAGATGGGTTATTTCAGCTTTTTATATTGTCTATGTACATACGACATACTGTCTTAGCCGGAATTGCTTGCTCCGACTTGCCAAAACGAGCAGGAAATCGACCCTTGGAAGCGAAAGATGAGTATCTTTGGATTTCACCCGACCAATCGTTCGCGAAATCGCGGCCTGTTCATTTGTGTCCTTGTGCCAGACGCACGCAGCGCGGCAGAAATAGTTACGGAAGGATAGATGATCGGAATTCATATTGCGATGGGGCTCATTGTCGCCCTTACCAAGACATTATAGTCTGGCACAAACGTTATAAAGTACGGGCCTCTCTAGTTCTTTGCCAAATCGCTAGCAGCTTCTACCTTCTGCGAGTCAACGTGTGAGGCGCGCTCTGTACACAACTCGTGACTGTACGTATCCGTTTCTATCATACCTATGTGGCTTTTGGGAGTGTTCGCCGCGGCGCTGGGGCTTGCGGGGGGGCTAGTTGATGCCACTATTCAGGTTATACCCGGGGCTACCTGGACAGCAGTGAGTTCTCGAGCCTTCTCCTTGGGTACCGTGACGGGTTGAGGGCAATTAGTGATTTTTCGAGGGATATCCGGTCAGTCTAGCATCCCATCAACAGGTGGCCTTCCCAAAGGTATCATTGTCTTGGAGACTTCTGCTGTCGATAATGGGGACACGTATCTACTGTTCAATTGAACCTCGTCTCTGATTGCTATCTAGGATAGGGGTCTGATTCGTCTGCAACTCTGACTGGTATGCGTAGTCTAATGGTCAGCATCTCCAAGCCCACGGAGGCGGTCTCATCGTCGTCAACGGAACCTATTTCCTCGTTGGTGAGGACAAGACAGCCGGGTCAGCATTCCAGAATGTGAACTGTTACTCGTCACCCAATCTTGTGGACTGGACTTATGAGGGTTCCCTGCTGAGCAAGGAGGCCAGCGGCGATTTGGGCCCGAATAGAATAGTAGAACGACCGAAGGTGATCTGGAATAAGGAGACGAGCCGGTACGTTCTATGGATGCACATCGACTCTTCAAATTATGGCGAGGCCAAGGTTGGGGTGGCTACGGGAGAGACGGTTTGTGGAAAATATGGTGAGCGGCGTTGGACATTTCCATCTCGTGGAGTAACGAGAAACCACTGCCCATGGGTAGACTTTGCTAATGGATGAACTTGTGACTATAGATTACAAAGGATCCTTCCGTCCTCTGAATCACCAGTCTCGCGACATGGGCCTCTTCGTCGACACAGACGGCACTGGCTACCTACTCTCTGAAGACCGCGAAAGTGGTCTGCGCATCATGAAGCTGTCAGCCGACTACCTCTCTATCGCGTCATCGACATATCTCTGGAAAGACAGCATAGAAGCTCCTGCACTGCTGAAGCTCGAAGGACGGTACTACATGTTTGGCAGCAAGCTGACGGGGTGGGATCCCAACGACAATGTCTATAGCACCAGCACCAGCCTCACTTCGGGTTGGAGCGCGTGGAAGACATTTGCGAATGCCGGGAGTAAGACGTACACAAGCCAGACAAACTATGTACTTGCGGTGGGTGAGAACGGAGCTGTGTACATGGGGGATCGGTGGGTCAGCAAGAATCTGATGGCCAGCACCTATGTATGGTTGCCGCTGAGCGTGAACGGGACAAGTGTTACCATGAAGGACCACGAAAGTTGGGTGCCGGATCTGAAAGGTGACAGCGGGAGTGTCTCGGACACCGTTCCGGCGGAGAACACATACGAAGGTGAGACGGCGGCGCTATCGAATGGGGCGAAGACGGTTTCTTGCTCCGGATGTGCTGGCCAGCATGCCGCAGGCTACATCGGCGGGACGACATCACCAGGGGGGACGGTCGTGTTCTCAGGGGTGCGTAGCGATGTCGACACGAGAACAACATTACGAGTCGCATACGTGAATGGGGACAGCAAAGTACGGTACGCTGCGGTAAGCGTTAATAGCAGAGCCCCTACCACGATTGCATTCTTGCCCACGGGCGGCGGGACAATGAACAGTGCGGTCACTGTTGATTTGAAGAGAGGAGAAAATGAGGTTCGAATCGAGGGTATTAATGGCGGCTGGGGTCCTGATATTGATCGATTGATTGTCCCTGTGCGTTAAGAGGCTTAGTTAGTGACCAGACGGTAATTACCGTGTGTTGGAAAGGCAGGATAACTATCAATCTGAATCATGTGGGTACTAGCAGCAACACAAGATTCTTCGTGATAGGCTTTCAGATGCTTCTTCCAGAAGTAAATACGTGCTGTGGGGGGCTCAATGTATCACATATCTCACCTACATGTCCAGTAATCAAGACGTATTTTCTTGGGTCTGACAATCGTAGCTACCAAGAAACATGGCCAGAGTCTAATTGCCGTCAGGCCATTCTGCAGGAGGACATCCACACGACATTGGTACAACGATCTTTACTGGTATTTAGCACGTAGTATCGTAAGTCGTTTTCACCCATGGTCAAATGATGTCTGTGGTAGTTGGGGAATCAACCGGATGCAATAGAGCGGTGGATTTTCATAGTGAATACTGCGATCCAATTAGGGATAACTAGGACAGGCACGGCTCTCATGTTCGAACATTTCAACTCAGGAGGTTACCAACAACTGCTCTTCATCATTATCAGTATGCAACTGCGCGCCAATTCCGTGTTTTCCAGAACATTATTGTGCCCCGATCCATTCATATCATATGACTGGATTTGGATCCTAAAGATCTTCGCCAACGCTTCTATCTCTAGGATGAGATGTTCATCTTTGATCTAACCCCTGTTCGTGCTGTATCTTCTTCTGCTCTACCTGCGCACGCTCGATCGCCTCAAAATCCCGATCAGCATTTCTTGAGCCTCTGAACACGCTGTCTGGTAACGCGTTCAAGGCTTCTTCCTCTTTGTCCAATTCTCGGAAAGAAAAGTGAAACGCAGTGCCACCGAGGCAAGAGACAATGGCTACAGCCGTGTATAGCCAAACAAGGAGCGGGTCCACGGCTAGCGGTACAAAAGCCTGCCCAAGGGCCGATGAAAACGCCTGCGAGAACCACCATATAGCCGTGATAAAGCCTCGCATGTTCTTTGGTGCCTTAGTGAATGCGTATTCGAGGCCTGTGATAGAGGCGAATATTTCAGACCATGCAATGAGAACACTAGTCAGAAATTTTGAGTCAGTTTACATCCCTGCTGGTGACAGAATCTGCCTCAGGGGGTAGGACGCCTGGGATTTCCTTCTCCTTCTTCTTGAAAAGAAGGCTAGGGGTAAGAGGCTTGATGTTGCAACTGATACATTCTGCACTTTAGACTTCGGAGGGAATGGGGATTGAAGAACATCAAAATACGAACTATGATGGAGTCTGTATCCAGACCGAGAGCGGAGGTTTGTACATGTACTCGGGGATCGTATCCGTATCTGGGTCGAGTCCCATCTGTCGGAGGATAGTGGTTTGGCAATCCGCGACGTATCCATACCCATCAATGGTTCGACAAGGGGACTCCATATAGATGTAATGTTGGATAATGGCACTGACAATCATCGAAAGTGTGCCCAGAACGAAGCCAGCAGTCATTTTTTTGATTGGTGTGAACAAGATACCCCGGCGAGCGAGGAAGGGATAGAAGATTTTGTCGCAAATAGGAATGAATATTAGCAGAGCAATAGGGTCAAGGTTTGTGACAACATCATTTGGGACGCCGTCTAACTTCATAGTCGCAGCTTGGGAGATCAAGTTGGTCGTAAGCTGATTGTATGGTAGCCACCATATAGGCATAAGAAAGAAAACCTGGCAGGCCTTAAGCCCTCGACGGACCTCATCAACCCAGTTATCATCAAAGGTCATCCAGGATGGACGAAGCTCCGCAGGGATTTGGCTAGGCTTGACGCGCTCGAAGAAGCCTGGCTCCGTCATATTCCTATAGAGTCTGACAGGGTTCCAGGACCATCTCCCCTTCATGGATAATCCAATAAGGCCAAAGAATTTGCCGAGAACGGATCCTGTTGGAGGATGCCGTACATACTTGTTCTTGAATGCGATCAAAACCATGGGGCAAATGACGAATAGTGCCGTAGGCAGAGTAAATGCTAGCCAGAAACCGACATATCTCTCGGCATAGACCATAGAGATCTGCCCGACCAGTGCCCCAACGTTGATGAAGAAGTAGTAGCGCATGTAAATGACTGAGATAGTCATTACTGGATCTTGTATGACCCTCTCGCCACTTCTCAGGGTTTTGATGAGAGCACGGGGCTGAGCAGCTTCATACTGTTCGGCGATCATAGGAGAAATGTTAGATTTGAAGAAACCAACGCCAATGCCAAAGATGACAAGGCCAAGAGAAAAGCAGCCGAGAGCACCCTGTGGGTTATCGATGACAGGCGGAAGAGCCGAGACAATCAGAATGATGTGACCGATAGTCGCAACTACAACCGCCACGTGGATCGTCTTATACTTTCCCCAGTACGTGTCCGACAAGTATCCACCTAGATCACGATGTCAGGGATAGGATCATGGAGACAGCCAGATGAAAGCACGATGCTTTTGGGAAGTAGCATACCAACAAGCGGCATCAGATATGCCCAAAAGCTATTGAAGGTAACCAGGCCCGTGGATGCCTGTTGGCCTTGGTCGAGAGCACCCGGTTGAGTGCCAAGCGAAGTGTCGACAATGTTTCCGGCCTGAGAGTCGGCCGGCAAAGGCTGCTGGATGAAGTTGACGACTTATCTACTTATCAGCTCGGTTCTATTCAGACAGACGAAATGGCTAGGTCAAACGCACACACTGCGGTAGTTCCATAGTAGGCGAATCTCTCACAGAGTTCGATGAAAGCGATGGTATAAATGATCCAGTTGATAGGGCCCTTGACGCGACGTAGGGTTTCTAGCTCCTCCTTGGTAGGATATTGTTCGCCGTTGGGGCCATGGAGGGGTGTCTCCACGTTGTATCCAGAAGAAATGGCGCCAGCATCATCTTTGTCCCCAATGGGGTCGACAGGATGGCCCCGATCGAGTATCATGCCCTTTTCATGTGCGGCCGACGTGTCAGCATCAGGGACCTCAACGGCGTTAATGTCCGGTCTGGCAGTCGACATGACCAATCGTCGTAGCTCGCGCAGCGAGATAGCGGTGGTCGCAAGAAATACGCAGAAATAATAAAGACGACAACAGGACACGATGTCATGAACCGCTCACGAGTCCAGAATTGAGACACGGTCGGCTGGTGGCACAGATTCTGGTCGGTATATAACCCGTTCGGGGTCTAATGAGAAGCATTTATAGATAGAAGAGCGCGGGAACATAGGCTCGGAGACAGGACAGTTCCATTTCAATCAGGATCATGGTAAATTTGTCGGAGGATGCGTGCGCACCTGGGACCAAGAGGACAATAGATAATGCTTCTCTGAAGAGACCGGGGAAGACTCTCTCACCTGGTAGCAGGGCTCAGATAGGTGCGCGACGTTCCATTGGAAGATCGCAAGTGCTGATCGCATCCCCGACGACCATCTTGGCTGTGCTTGGCTGCAGGATTCGAGTATTTCACAACGCAAGTTGCGAACAGGGAGGATGGGCAGAGGACATGGTATCTACTCAGAAGGGACCGATGGTAGGAATAAGTAGCGGTACGCCGAGTAGAAAAGAACGCAGCGACACCAAATCCAGGCTTTCTTCGCTCATATGGCATTATCTACAAAGTAAAGCCCGGTGGTACGGGCAGTGGGTATTTTGATCCTGGGGATGATGCTACCCAGATCACGTAGTGAATGACGTCCTAAGCTCGAGGAACTACGATAGTTAGGACATAACATTGGGAGCAGCTACTTTATGCAGTGCTACATGGATGGTGGCATTGAAGACTGTATACCGCTGTGCTTTCCAGGTGTGTCTAGGTAAGTATGTACACACTTCCTACATAGGGACGTCTTAGGCAGATCACAGGGTAGTACGCACCTGCCTTTTTTGGTTGATGACATGCTTTAAGTCTTTCTGTTTATCCCTAGTAGATATCTATGTGTGTATGTAACGTTACACCCCCTATGACCAACTACCCCCTTTAACCGACCACTTTTTTCTATACTTAACACTAAAAACACCGGTTTTTAACGTTAAATAACTTGACGAATACAAATAGTAAAAATAAACTATATATATAATAAAAATTATAAAACATTATATTTATTATAGTATTATATACGCATGTATTCGCGTTATTACTGCTATACTGTAATAATTTAAGGCAAAATAATTAAATATAACGTTTAAAATAACTATAAATTAAGTTTTAAAAATTCAATTTTTATTCAGTGTTGTACGAATACCGCTATATTTAAAGTTTACCCTGTATAATAGGTGTGACGATACGCCCCTTTGCGTTCCGGCAAGGGGGGATAGGGTATAAGGTTTATGTTCCTAAGGTAGGGCACGATAGCCGTACAAGTATTAGGCTAGTAATGTATGGAGTTTTCTGCCGCTAGGGGTTTACTTAATATCGATTGTTAAAAGGTATTACTTCTTTTAGTTTTTAAGAAGTAAACTAAAGCTTAAATTAATTACTAAAGTAATAAATAACTAGTTACATAGGAAATCTTTTGCTTTATATGTTCTTTATTTTTTTACTAATTGTCCTTAAATCGGTTAGATATGTTGCGATCTAATATATCCTTTCGTTACTTAATTAGCTAAAGTGTTACTAAATCGGCTGGATATATTGCGATCTAATATATCCGTTACGTAACCCTCGGTCCGTGTTTTTTCCGTTCTTTATTTTAGGGCTAACCCGCTTGTTTTAGAACCAAGTTCCCGTCCTAAGATAACTCTTTTGTTCCGGGCCGCCGTATTAAGTCGCCCTTATTAGTTCGTAACATTATTTCCTTTTTTTTAAAGCTTTTGTCTGTAAAGCTATAAATAGTAAGTATATGCTTTAGTTCCTTCTTTAAACTTTTGTTCCTTTCGTTATTTTCTTTCTTTTTTTTCGCTAACGCCGTTATATTAGGTTGCATTTTTAAACCTCGTTCGGCGAAAACGACTTAGCGCGATTTTCTTTTGTTCGCAATCCTTTAACATTTTATAAGCATGCTTTCCTGTTTTTATTGCAAGGGCCGGGGGATCGATTTTTATTAAGTCTTTTTGCGGGACTTTTTTTGCTGCGCTAAATGCGTCCGTTTTAGCTGTTTCTGTTATAACGTTTTAAGTGTAGGCGCTAAAAAGCTTCGTAATATTACTTTTTAGCATTAAAAGTTAAAAAACGAGCTATAAGTCGCAAAAGAAAGGGTACTTCGTTTGCGAAAGCAAAAGAAACTATAGTTTAAAAAAATAATGCGTGCGGTGCATTATAGTATTGTTACGAACTAACAAGGGCGACCTAATACAGCGGCCCGGGACAAGGGAGTTATCCCAAAACAGGGACTTAGTCCCAGGACAAGTCGACCAGTCCCAAAACAAGTGGGTCAGTCCTAGGACAGGGACAGAACAAACACGGACCGAAGGTCACGTAACTGGATAGCCAGGATAGCGAAGCTATCCAACATATCCAGATAGCTAGGATAGCGAGGCTATCCGAGCGGCCCAGGCCAACGGCTAAAGGTAATCAGTAAAGGAATAAAGGATATATAAAGCAAAGGATTTCCTATATAACTAGTTATTTATTACTTTAGTAATTAATTTAAGCTTTAGTTTACTTTTTAAAAACTAAAGGAAGTAATACCTCCTAACGATCGATATTAAGTAAACCCCTAGCGGCAAAAGACTCCATACACCACCAGCCTAATACTTGTACGGCTATCGTGCCCTACCTTAGGAACATAAACCCTATACTTTATTTCCCCTTGCCGGAACGCAAAGGGACGTATCGTCACAAGTATTAATAGTGTCGAGGAATTAAAGCGTATTAAGCGTAAAAAAGCTAAAGCTAAAAAGGCTCGTTATGTCGTTAACCGCTTTTTTTTTTTAGTTAATCGTTTTTTACTTAATAATTTTAAAATTAAATAGGACGCCGTGTATTTTAAAGTATTTTTAAATTTTTCGCTAATAGTCGATTTAGGTTTTATTAATAAAACTGTTGAACTTGCTTAAAGTAATTCGTAAGGTGCTTAATAAGTTCCTACGTGTTATTTTTTAGTAAGTAGTTTTTTTATTTAACTAAGTACTTAATTTAGTTTTTTTTTAATTAAGTGTTTAGGATTTATTCGACCTCGTATTTTTTTGGGTTTTTTTGGGTTTCGACTTATGTTTTTAGCGGGGTGTTTCGTGGTGCTAGTTTTAATAGTAAAATATAAAATACTAGGTGTATCCGCATTTTTTGCGGTAGTAATAGTTAATAGTTAGTGTCGGAAATTACTTAATTAATTTCGAATAGTCCTAATTTTTTAAAGTCGAGTTTTTTATTTAGTTTTTTAGTTTTAATGTTTCGTTATAAAAAGTAAACTTAGTTTCCTTTTATTAAGATTAGTCCTGCAATCCTTTTGCTGTTATAGTATCGTTTTATGCGTTTTTAAAGGAATTAAAGTTTTTTTTAGAAGTACTTATGAAGTCCTTTAAGCTCCTTTATTTTTGTTCTCGCTTTAGGTACGTTTGCTTTTTATAAGGGGTTTTTAGTAATATTTAGTTCGTATTTGTAGTTAGCTTTAAACGGTAACGTTTAAAGTAATTTATTAGTGTTTCCGTTATACGCTAGCTTTGCTAGTAGTAGTAAGTATACTTAGTTGTTTTGTTGTTTGTTAATATAATATTTAAAGTATTATTTTAGTGTTTAATTTATTCGCTTAGTTTGTTTGTCCGTTTAGGGGTAATAGGCCGTAAATAACTTTTGCTTAACTTTTATTTATTTTATTAAGCTTATTTAAAACTTTAATGTAAATAATTTATTTCGGTCGAATATAACTTCGTTCGGTAGTTCGTATTTGCTAATTACATGTCGAAAGAAAGTATACGCTAGGTTTTTTGCTGTACTTGTTTTTTTATATAAAATATAATATATTATTTTAGTAAGTTTATTTATAACGACTTATATGCTATCGTACCTTACTTTTGTTATTAGCTCCTTTAAAGGTAATAGCTTAATAATAAAATCCTATGTAATAATGCTTTATGCTTTAATAAGTATAAATACTAGTTATAGTAACCCGTAGGGCTTATATTGTTCTGCTTTCGCTTTATTATAAGTATTGCATTCCTTAATAACTTTTTTAACTGTGTCGGTAAGGGTTGCGAACGTATAATGTTGCTTTATTTTGGTTTTTGTTCGGAACACTTTTTAGTATTTATATACGAAATGTTCGTAAAATGCTTTAATAAAGGCTTTCTTGTAGTGCTTTAGTATTATTATTTTTCTTTTTATGCGTAGTTCGCTTTTAAGGCGTTTTATTTATTCGTTGTTAAAAGTTACTTAGTACGTAGCTTTGCAAATAAGGTGTTTTTTTTTGTTTTGTCGTAAAAAGGTTTAAGCTTGTTTAAGCATTAGCTAGTTATAGTTGCTTCGCCGGCTTAGTATATTTGCTTTAGCGTTTTCGGTTCCTTTAACGTAAATAATTTTAAAGTTAAATTTAGATAGAAATTCTGCTTATTTTACTTGTTGCTTATTAAAATCCTTAGTAGTTATAAATGCCGTAAGGTTTTTGTGGTCGGTAAAAACTTTAACTAAAAACGTGGTGCCGCTAAAATATAGTTTTTATTTTTTAAATGCTTTAATAATAGCCATAAGTTCCTTATTATAAATTTAGTAGTTAAGTTTTAGTTTATTAAGCTTTTTTAAAAAAAATGCTATAAGGTGTAACTTCCTGTTTTTGTTTCTTTATGAAAGTTGCTTTCCGATCGCGAAATTTAATGCGTCGGTTTTTACCTTAAATTTTTTGTTTGGTTTTAGTAGTTGTAAAATTAGCTTGTTTAAGATTTGTTTTTTAATAGTGTCGAATGCCTTTTATTTTCGCTTTATTTACTAAAACGTAATGTTTTTTTTAGTTAGGTCCGTTAAAGGGGCCGCGATTTTCCCGAAGTTCTTAATAAAAAGCCGGACGTAGTTCGTAAATCCTACGAACGCCCGGACGTTTATAACGTTTTAAAGTACTAGCTACTTTTTAACTGCTAAGATTTTAGATTCCTGGATTCTTATTTTCCCTGGGGTTAAAGTAAATCCTAAGAAATCGACTTTTTATGTATAAAACTTGCTTTTTTTTGGGCTAATTAGTAGCTTAGTAGCTTGTAGGGCTTTTAGCATTTATTTAACGTAATGTTAGTGCTTTTTTATTGTTTTAAAATAAATCAGGATGTCGTTTAAGTAAACAACGACAAATTTGTCGATAAATTTTCGAAGTACGTGCGTAATTATTATTTAAAAGCTAGCCGGGGCGTTAGTTAGTCCAAATAGCATAATTAGGTACTTAAAGTGTCTGTAAGTAGTGCGGAAAGCTATTTTTTATTCCTTTCCTTTAGCGATTTAGATTAAGTTATACGCGTCGGGTAAATCTAGCGCCGTAAATTATTAGGCTCCTTAGAGCTTGTTTTTAAGTTTTTTAATTAATAGTAGTAAGTAGCAGTTCTTAATAGTAATGCTGTTAAGTTATTAATAGTTAACGCATAATCGTAATTTCCTGTTTTTTTTAGGTACAAATAATATTAAGTATCTTGCTAGCGACTTAAATAGTTTAATGTATTCTTTTTTTAGGTTTTTATTAAAATACTTCCGGAGTTTTCGTCGCTATATTTCGTTTAGTCCGTAAATTAGCTTAAAGTCGGGCTGCTTTTTTTTTTGTAGGGATATGCTATAGTCCTATTTATTGTGCTTTAGTAAACCTATTACTATGTCGTGTTTTCCGTTAAATAAGGCGCCGTACTGCTAGTATTTTTTTAGTACTTTAGTTTTATATATTAGCTTAAACTCCTTAGTAATTAAGTATACTTTAAGGGTTTTTCGTAAATCCGTTTAAGGCTTTTTTGTAGTTTTTTTAGGAACGTAATTCCTTTTTAGTATATCCTACTAAAGTTAGCTTGTTTTCCAGTTAACTCCGGGATTGCTTACTTATAACTAAAGTATTTTTAATATTATTTCGTGCTTAAAGATGTCCGTAATATTAAGCGTAAGCTATTTTTAGTAATTTTAAATGTCGAGCAGGAGGTATATAGTCTCTCGCGCGATTTTTTTATTCTCGTACGTTACTAGGCTTTTATCGACGGTCTTAAGTCAGTAGGGGGCGTCTTTCCTTTTTTATAGTATTTTTAAGTTATTAATAACTTATAATAAAATGTAGTTTCCTTAAGCTTTTGTATTTATTATAGCCTAAATCGTATGTTCTTTATACTGCACTTCGATAGTAAGGTGCTTGTAACTTTTTCTGCTTAGTTCGTTTAAGGTTTTATTAGGTTGCTGGGCTTAGTGCTGCCTGTTTAGCATTAACCTTAGTCTTTTTCCGGTAATTTTGCGTGGTCGAGGCGCTGCTGCTTTCGTTCGGCTATTTGCTTTTTATTTTATTGCGTGGCTTTTTTGCTTTGCTGCTAATTTTTGGCCTTATTTAAGGCGTAAATTAAACACGCGCTAACTAGGCAGTAGTACCAGTTGCGCTAATGCGTTTCGCACTTCCTGGGGTATTTTGGGTTTGGCCGTAATATAGCGTAATTTCCTTTTAGCTTTATTATAACTAACCCTATTTTATGTTTTTAGTATAGTACCTTCGTAAAAGTACTTGCTTGTTATTAAAGGAACTACTTTTAATGTAGTTTCTTTTCGAGGTAATATTTGCAGCTGTTAATTACGCACGATACCTATAATAAGGTATAGTGATTTATGTAGCTAGGGCGTAGGATTTCGTTAAATCCTGCGTTTTTGCTTGGGGGTTCGTTAGCTACTACAATTGTTTCTTCGGGATTTAATAGTGCCGTTCCTCGGACTGCTATTTATCCTTTTTAATAAAGGTTTTATTTTCGTGCTATCCTTCGGGCCTATCGATCGCTTCCTAAGCTCTAAAAATATTAAAGCTTAAGGCCGTAAAAGTGGTCGCTTTCGTATGCGTTAGTATTTTTTTCGCCGTTGCTTGTATTTAGTTTAAGGTGCTAAATGCAAGCTACCGGGGCGTAGCATATGCATTCCTTGTTCTTAGCTTGCTAGCTATATAGCGCCTTAAAGTACTATACACAGGCTTGGTTAAGGTGCTTTTAGCACCTGCTATACTGTTTAGTAGTGCTGTTTTTGTTATGCTTTAGGAAGTTTAATAGTTTTTCTGTTGGCTTTTTAGTGGTCGCGCCAAGTTATTTAGTTTATGTAGTAGCCGAAGTTTGTCGTGTAAGTTTAAAAACTTTTCGCCACTTATTTCGAAAACTTCTGCAGTCTCGAGCAAAGTGCTTTTTTTTGCTGCAGTTATAGCATTCCTTGTTTTCGCGCCTTTTGTTTCGTTAGGTCGCGTTAAAGTCTATTAGTTCTGCGTGAGTTTTAATAGCGGTAGACTAGTATCGTTAGTAAGGGCGCTTTTAGCGTCGCTTTCTAGTATTAGCTTAGGGGCGCTTTCCGCTGTTCCAAGAGCTTTTCCCTTGCCGCTCTATATGTCGCTTATATAGTCGGTTGTTGATTTTTACGGTTATTGTAATATAGTTGTTTAGTTTGTTTAGTTGTTTTTTTTTTAATTATTTCGTCTTTAACGTCGTTTTTAAGCCCTACGTAATATTACGCTATAAGGGCGTCGTCGTCGGTTTATTCGGTCCTAAAGGCGATCTGCTTAAATTCCGCTGTATACTTGGAAGCTAAGCTTTTTTGCTTAAGCTGCAGTAGTTATCGTTCCGCGGTTTTTGCTTCGTTTAGGTTTCCGAATGTGCTTTAAAGCTTTTTCTCGAACCTAGCGTACTTTTTAAATAGCTTTTTAGTGTCGTCGTCTTAGTTTTTTTTATTATTATTTAAGTAGTTCCTTATAATAAGCTCGAACTATTCTAAGGCGTTGCCTTTTAATAGTCCTGTTGCTACTAAAATTTTATCGGGTTCCGTAATAATCGTGCGAGCGTAAAATCGCAAATACACCCGGACTTAAGTAAGGAATCCTTGTACATTGCCTTTTACTCCGTCGTACTAGGGTGGAGTTACTAGCTTATAACTTCCGGTAGTTTTTCCTTTTAAAATTGCTATAACTTGGGCTTTTAGCTGCTTATTGTTTTCTTTTACGGCGGTAAGTTATTGTTCTAGCGATACGATGCGGTTTAGCATGTTTTATGCTGTTTATGCTGGCGTGTTTGCCGTGCTCGGGGTAGGGGTTTAAAGTGCTATAACTGTAGCGATGTTATTGCTTAATAGTTATATAGTAACGTACTAAACAAAAGTAATTAAAATGTAACGATACGCCCCTTTGCGTTCCGGCAAGGGAGGATAAAATATAGGGTTTATATTCCTAAGGTAAAGCACGATAGCCGTATAAGTATTAAGCTGGTAGTATATAAAGTCTTTTGCCGCTAGAGGTTCACTTAATATCGATCGTTAAAAAGTGTTGCTTCCTTTAGTTTCTAAAAAGTAAACTAAAGCTTAAATTAATTACTAAAGTAATAAATAATTAATTACATAGGAAATCCTTTGCTTTATATGTCCTTTATTTTTTTACTAATTGTTCTTAAATCGGTTGGATATGTTGCGATCCAATATATCCTTTCGTTGCTTAGTTAGCTAAAGTGTTACTGGATTAGCTAGATATGTTGCGATCTAACATATCCGTTACGTAACCCTTAGTCCGTGTTTCTTCCGTTCTTTGTCTTAGGGCTGACCTGCTTGTCCCGGGACCAAGTTCCCGTCTTGGGATAACTCCTTTGTTCCGGGCCGCCGTATTAGGTCGCCCTTGTTGGTTCGTAACAATAGGGTAACTACACCGTATAGCCCTTAAAATAAAGATGGATTACCCTGTAACTATAGGGTAAGCTAGGTGGAATTTCATGGAACCACATGGAATTACTTAAAATATTCTGGAACCGTTGCTTATAAATTAACTGGTTATAACTTAGTATTATTACTTAAGTTATACTTGATTTATAAGCAGGATTAATAATATAAAAACATATGGAATTAAGTGGAATTACGGGAAATTGTATATATAAAGGAGGATTTCTTTTTTTTTTTCCTTTTAGAAAATCAAGCAGAAAATAATTAAGTTATAACCCTATATAACTTTATACGCTTCACTTTATAATTTAAACGAGCACTTATGCACTTTAGTTGCATAACCCCACATATCCTTTTAACAATTTTTTTTTTTAATCCCAAAGTACTATCAATTTGTAGCTAGGTTTAAAATAATTCGTTTTTTTTTTTAGCGTTAGCTATTTAAGTAAAACTAGGCTTCTTTTATTTTTTAGGTCCCGATTGATAGCAACGCATGCTTTTCGTATCCTCCTTTCTGTTCTTTTTTTATTTTGTAACTAAACATTAACCTAGTATACCCTGTAAGTAAGTATTACTTGCTTTTTTAAAGCTTTAAGCTTTACTTTACGATATAAAGCCACTTAAAGCTTCTGCCGCAATATAAAAGCATAACTTACTAAATCTACCGCTGCTTTTGTATTTAAGTCCGCATAAGTCTTAATATTTGAATTTTATTGCGTTTACGGAAACACCTTGCATCCCGTGTAAAAGATAGTCGAAGCACGAATAAATCCCCTTATATTAGACCTAATGTTAGATTCTGCCTTTAAGCCCTCGATCCTTTTCCCGAAAACTTTCTGCAGTTTTTCGCGAAATATCCTAGCTTCCCGCAGCTATAGCAGTTGCCGTACGTTTTGTCGTTTACTAGTATATTATTAAGGGATGTTACAGTAATATTGCTAGTATTTTCTATTTTAAATCTTTTTCGATAGTTATTATTCCCCTTTCCTTTAAAAAAGTTCTTTTGGTAGCTACGTTTTTTAAACTGGCCCTATTAAAAGCTTAATAATCCTTATGACCTCGAGGGCGCCTTTCTTCGGGTTTTTTTCGAGGCACTTCCGTTATTTTCCCGCTTTTTTTTCGTTCCAGACCTTCCTTTATAGTTTTTATTTTTCTGCGAATAAGTTAGTAGTTCTTAGACTTTTGCAGCTGCGTTTACTATGTCGTTTTTCCTTAATAGCAGCTTTTTTATCCTTTTTAGCATTTTTTCTTTAAGGGGCTTTATTAGCTTTCCGAAAAAGGATAGTGCTTTATCGTTATTAGCTGCTAAAGGTTCTTTTTGTGTTTTTAAGCTTGCTAGATACACGTCGAATTCTTTTAAGTTTTAGCCTTTTCTTAAGGCGGCCTTTTTTAACTGGGTTACTACATTAGCTTTAAAGTATGCTAAGTTCCTAACTAGACTTTTAGTTCACTTTTAGAACGTGTCCCAGTCGTTTTCGAGGGCTATTTGCTTCCTTAACGAAATGCTAGCGATTTGTATCCGAAGCATGTTTTTTGCTATATTATTAAGGTTGTTTCTTGCAAATAAGATCTTTGCTTTATATTTCCGAAACTTTTTCGGCGAAGCGGTAAAGATCCGCTTGCATGCCGCTATTTAATTTTCCTAGTTTTTATGCGTTAATAAAAGTAACAGGGGATCCTTTTGAAAAGTAACTAATTTGCTAAAGTTAATGTCGCTATTAAAAGAATTTAGTGTCTTACGTTATTTCCGATTCTTTTCGGACCGTCTTTTAAGGCGTTTCGCTTTTGCATTACTAAAGCTTTAGCTTAAGCTTATATTTAAGCTATTTAGGTTAAACGAATAATTTCTTTTACTTAATGCTACGTGCTTAGCTATTTTGCGCTTTAAATTAGTTCGGCGCTTTCTTTTTTTCTTTTTAGCGGCAATAGCTTGCTTAAGCGCTATTTTTAGTTCCTCGTTAATGCGTAAGTTTTTTAAAGCTAAGCTGTTTTTAGGGTTTTCGCTATGCCCCCGTTAGGTTTCCTCGATCGTTTCGTTTATTTTTTTTAGTTGTTTTTCGGGTTTTAGCGTAGCTGTATCCCTTATAGTTATAAAGGATTGTTCGACTTGCTTCCCTTTTCGTGCGTTTTTAGTTAAAGTAAACATGTTTTTAGTAAGTAATAAATAATAAAAGTTCGTAAATAGTATCGTAATATAATAACTGTAAGTAACTAAAAAAAGAAAAGTATCCGAATTGTTACAGTAGTAGGTGTAGTTAGGTACAGTTAGTGTATTACTTATAAGGTACCGTAGTAGTTAACAGATACTTAAGGGACCTCCTGTCCCCTAAGGGGAAGGCGATGCCTCTGCTATATATGGGCGTATCTGGCCCGGGTAGGGCCTGGTCCGGCCACGAGGCTGGGACAAAGCCTCACTATAACAATAAAGCATAATTTTAAATACAAAATTAAAGTTGCAAAAAAAAAAAAAAAAGGGGGAGCATTAATAAAGTACGAAATAGCGAGATATTAAGCAAACTAATGCTAGCATTACTAAGTAACTATAGTATTAATACTTAGTAGCTTTATTAATATACCTAAAAATAGCTACAGTAAAAGAGGGAACAGTTGTTACGGCAAATAAGCTACAGGCTAGCTACATTTCCGTATTAGCTACAAAGTGGCTTAAATATCCCCTCGATAGCCCCTAAAACCCTTAAGGAAGACTTTTTTCTTTAAGGATTAATCGTGAACACTACTATTACTTATAGTTACTGTACTTAGCTGCGAGTGCCCTTACAGTTATAATTAGTTAATTTATAAGCAACGGTTCCAAAATATTGTAAGTAATTCCATGTAATTCCATGGAATTCCACCTGGCTTACCTTATAGTTACAGGGTAATCCATCCTATTTTAAGGGCTGTATGGTGTAGTTACTTTATAGTACAGGGTAAACTTTAAATATAGCGGTATTTGTACAACAAAAACTAAAAGGGGTTAAAAACCTTTAACCTTAACTAAGTATGTCAGCATAAACGCATGGATTGCAAGGTTTTTGCAAAGTGACTTTATCAGTTAACCCCGCACTAAAAGCCGATACGTATTATATAATGCAGATTGCGCGATGCAGAGTACCGGAATGTTAAAGCTCGGTAATAGATGGTACCGACCCTGATAGTCGAAGGCGTGTCGTTGTTATTCCCGAAGGCGGAGGTGCCGATCCCCGTTCCGATGCTGCCCATGATGGCATGGTATTATGGTGTCTTGTAAGTCAAGAGCAAACTTCTCATCCTTTTCTTGCAACATCATTATTAGTATTTCGGTCAGCATGTTGAGTGCAGAGGATATAGCAAAGCACAACACGACCTCGTGTTGCTGGCTGGTCATCAACGGCAAGGTCTACGATGTCACGGTATACCTAGACCATCATCCCGGCGGTGCTGCGATCCTACTGAAGCAGGGCGGACAGGTGCGTGTATGCTGTCGACCGACCGGAAGACACTCGGATCTCACCATGATCATAGGACGCGACAGCAGAATTTCGCAAGATACACAACCCAGACATTCTGCAATACCTTCCGGAGGGAAGCTATTTGGGCGAAGTTGACTCTTCGACGATCGTGTCTCTCCCCATTAGCTCAGAGCACCGATCATCCTCCGCATCTTCACTTGAGGTACAGACTGAACCGCCTCACATCTCCAGATGCGTTGTGGCCAACGACTTCGAGAAAGTCGCCCGAAGCACTCTCTCCGAGAAGTCATGGTCATATGTATCCAGCTCCGCGAACTCAGCGCACTCGCACCAGGGAAATCTCTCGTCGTGGACGCAGCTCAGCTTCCGCCCACGCATTCTTCGAAACGTACGCGATGTGCACACGCGTTCCGCCATTCTCGGAACACCCACTGCACTACCGTTCTACGTCTCGGCGATGGGCCATCTAGGACGTGCGCATAGTGGGGGCGAGATCGGATGCGTGCGCGGACTTGCGCGGCGGGGCGTCCACGGCTTGTTGAGCTCTGTATCCACACAGACGACCGAGGAGATCATGGACGCGTTCGTCGCGGAGCGAAAGGCCCTGGATTCTCAAGAGTTCCCGCCCGCGCAGTTACACTTCCAATTGTACATCCCTGCGAACAGAGACGTGGCGGTCGGGAGAATACGCCGCGCGAGGAAGGCGGGATTCAAGAGCTTGTGGGTTACTGTCGACACGCCATACCTAGGGAAGCGTACCCTAGATCGCAGGCTGCAGGCACAGGAAGCCCTGGACCTGGGGCTCGATGCCGAGGCAGAGAAAGCCGCGTACGGACTGCGTGCGCATGTCTCGGCCGGCCAATTTCACCCCGAACTCTCGTGGCAGGACTTGGAATGGATCAAGGCAGAATGGGGAGGAGGACCAATCGTGCTTAAAGGGATCCAGTGCGCAGAGGATGCGAGACTGGCGGTCGAATATGGATGCCAGGGCATCTTGCTGAGTAACCACGGCGGACGACAGGCGCACAGCGCGCCGGACGCCTTGACAACATTGCTAGAAATCCGTACGTATTGCCCTGAGGTGCTGGACAAGCTTGAGGTCTTCGTTGATGGTGGCTGTCGAGACGGCGCGGACGTGTTGAAAGCGCTCTGCCTAGGCGCAACAGCAGTGGGAATCGGCCGTCCATTCTTCTATGCTCTTGGGGCTTATGGGACCAAGGGCGTAGAGAGATGTATTGATAGTAAGTAACTTGGTTTTTATGTCCGCATCCCCCTTAACTCCATGGTAAAAGCTGATGCCGAAAAACAGTATTATCAGAGGAGCTCTTATTAGGCATGAAGCTTACAGGCATAAGCACTTTAAAAGATGCAAGACCAGAGCTTGTTAATGCTAGCAAGCTACTTAACGACATGTGGCGGCCTGAAATCAAGGGGTCAGAAAAAAGTAGGCTGTAATAAATTTAACATTTTTACTTTAATTATTTTATTTATTCAGGTTTTTCTGTAAAGGCACTTGCAGTTAGGTATAATAATATTAAGTAATAGTAGTATTAACGACTAATTTTTAAAGAAATAAGTTTTTTTTAAAAGGCTTAAAAGGCTATTAAAGGGATGTTTAGGCCATTTTATAGCTGGAACAGGTATATAGCTAGCTTGCAGCTGTAACGGGCTAAGCCGTACAGTTTAAGCCTTTTACAGCAGCTTATCGTCACAGATACGTCCCTTTGCGCGCTGGCTAGGGGAGGTAGGGTATAGGCTTTATGTTCCTAAGGTAAGGCACGATAGCCGTACAAGTATTGGGCTGATGGTGTATGGAGTCTTTAGCCGCTAGGGGGTTTACTTGCTATCGATCGTTAAGAGGTATTGCTTCTTTTAGTTTTTAAAAGGTAGACTAAAGCTTAAATTAATTACTAAAGTAATAAATAACTAGTTATATGGGAAATCCGCTGCCTTATATGTCCTTTATTCCTTTACTAATTGTCCTTAGATCGGTTGGATATGTTGCTATTTAACATATCCATCCTTCTCCTTGCTGTTGCTTGGTTGGCTGGAGTGCCACTGGATCGGCTGGATATGTTGCGATCCAATATATCCATTACGTGACCATCGGTCCGTGTTTATTCCGTTCCTGGTCCCGGGCCCGCCTGTTGTCCTGGGACCGAGTCCCCGTCCTGGGACAATTCCCTTGTCCTGGGCCGTTGTATTGGGTCGCCTTTGTTGGTTCGTAACACTTTGGCTTAAAGGCAATTATATAGCGAGGGAAAAGTATAGCGGTAGTAGCGCGGTTATATATATACTTGGTGCCGTAACAGTTTTTTATTAATAAAATATCTTATAAGATATTTTATTTACATAATACCCTGCAACCCACTTTAGTTTTATAGTTTTCCATTTTTTATATAATCTTCTTATTACTTTTATATAGATTTTTAATAATTATACAGTAAGTAGTTTAATTAAATGTTGTACAAATACCGCTATATTCGAAGTTTACCCTGTACAATAAAGGTAACTACACCGTACAGCCCTTAAAATAAGATGGATTACCCTATAACTACAGGGTAAGCCAGGTGGAATTCTATGGAACCACATGGAATTACTTAAAATATTTTAAAACCGTTGCTTATAAATTAACTGGTTATAACTTAGTATTATTACTTAAGCTATACTTAATTTATAAGCAAGATTAATAATATAAAAACATATGGAATTAAATAGAATCACGGGAAATTGTATATATAAAAGAGGATTTTTTCTTTTTTTTCCTTTTAGAAAATCAAGCAAAAAATAACCAAGTTATAACCCCATATAACTTTATACGCTTCACTTTATAATTTAAACGAGCACTTATGCACTTTAGTTACATAACCCCACATATCCTTTTAACAGGTTATAAGCCCGGTCCGGTATAATATTACCGCGATTACACGTTTTTAAACGCTTTTTCGAACCGACCCTTTCGATCCACTTTTTACCGAAATTTACCCGATATTATACTTTATTCGTTACTACATAACCTTTCCTCGGTTATAACGATAAAACTTTATAATATCGGTTTAACCGGTAAAACTTAAGCCGACTTACTTTATATTATAAGGTACTTTACCGTACTTAAGCTTATACTTTTGTACAGCTGTACTTTATAAAGGAACATAACGGTTATTTACCGTTAACTTTCGAATTTTATAATTCGAATTTAACCCTTTTTTACTTTGTACTTAAGCCTGCAAAGCTACGCAGCCGTACGTAAGTAGTAAACCTTTATATTACGGTTATATTTTAACCGTTATCTTTCGAATTTTTATAATTCAAATTCGGCTTGCTTTACCTTGTACCTAAGTCTGCAACAGCAACAGTACGTAAGCGGTACCTTTTATTACGGTTATTATCTTTAAACCGTTGTTTTTTCGAATTTTATTTTTTATAAATTCGACTTTCCGGCTTTATAATTTCGACTTTATTTCGAAATAGCCGACGTTATTAAAGCTTTAACCGGCTGTGTTATGCCGGAAAAACAAAAGCTTAAAGGATCGAATAACTGAAATACTTAGAAATCCTCGTTAAGATTATATTTCCGGTTATTAAACCTCGATACGTATTTTATCGATAGCGCAACTTATTCGAGTATAACCGAAATACAAAAGGTTCAAGCGTTATTATTAATTCAACAAAACTTAACGGAAAAACCTCTTTCGTTAATTTTCGACGAAAACGACCCGTTTAAAGCGTTAAATACGCTTAAATCAGCTTACGAACGTACTAGCCCGGTATTACGGCAAAATCTTTACCTCGAATTTCACGGTATAAAATTCGAGCATTATAACTCTTTAAACGAGTTTATATCCGCGTTTAAAGGATATATTTCGAAGTTAGCGAATTGCGGTGCAAAAATCGAAAATATCGATCAAAAAAAGGTTTTTATAGCCGCTTTATCGAATACTTACCCTATATGGGCAAACCGGCAACGATCCGCACTACGAACTTCGAACGCACCTACCTTAAAGTCCTTTATAACAGATATACTTAACGAAAATCGACAAAATATCGATATACCGATAGGTAATAATTCGTATTATTCGAATAATAATTCGTTTAAACGAAATAATAACCCTCGAAACTTCCAAAACGATCGAAAGGATCGTAATAAAGGGAATAACTTTCGAAGCCGTAATTTTAATACCGGAAAGCCTCGAATAAAGCCCGATTATAAAAGAAATAATTCTTTTAAACCAACCGAAAATTCGAATTTAAATTCGAATAATGTCTCGAAAAACCGGAATTATAATTCCGATAAAAGTAACGATACTTTTGTTACTTTTAATAATTTCGAAACACCTTTTTACAAGGTAATTAATTTACCTCGTAACTAGTAGCTTTATGATACAAAATCGACGTCGCATATTTTAAACGATAAATCGTTATTCGATACTTTTTAGTATTCGAAAAATTTAAATCCTGTTAAAATAGGTGCTAGATTAATGTATTTAATTAGTTATAGTAATATTACCTTACTACTTTTACGAAATATAACACTTTTAAACGTGTTATATATTCCGGAATTCCCGATTAACTTTATATCGGGTTAAAAATATTACTAATCCGGTAGTATTATAAGCGGGGAAACGCTTTTTAATTCAACTAAACGACCTTTTGCTCGTTTAAACTACGAAAAATCCGGTTTTTTCGTTAAGTTACGAAATTAACTAACGCCGGATTTATCCTTATTAACATATAACGTTAATACGGAATTATCGAAATTTACTTCGGTTTTACAATCGGACGAACTTACCTTACTATTAGTACAAAGTAACTCGTCCTATAACGTTATTAATACAGCTACGAACTTTGTACGAAACAATTCCGATACGAATAATAACCCTTTTGTACAAGGTAATTCCGCTACCGAATTTTTAAATAATTCGACAATCGAGTAGCACTAACGATTAGCTTACTTTAGTTACGATATTTTAGCTAAAACAGCTAAAATTACTAAAGGAATTTCGGATGCTTTACGAAAATCCGATTTAAATAACTGCGAAGCGTGTACTTTTAGTAAAATAACTAAAATACAACTTCGATTTAATAATAATCGAGCAACATATTTTTTACAACGAATTTATATTAATACGCTAACTATAACACCGACTAGTTATTCGGGTTATAAATACGCAGTATTATTTACGGACGATAAATCCAGCTTTTGATAGATTAAATTTTCGAAAACAAAAAATGTTTTCGAAATAATTACGCAACAATTATTTTAGTTTAGAAACTAATATAAAATTTTTCTATCGGCTTTACGGCTTAATAACGGAAGGGAATTTTCCTTTACAAAGCTAAAAAAACTCTTTAACGAAAAAGGAATTACATTTAAATTAATAACGCCGTATACTTTAAAACAAAACGGAATTGCGAAACGTTCGAATCGAATTTTAACTAAAAAAGTCCGTACCGTTTTAACGAATAATCCTTATATCCCTAAATTATTATAGGAGTTTTTATCGGCCGCTGTTATTTTTATACAAAATATTACAGCAACAAAACGATCGGAATTTACCCCTTACGAAGAACTTTTTAACTTTATATATCCGAATAAAGATAACAAACCAGATTTATCTTTTTTACAACCACTCGGCACAATAGTATATACATATATACCTAACGAATTACGAAAAAATTCAAATAAATTCGCAAATCGTACCGAAAAAAGCTTTTTAATTAGTTATAAAAGTACCCGTATTTATACGGTATATATCCCTTCCAGGCCGATTAAATCGCGAATTATTAACACTTCCCACCTTCGTTTTATCGATAATATTCGAAAAAAAGGGAATAGCTTACCCTGTAATACAAGGTATTCCGAACCAAAGGGAAATTCTAAACCAAATTTTAAACCAGAATTACAAGGTAATTACCCTAAAAAAGCCGTTTCGAATAAATTAAAAATCGAAGTAGTTTTACTACTAATTTACAATAAAACCGAATTCGTTAAATACAACGATAACAATAACGAATTTATCGGATATAACTTTTTTGTTTTTAGTTATAAAAAACCAACAACGTTTAAACAAGCGTTAAAATCGAACGAAAAAAAATTATAGCTTAAAGCTATACATAACGAACTTCGACAAATTATACAAAAAAATACTTTTCGAGCCGTCGATTAAAAAGCCCTTGCTAAAGCCAATCGAATCCCATTAACTATTAAATAAGTATTTAAACGGAAAATCGATAAAAACGGAAATATCGATAAATATAAAGCCCGATTAATTATACGAAGCTTTAAACAAAAATATAGTATCGATTATTTCGAAACTTTTGCTTTAAGGGCTAAACTAGCTACATAGCGTTTATTATTAGCTTTAGCTACATATTATGATTAAAAAATCGAACAAATCGACGTTATTAGAGCCTTTTTAAACGGCAAATTAAACGAAAAAGTTTTTATTACCCCTGTCGAAAGCTTAAACGAATTCCTTTATAATAATCCAAAATTAAATAATTTTAAATAGAAATTTAATAATAACTAAGCTTTACAGCTTTTAAATTCGTTATACGGATTAAAATAAAGCCCTCGACAATAGCAAATCGAAGTTAAATTAGCTTTATTAAAGCTCGATTTTACACCGTTAATTTCCGACAAATCCACGTATTATAACTAAAAGTTACGGATCTTTATCGTAACTTACGTAAACGATTTCCTTATTTTTTATTAAGAGGATATGTGGGGTTATGCAACTAAAGTGCATAAGTGCTCGTTTAAATCATAAAGTGAAGCGTATGAAGTTATATGGGGTTATAACTT